>OX123186.2:107645682-108245682 GCA_944739405.2 Euclidia mi | reverse complement strand
CGCGCGACGTCGACCGACGATACGTTGACGAAAACGGAACAGACGCTGTACGCTCGACGCACTAACGGATCATCGGTCAGGTGTGAAAGTATGAATGTTTTTCTATATATTTGTATGTTTTGGCGTTACGCGACCGATAATACGCGACGCATCTTCCGTCAGATATGTTCCGACCCTGAGCTGCAAAAAGTACCAGGCTTGGTAGACTGCAGACTGATGGAAATTTCTGGAACTTGTAGATATAGCCGTCGGCGTGCGCGAACTCTGCTTGCGCGATGCAGGACTTTAGTTTCGTCGTGTCCTCGCCGGTAGATGTCGCCGTATTGTTTGTCTTTACCATCATTCGCCAGATGGTCTCAGTGGCCTAACTACCGCTACACAACCATTGAAAACTTTTACCTTAATAATCACTATTATTCCAGGTTCGGCACCGAAGGCATAGTGTACCATCTCTCCGGTAACGGAGCTGAGCTGTTCCAAGTGGACAACCGCAGTGGAGTGATCACGGTCGCGGAGTGTCCCACACCGGGACAGGCGCCGTGCCTCGACTACGAGACTAGGAAGGACTACTTCTTACAGTACAAGGTATGTGTTATATTTATTTTTTTATTTATAGTCTCACGCCTGTATCCACGAAGAGGTAGGAGGAGGTGTAAGTAAATATTACACCCACATTTTGCCATGAATTTTTAGGTCCCACGTAATAGGGGGCGAGCTTATTGCCGTTACTGGGCACATCACCAGACTCCGGGCTGCTACTGAGTATTCGGAAAAACCCAGTAACACTTTTGCCCGACTCGGGAATCGAACCCGGGACTTCCGATCAGCAGTCGCATACGCTATCCACTGGACCACGTAGGCAGTTATGTGTTAGATTTTATTTTATTTAGCCTTTTTAGGTATCTCACTGCTGGGCAAAGGCAAATCATCGATTTAACAAGAAAAGCTTTTTAAATCGATAATTTCTTGTTTATTAAAGACAACTAGGGTCTCTGGTTCGATTCTAAGTCGCGCAGCAATGAGTTTCGAAGTTAGATAAGTAAACGGTTGGAGTAGTGTTTAAGTGGCTGCCTCGTCGCTTGACGCTGCGCCGAGTGTTACGAGTTCGATTCCTACACGAGACAATACTGTATGTGATGCATATGCTTGTATGTTTGTAAAGTCCCTCGCGACACAGGATTTAATACGTGTGCTCCCGCACTAGTCATGAAAATGAGTATGTCAAAAACAACCTCCTTACTCCTTGCTATATCAGCTATCCGCCAGTGAAAGTCCCGTCAAAATCGGTCCAGCCGTTCCAGAGATAAGCGAGAACAAACAGACAGACAAAAATAGTAAAAAAAAACAACGTGTATACATCCTCAGCATTTAGTAAAAAGCGGTATTACAAACAGACAATCCAATTTTATTTATGTGTATAGATTGATAAGCTGACCCGGCGAACTGCGTATAGCATTAGTATTTACCTTTTCATCATACAAACCTTCTGACATAACAATCTTATAAAAGGAAAGTTCTATCTTATTAAGTGCATTTGATTTTGTTTGGCTTGATTTGGTTCTTTCCTTTGTAAGTTATGTGCGTACAAACATTTCTGTGAATCATTTGTATTTATATAGATAATACTGTGTTCCCCAGGCGACAGATGACGACGGCTCCGGTCAGATGACGGTGGTGTCCCTCCAGATCTCTCTGCTAGACTCTAACGACAACCCGCCTGTGTTCGTCACGCCCGTCTACAAGGCTTCTATAGACGAAGATGCCGTCAAATTTGAGCCAGAGTTACAGGTACGTTTGTTTATTTATTATAAGTATGGTTTAGTTTCCATGTCGTGACGGATTAATAATACGGAATGTCAGCACCTGTATCATCCCATGGGTGTCGTAAGAACCAACACAGCCCACACCATATTATGCAGAGAACAGCACTGAAAGAGAAAGAAAACTTGTTACAAACCCTATACCAACTCGTTTGGCCAGCGTGGTATAGTAGGCCAATTCCTCCTTTCAAAGAAGAGGCCTAGTCCAGCAGTGGAGTGTTACAGGCTGATGATGATGATGGCTTAGTGGTTGTAGTGGCCTTCTTGCCGTTGAACACTGCTCTGAATAATTTGGGTTTGATTCTCTCCTTACACAGGGAAATCTTTGTGTGATCCAAAAATTGTTGTTTCGACTCTTTAAGTCCATCGCGTTAGATACAGGTACCAACTGTGAGAATCGAGAAACAATAAACATTTTCACTCAACGGATGTTTGTATTTAATGCGTAAGTTGTCTCTTTACAAGATTTTATTTATTTACATCGGTCTCAATGTCTGCTATGAAATTTAGTGCGCATGTGTAAATTGTGTGACAATGCAATATTATGATAATATGGAGCTGAGCTGACAATGGAGCTAAAAGATAGCCTATTCTTAAAACTAATATAATTATAATAGTACATATCAATATCTAATCACACTTCATGCACACACACTAACCTTATATTCACACTTACACACACCATATATACACACCCACACATGCACATAAATATGAACACACACACACACACACACGCACACACACGCGCACACGCGCGCACACGCGCGCACACGCGCGCACACGCGCGCACACGCGCGCACACGCGCGCACACGCGCACACGCGCACACGCGCACACACACGCACGCACATGCTCTATATAAATACGAGTGCTAACAGTTTATTTAAGTTTAAGTATCATATCGAGGGTTCACGGGCAAAATGTATTAAGCGACATTTTTTAAACTTTACAGGAGAGCGTTTTAAAGTTTCAATTTTACGAAAAAAAATCGTTATAAAAAAAGTATAAGGTTATTAACGAAAAAGCGACCGAAGTTGATTTCCATGACAAAAGCTGCATAATTGAGTATAGTTTTCATAATAGAAATAAAAGTCGCTTGATACAATATTACCCCAGTTTACTTTTATTTAGAAACAGGCTAAATGATATAAGTGCCATAAACTTCACGTTACAGGTATAGGAAAAACGATTTAAGCGACACTCTGGTATTATTTTGTGTAAGGCTAAATATATGAACAACCATTGGAATACTAAAATAAAATCAGGCAAATCGGTTTAAGCAATTGAAATATCATAAAGTAGTTGCAGATTAAAATGATTTATGTAGCACTTTTCTCTAAAAGTAAATTGTTTGAAATAACAATTAATTTGTATGTGTAATTAGGATTGGCGGTTAGATCAACATTAATTTGGACTATTGTTTATTTCCTACAAATGAAAAATCTAAAGAAATTTTAAAATAAAACAAATACGTGTTTAAAATCAGACAAGTGATCGTTTTTATTATAATGGTGGCACAAGGATTCACATTTTTCGCTATTTGAAAAATATTCAGATAACAAGCTGGTGATAACAACAAAAAAGGCTTTTCTAAAAATAATAATAAAAATTAGGTAACAAAAACATCAATTACTCTAATTCAGAAAAACTAAATAACATCATTGTCACACACATACAACTTTTGATTTTCCTCTCTTCATAAAAAATAATCAGGTACTAATATTAAAACCGAAAACTACTTCTATTTTCATTCTTCTGTCTCATCTTCTATGTCAGTATCTATCAATACGTCTTTAAAGAACAGAACATAACACACACATACAACTTTTGATTTTCCTCTCTTCATTAAAAATAATCAGGTACTAATACGGAAAATTTCGGGAATCAAGGAAGTGACACAACATTACTATTTAAAAATGTATTTATTGTTTTTCGAAGTATTCTCCGCGAAATTTGACACATTTTTCCATACGATGGAACCAATCATTGAAGAAACCATTCCATTCGGAAGTTGGGGTCTCTAAAATTGCCGTTTTGTAGGCGTCCACAGCTTCTTCAGGTGATGAAAATCTCTGTCCACGCAATTTATTCTTTATTTTAGGGAAAGTATAGAAATCATTAGGGCTTAGGTCGGGGCTGTACGGCAGATGGTCTAATAATTCTATGTTTTCTTGCTCTAAAAACTGTTTTGTTTTGTGCGCGGTGTGAGAACTCGCATTGTCGTGATGGAGGATGATGCGGCGGTTACAGTTCTCTTTACGGAGTTCAGAAACGACCTGTGGCAAACAAATTCTAGCATACCATTCTGCATTAACCGTTCTTTGTCCCTCAAGAGGAATAGTTGTAACATGGCCGGTTTTGGAGACAAATGTGGCCACCATTTTTTTTGCAACACTCCGTGAACGAAAAATTTTTGTTGGCTTTAACTCATTTTTGAACACCCAAACTCGTGACTGGTTTTTTGTTTAGGGTTCGTACGCGTATATCCAGGATTCGTCACCTGATACGATGTTGTAAACAGCATTTGAGGATCCTGCGTGGAATCTTTCGAGAGTTCTGACGTACCAAGTAACGCGAGCCGCTTTTTGCCCTTCACAGAGCGAATGCGGTATCCATCGGGAAAACAACTTTTTTACACCTAATTGTTCATGCAAGATTATTTGTATTTGACTCATGCCAATGTCTAAAGTTGCCTGAATTTCGTGGTATGTCACATGTATGTCGATCTTCCTCAATCAGCTTACCCACAGCATCGTCGTTTTCTTGGGTGACTGCAGTTTTAGGACGACCTTGACGGGGATCATCACTGAGCTTGAAACGTCAACGTTGAAATTCAGCAAACCAGCGTTAATTGTGGTTTTGGATATGGCTTCATCACCAAATGCAGAAATCATCCGGTCAACACACTGTTTTTGTGTTAAACCACTTCGAAAGTCATAATAAATCATCGCTCTTGAATTTTCTCGAGTCAATTCCATTTTCTCAACGACTAAACAAGTTTGACAAAACCTTGTGACAAGACCGAGAATCTTTTTTTTTAATAAATGGTATTCTATTTTAAAAACCAAGGAGTTTTCAATTAAAAAGATTTTAATATGACAGGAACAGTGGAAATATTCCATTCCCGATACTTTTAGTGCAGCCTATGTATTAAAAAAGGTTTTTTTCCCGCCATGACCTTATTTTCCTTACTTACCGCTTAAAATCTCCTAAATCCCCTCCTAAAGTCCGGTACATTCGTTATTTCGGTCGCATGGATGTTAACAAACTCGTTCAGGATGCTTCATGATAAATTGGGACAACATGTTGTCTGCCTCCATTGTTGACGAAAAAGTATTTCTTTTTAATATCTCGATTTGTCGTTTATACGATGTTCATGCCCCGGTGAGGCAGGTCAAACTGAGGCATCCTCCAGCACCCTGGCTTACGGTGGGTGTCCGTATGGCAATGCGCCGTAGGGATCGGGCGTTTAGGAAATATAAAAGGGACCGGTGCGAGGAAAACTGGGCGCTATTCAAATCTGCAAAGAATCGGTGTAATCAAATGGTGCGAAATGCCAAACGCCGACACATTCTCAGTAATATCACTTCTTAATCGCCTGCCAATATCTGGAAGTTCCTTGGAACTCTTGGTATTGGCAAGCATCATCGGTGTGACTTCCGTCTGACACTTAGTTTGGATGGTATTAACCAATATTTCACCACTTCCACTCCATTGGATCACCGGACCAAGTGTCTGGCAGTCAACTATTTAATTAACTTACCCGACCTAGACATCTTCCAATCAACTTATAAAAAACAATCTTTCCAATTTTCTCCAAAGTCTTCGGATGATATCAAAAAGAAAACCCTTTCCATTTAATCTAATGCCGTGGGACATGACAACATCAGCCGCCGTATGGTTATGACCATCTTGGACCAACTACTTCCGGTGATCTCTCACGTCATTAACTTTTTCCCTTGAGTCTGGTTCCTTTCCGTCCTTGTGGGGCAAGGCCCACGTTATCCCTCTAGCCAAGACCACCTATCCTTCTCTTCCCAACAAGTTTCGACCCATATCCATACTCGTTCATGTCCATACTCGTTCACGGTTCACGGCGACTGAAGCACCGCGGGGACACGCGCGTTACTCACAGTGACGTAAATCAAAGACTCTGGCGCCGAAACGATATGTGTTACCCGACAACGGATAAACGATTTATACAAAATTTTGACTATCTTAACGAATATAGATTTCCTAATTCCAGTAGAGTAAAAATGTTTTAACTTCCACCACTTAGAATACAATATGTCAGATGAGACGAGTCTTTATTAATTTAGTTTAAGAAGAAGGATTTAACCGCCGAGTATAAATAATTTTTATTACATATGAAAATGATTTAAGCGCCTGTGTTTATTAATATCAGATGCATGGTAAATGATTGAAGCGACACAAGGTATGGATTTCAGCAGCAGGCTAAATGTTTTAAGCGACATCAAGTATGAATTTCAGGTGCAAGCAAAATGCTTTAAGCGACGGTATGTATATATTTTAGGCGCAGGCAAGACGGTTCAAACACCTTATCTTACCAAACTTATGCCGGGGAAAATAGCTCAAGTCAAAAACACTAAATATTTCGCCTGTATGAAGTCCATTTTTTCTTAAATTGTAAAAAAATGTTGTCGCTTCAATCAAAGCTACTCCGAACTGAGCCTTAATTTACTATTGTTTTAAGCGCCAAAAAAGTGCTCAGATCAGCACGAAACCGACGAAACGACGCAGAAAAATCCGGCGATTCCGAATATGTATATAACTCAATATCGGCCAGGATGTCGCTTTATACATTTTGCCCGTGAACTCTCGATATTATAATTAGACACTAGACTACCTTATCATGTAATTTTCTAGCTTAAGTCTAAACAAACGTATTTGAGTTTAATTTGTAATTATTTTGTTTAATTAGTTTTTTTCTTTCTTTTTTCTCTTTTTCATGTGACAAAATCTAATAATTTTTGTACCAATCTGAGGGATGAAAGGCGCTGGCGACTGTAGTACAGTTTATACTAGTACGGTCGTCATCGAATTCTCTTATAATATTTAAAACGCAAAACGCCAATTGTAAAACTTGGTGATGGAAAATAAATTATTTCATTTCATTTCATAGGAACTCCGCCATAAAACGGCACAACCTCTGTTTAATTCGTCTTGACGAGTACTTTAACCCTTTTACGTAAACTTCTAGACATTTACTGATGAATATTTATAGCACTCACCGAACGTTAATTGTTATAAACTCAAATTCATTTGTAAAACCTTATTACCCCACAGGTACAAGCCCGAGACGTAGACGCGACCTCCGACATCCGCTACTCGATCATCGAACCCGCGACCCACCCGTTCTGGATCGACCCAACCAACGGCAAGATATCTGTACGACCTGACTCCAATGGAGTCACGCCGCCTGAAGACTCCAATAAAATTGTATTGACTGTGCTTGTGAGTATAAGTTGAATATTTTATTCGATTGATGGAGAATCACGATTACTGGAATTGTTTCCTGGTTTATAAAGATTATTTTTATAGACTCTCGCCTTTATTCCCGAAGGGTTAGGCAGAGGTATTATATTACACCCACATTTCGCAATGTTATGAAATTGTAGGTCTGATGTACTAGAAGGCGAGCCTATTGCTGTTACGGGGCACATTGTCAGACTCTTGAGTTGCTACAGAGAATTCGAAAAAACTCGAATAACATTTTTGCTTCACCCGGGAATCGAATCTCTTGATCAGTATCCATTGGACTATTCAGGCAGTCTCATACACAATCTTATGTTTAAAAAGTATCGTTAAATAAAAAAATACAATCGTTGAATTAAGAAACTCATCCTTATCGAAGTCGTTTAAAATTCACAAAGGATAAACGGATTAACTTTAAATTAATGCTCTTGACTTGTTTTGATTGTAATAAAGTTTAAGCAAAGATAAGGAATATATTCTTAGTGCATTGTATTTTTACAAAGTAAACTCTGTGCCTTTTCTCCTCCTTCACAGCATAATTACAAGGAATATGGGTCGTTTTTATATGTAACGCAGTATGTATTTTTACAATAGTAATGATATGTTTCCCAGGCGACAGACGGCGTGCACAGTGCGACAAGTCGCGTGGAGGTAACAGTTCGCGACGTGAACAACCACGCGCCTGTGTTCGACACCGATCGGTACGACGCCGATATATCTGAGGACGCGCCTATAGGTATGAACTTCTAAAGTACATTATACAAAACTATAGGTATGAACTTCTACAGTACATTATACATAACTATAGGTATGAACTTCTACAGTACATTATACATAACTATAGGTATGAACTTCTAAAGTACATTATACAAAACTATAGGTATGAACTTCTACAGTACATTATACATAACTATAGGTATGAACTTCTACAGTACATTATACATAACTATAGGTATGAACTTCTAAAGTACATTATACAAAACTATAGGTATGAACTTCTACAGTACATTATACATAACTATAGGTATGAACTTCTACAGTACATTATACATAACTATAGGTATGAACTTCTACAGTACATTATACATAACTATAGGTATGAACTTCTACAGTACATTATACAAAACTATAGGTATGAACTTCTACAGTACATTATACATAACTATAGGTATGAACTTCTAAAGTACATTATACAAAACTATAGGTATGAACTTCTACAGTACATTATACATAACTATAGGTATGAACTTCTACAGTACATTATACATAACTATAGGTATGAACTTCTACAGTACATTATACATAACTATAGGTATGAACTTCTACAGTACATTATACAAAACTATAGGTATGAACTTCTACAGTACATTATACATAACTATAGGTATGAACTTCTAAAGTACATTATACAAAACTATAGGTATGAACTTCTACAGTACATTATACATAACTATAGGTATGAACTTCTACAGTACATTATACATAACTATAGGTATGAACTTCTAAAGTACATTATACAAAACTATAGGTATGAACTTCTACAGTACATTATACATAACTATAGGTATGAACTTCTACAGTACATTATACATAACTATAGGTATGAACTTCTAAAGTACATTATACAAAACTATAGGTATGAACTTCTACAGTACATTATACATAACTATAGGTATGAACTTCTACAGTACATTATACATAACTATAGGTATGAACTTCTACAGTACATTATACATAACTATAGGTATGAACTTCTACAGTACATTATACAAAACTATAGGTATGAACTTCTACAGTACATTATACATAACTATAGGTATGAACTTCTACAGTACATTATACATAACTATAGGTATGAACTTCTAAAGTACATTATACCAAACTATAGGTATGAACTTCTACAGTACATTATACATAACTATAGGTATGAACTTCTACAGTACATTATACATAACTATAGGTATGAACTTCTACAGTACATTATACATAACTATAGGTATGAACTTCTACAGTACATTATACATAACTATAGGTATGAACTTCTACAGTACATTATACATAACTATAGGTATGAACTTCTACAGTACATTATACATAACTATAGGTATGAACTTCTACAGTACATTATACATAACTATAGGTATGAACTTCTACAGTACATTATACAAAACTATAGGTATGAACTTCTACAGTACATTATACATAACTATAGGTATGAACTTCTACAGTACATTATACATAACTATAGGTATGAACTTCTACAGTACATTATACATAACTATAGGTATGAACTTCTACAGTACATTATACATAACTATAGGTATGAACTTCTACAGTACATTATACAAAACTATAGGTATGAACTTCTACAGTACATTATACATAACTATAGGTATGAACTTCTACAGTACATTATACATAACTATAGGTATGAACTTCTAAAGTACATTATACCAAACTATAGGTATGAACTTCTACAGTACATTATACATAACTATAGGTATGAACTTCTACAGTACATTATACATAACTATAGGTATGAACTTCTACAGTACATTATACATAACTATAGGTATGAACTTCTACAGTACATTATACATAACTATAGGTATGAACTTCTACAGTACATTATACATAACTATAGGTATGAACTTCTACAGTACATTATACATAACTATAGGTATGAACTTCTACAGTACATTATACATAACTATAGGTATGAACTTCTACAGTACATTATACATAACTATAGGTATGAACTTCTACAGTACATTATACATAACTATAGGTATGAACTTCTACAGTACATTATACATAACTATAGGTATGAACTTCTACAGTACATTATACATAACTATAGGTATGAACTTCTACAGTACATTATACATAACTATAGGTATGAACTTCTACAGTACATTATACATAACTATAGGTATGAACTTCTACAGTACATTATACATAACTATAGGTATGAACTTCTACAGTACATTATACATAACTATAGGTATGAACTTCTACAGTACATTATACATAACTATAGGTATGAACTTCTACAGTACATTATACATAACTATAGGTATGAACTTCTACAGTACATTATACATAACTATAGGTATGAACTTCTACAGTACATTATACATAACTATAGGTATGAACTTCTACAGTACATTATACATAACTATAGGTATGAACTTCTAAAGTACATTATACAAAACTATAGGTATGAACTTCTACAGTACATTATACATAACTATAGGTATGAACTTCTACAGTACATTATACATAACTATAGGTATGAACTTCTAAAGTACATTATACAAAACTATAGGTATAAACTTCTACAGTACATTATACATAACTATAGGTATGAACTTCTACAGTACATTATACATAACTATAGGTATGAACTTCTACAGTACATTATACATAACTATAGGTATGAACTTCTACAGTACATTATACAAAACTATAGGTATGAACTTCTACAGTACATTATACATAACTATAGGTATGAACTTCTAAAGTACATTATACAAAACTATAGGTATGAACTTCTACAGTACATTATACATAACTATAGGTATGAACTTCTACAGTACATTATACATAACTATAGGTATGAACTTCTACAGTACATTATACATAACTATAGGTATGAACTTCTACAGTACATTATACAAAACTATAGGTATGAACTTCTACAGTACATTATACATAACTATAGGTATGAACTTCTAAAGTACATTATACAAAACTATAGGTATGAACTTCTACAGTACATTATACATAACTATAGGTATGAACTTCTACAGTACATTATACATAACTATAGGTATGAACTTCTAAAGTACATTATACAAAACTATAGGTATGAACTTCTACAGTACATTATACATAACTATAGGTATGAACTTCTACAGTACATTATACATAACTATAGGTATGAACTTCTAAAGTACATTATACAAAACTATAGGTATGAACTTCTACAGTACATTATACATAACTATAGGTATGAACTTCTACAGTACATTATACATAACTATAGGTATGAACTTCTACAGTACATTATACATAACTATAGGTATGAACTTCTACAGTACATTATACAAAACTATAGGTATGAACTTCTACAGTACATTATACATAACTATAGGTATGAACTTCTACAGTACATTATACATAACTATAGGTATGAACTTCTAAAGTACATTATACCAAACTATAGGTATGAACTTCTACAGTACATTATACATAACTATAGGTATGAACTTCTACAGTACATTATACATAACTATAGGTATGAACTTCTACAGTACATTATACATAACTATAGGTATGAACTTCTACAGTACATTATACATAACTATAGGTATGAACTTCTACAGTACATTATACATAACTATAGGTATGAACTTCTACAGTACATTATACATAACTATAGGTATGAACTTCTACAGTACATTATACATAACTATAGGTATGAACTTCTACAGTACATTATACAAAACTATAGGTATGAACTTCTACAGTACATTATACATAACTATAGGTATGAACTTCTACAGTACATTATACATAACTATAGGTATGAACTTCTACAGTACATTATACATAACTATAGGTATGAACTTCTACAGTACATTATACATAACTATAGGTATGAACTTCTACAGTACATTATACAAAACTATAGGTATGAACTTCTACAGTACATTATACATAACTATAGGTATGAACTTCTACAGTACATTATACATAACTATAGGTATGAACTTCTAAAGTACATTATACCAAACTATAGGTATGAACTTCTACAGTACATTATACATAACTATAGGTATGAACTTCTACAGTACATTATACATAACTATAGGTATGAACTTCTACAGTACATTATACATAACTATAGGTATGAACTTCTACAGTACATTATACATAACTATAGGTATGAACTTCTACAGTACATTATACATAACTATAGGTATGAACTTCTACAGTACATTATACATAACTATAGGTATGAACTTCTACAGTACATTATACATAACTATAGGTATGAACTTCTACAGTACATTATACATAACTATAGGTATGAACTTCTACAGTACATTATACATAACTATAGGTATGAACTTCTACAGTACATTATACATAACTATAGGTATGAACTTCTACAGTACATTATACATAACTATAGGTATGAACTTCTACAGTACATTATACATAACTATAGGTATGAACTTCTACAGTACATTATACAAAACTATAGGTATGAACTTCTACAGTACATTATACATAACTATAGGTATGCACTTCTACAGTACATTATACATAACTATAGGTATGAACTTCTACAGTACATTATACATAACTATAGGTATGAACTTCTACAGTACATTATACATAACTATAGGTATGAACTTCTACAGTACATTATACATAACTATAGGTATGAACTTCTACAGTACATTATACATAACTATAGGTATGAACTTCTACAGTACATTATACATAACTATAGGTATGAACTTCTACAGTACATTATACATAACTATAGGTATGAACTTCTACAGTACATTATACAAAACTATAGGTATGAACTTCTACAGTACATTATACAAAACTATAGGTATGAACTTCTACAGTACATTATACATAACTATAGGTATGAACTTCTACAGTACATTATACATAACTATAGGTATGAACTTCTACAGTACATTATACATAACTATAGGTATGAACTTCTACAGTACATTATACATAACTATAGGTATGAACTTCTACAGTAAATTATACATAACTATAGGTATGAACTTCTACAGTACATTATACAAAACTATAGGTATGAACTTCTACAGTACATTATACAAAACTATAGGTATGAACTTCTACAGTACATTATACATAACTATAGGTATGAACTTCTACAGTACATTATACATAACTATAGGTATGAACTTCTACAGTACATTATACATAACTATAGGTATGAACTTCTACAGTACATTATACATAACTATAGGTATGAACTTCTACAGTACATTATACATAACTATAGGTATGAACTTCTACAGTACATTATACAAAACTATTTTTAAAGTCTCAGTTGAGCTAATAATGAGATTAAGAACCAACAAATCATTTGCTATTTACTCTATGAATGAATTATAATATAAGCGCAGTTACACATACGATGTCCCAAACACTAGCACAATCTAACGGGTAACCAAGCAACTACTCAAACTACGATCGCCCAGGCCACGATCAACTAACCCTTTAGTAAGACGTTTGATTATGCACGCAATGCGTATTGCGCAACAATCAGTGCCCTATTGATAACAGTCAGACTTGTAAAATATTGTCCCCTTTGATTATGCTATAAATTATGGTGCTGAAGTAGGGAGTAGGATTCGAGCACGAAGCTTATTTATGTTCTACCAGCCACTGTGCCCACTGCACCACTTAAACTACTGTTGATAATTACAAATTTAACCACCATTTGATGCGATCTGTAGTTGTTTAAGAAGTTGACCTTGACTTTTCTTATTGTGAAGACACCCGCACAAAACAACAGTTTTTTAATGTTTTGAAATAGTTTTTTGTTTATAACTTTTGATTTAGTTTATTAATTGGCACAGTTTTTTCACTATTTTGTTGGTATTTGATTAGTCCACACACTGGTATAAGTTTCACACACAAATATGTGGATTTTACTATTATTTTGGAATTAAAACTGCTAATGACACTGTAATACGTCTGACTTTGGCGATGACCGAGCGACGAAAAAAGTTCCTTGCAACTTCAGCTCTTTCTCAGTATAGAGTTTTATTGCTCGTCCTTTCTCATGATCAAGGGCGTCGCCAGCCGATTGTCTAGGGGGGCTAAGGACGCCAACCTAAGGGTCTGGGGGGGAGGGGGCAAGTTGTTATGGAAAATGAGAAATGTACTGAGAAAAGTATCATTTGTAGGGCTTTTTAATCTCTAGGGGGGGGCAGCTGATACCCACTGCCTCCCATTGGCGACGCCTATGCTCGTGATTATTACTATTGCATTGCGAACGTGGCAGTAAGTGTAAATATAGAATCATCTAGTAATTAACTTTAATTTTTGACGTTAATAAGCGTCACTCTGTGGCCTAAATAAATCAAAGATTTTGACTTTGAGTTTTGGATCGTTCTTACATTAACATTCTCCCAGATCCCTATCGGATTCCATAACTTTTTTATTACGCCCCCTATTGATATCTACAGTTCGTTACCGTCCATTAGGGGGGCCCATTTGGAAAATATTTTAAAGTTGTTTCCGTCGACGAGCAAATAGTATCCGATACAAACTCACGCTAGGGAAAACTATGAACTGTTCAGATTAAAGAAGTTAATATAATGTTACGAGCTGGGGTTTGGTGATAAATTAAATACACTATGCCACGAAACTGCACTTTATTTACAAACAATAAAACTTAGTTACACGCTAATAAAAACTATTTCACACCACTAAACACTTCAGACTCTCTTAATCTTCACACTCCTTCGCTTATTGATCGCTCCGATTATTTAAATGAACTGTGTGAACTCGCTTGTCCACGCGCTATTTATACCGGCCGAAAAACATAACTAGATCGTTCTAGTCGCTTTTGGAATGTTCTCGTAACGTGCGGGAACAGAAACGAGCGTTCTAGTATTGTTCTAATATCAACAGCAACGCCATCTATTCGAGAATAGATGAAACACTTTTAAACTACCAATATATCCATTCCATTCTAGTTCTCTCATTCACCGATGTAAAGGACGTAAATAAAAATATATGTTGAATATTGTCATACTTATCTACTTTTATAATTTGATATAATACCTACCTACTTATTTGTAAAAAGAGTGTGCGATATGCGCGGGGCAATGCGGGGTGAAGGTAGCGGGACGCGAGTGAGTGGCGCGTGCCGCGAGCTCATTGCATTTTAGAAAAAATATTAGTAATTTTATGGGTCCCACGCATGACGCACGCTGCTTTGCTCAATCGGCACCTGTATACCTATATATACTTAGCTAAAGTCAATACACGACATCTTTCAGCAATTCATCTTTTATTTCACGGTAAGCCCGCATCACCTACAACCGATAGATGGCGTTTCTTTCAAATATTGCCATTCATAACATTAATAATCGATTTTAAACTTTCGCGATTTGTATACATCATAAAAAATAATTTAGCGGGTTTTTATCACGTAGACTTAACTTATTTAAGGTATAAAAACCTATTTGTTTCCTACCTTTCGACCGTCTTGCACCCATCGTGGTCGCGGAGAGACTCAAGACCCGCTAAATTATTTTGTTTGAAGTAAATATAGTATAAGTTCTGTAGTCAAAGCAGCCAGACAAAATATAGTCAAAGATACAGCTTAAAGCATTTTTCCCTCCCCAGGCACCGAAGTAGCAGCCGTCCGCGCCACAGACCTGGACAGCGGCATAAACTCAGAACTGAAGTACTCCATACAGAAGGGCGCGCTGGACGCGTTCAGCATCGACAACGTCACCGGCGTCGTGGCCGTCGCCGCCAAACTCGACTACGACAAACGCAACACGTACAGGATACAGATTGTAGCCACTGACTTTGGTAAGACTCTCTAGAATGTATCAATTCTTTCTAGAACCTTCCAGTTCATTCTGGTACGTTCTAGCAAGCAGTTTCGGCTAGTTGTCAAAAGATGGCGCTTCAGCAAGTAGTTGAATTTAATTCTTAAACTTACCAAAAGATGGCGATTCATAAAGTAGTTGGTTTGAGTTCTTTAATTTGTCGAAAGATGGCGCTTTCATAAGGTAGCGTAGGTCTTTGTTGTCACAATATGGCGCTTTCTTAGGGTAACTATGTTGGGTTAGGTTCGTAATTGATTTTAAACGGTCGCGATTTGTATACAGATCGTAGCCACTGACTTTGGTAAGACTCTCTAGAATGTACCAATTCTTTTTAGAACGCTCCAGTTCATTCTGGTACGTTCTAGCAAGTCACTGTCGTGAGATATAAATACATATTTATTTCTGAATATTAGTTGTTTACCACAGAAACAAGTCAAAACCCTATTCTAGATGATGTCGTCTTTTCTCAGCCATATAACTTCTTGAAAGGGCGAACCAAACTCAGAGAACACATATAATTAAGTCACATATATTCACTAATCAGTATATTGCACTAACTACTTACAATTCCCACTCATAAACATTATACACTTCCAGGCATCCCAAGCCAGACCGGCACGACGGAGCTAACCGTCCACGTGCTTAACGTGAACGATAAGCCCCCGCACTTCACGCCGCCCGTCCAGCGCGCCGAAGTGTCCGCGGACGCGCCTGTGGGCACCGCCGTACACCAGCTGAGTGCCGTGGACCCCGACGTCAGCGACGCCAACAAACTCGTCTATGACATGTCTCATGGGGTTATTAAGGCGGTGGATATTAATGGGAAGGAGGTGAGACAAACATTTTACTAATTCACTGATCACGAGGATGATGATGACTTGTTATGACGTACGAAATGAGCAGACTTTTGACACCGGGTATAGAGACTACTTTTTAGACTAGACTGTCGATGTTGTCTGTATACATCATCATATCAGCCAAACGACGTCCACTGCTGGACATAGGCCTCCCCCAAGGTTCTCCACACAGAGGGGTCTTGAGCCGCCCGCTTCCAACCGCCTCCCGCGATCTTGACGAGATCGTCGGTCCACCTTGCGCGGGGGGGGGGGGGGGGGGGCTACCTCTGCTGCGTCGTCCGGTACGTGGCCGCCACTCCAGAACCTTTCTGCTCCAACGGCCATCGGTTCTTCGAGCTATGTGCCCTGCCCACTGCCACTTCAGCTTGACTATCCGGAGAGCTATGTCGGCGACTTTGGTTCTACTGCAGATCTCCTCATTTCTGATTCGATCTCGCAGGGAAACTCAAAACATAGCTCTCTCCATCGCCCTCTGAGTGACCTTGAGCCTTCTGATAAGGCCCATAGTGAGCGACCACGTCTCTGATCCGTAAGTCATCACTGGCAACACACACTGGTCAAAGACTTTCGTCTTGAGACACTGCGGGATATCGGACGAGAAGATATGTCGTAGCTTCCCGAACGCTGCCCAATCGAGTTGGATTCGACGATTGACCTCCTTCTCGAAGTTGGACCTACCTAATTGGACTACTTGTCCCAGGTAGATATACTTGTCGACAACTTCGAGCGTAGAGTTCCCAACCTGAATAGGAGCAGGTACAACATGGACGTTCGACATGATTTTCGTCTTGTCCATGTTCATCTTAAGACCTACTTGTTGGGAGACTCTACAGAGGCCATCGAGCATTGTGCCTAGGTCTTCCATGGTCTCAGCCATGACTACGATATCGTCTGCGAATCGAAGGTGAGTGATATACTCGCCGTTGATGTTGATGCCGAGTCCATTCCAGTCCAAAAGCTTGAAAACATCCTCCAGGGCAGTGGTAAACAGTTTCGGGGATATGACATCCCCCTGTCTCACTCCTCGCTGGAGTTGAATAGGTTTCGAACTCTGGTCCTGGAGGCGGACTGACATAGTGGCGTTTTCATACAAACACTTCAGCATTTCGATATATCGGTAGTCAATCCGGCACCGTTGGAGAGACTGTAGCACTGCCCAGGTTTCGATCGAATCGAAGGCTTTCTCATAGTCCACAAACGCCAAGCATAGATGCTGGTTATACTCCTCGGACTTCTGTATAACCTGCCGCAGCGTATGTATGTGGTCTATGGTACTATAGCCTTTACGGAAACCGGCTTGTTCGGGAGGCTGGAAGTCGTCTAGCTTGCTCTCGAGACGATTTGTGATGACCCTCGAAAACAGCTTGTAGACGTGGCTCAGAAGTGTGATGGGTCTGTAGTTCTTTAAGAGGGTTTTATGCCCTTTCTTAAAGAAAAGCACCACTGTATACATTACTGTTACTAATTTAACGTTTGTTTTCCAGGTGACTGACGAAGGTATCTTCGGCTCATGGTTCAGTGTCCGTCCGGACGGCAGCGTGGTTGTGTCCCAGCCATTGGACAGGACACGCGCCGCGGTACTGACGCTACCAGTCAGGGTCACTGATGCTGAGGCGCCTGTATTGCAACAGGCCAATGGTAGTATTCTCACTCATATAAAATCAGAAAAAACTATGTCGGTATTTTCAAAATTTGAGGAAAACTAAGTTATTTCTGTTTATGAATAAATCTACTTCTCAATACCTTTATTTCAGATCACATAACCCATATACAAGGAAACAGAGAATCATATTTAAAAGTACAATGATTTTCAAGCCGTAGATTTTCTCTGAGTGTTTTTGTCGTTTAAATATGTGAACCTGACATAATGTTGCCGTGTGGGGATTACAGCCACAATACTGGGCGTAGTATTAAACGATAAGGCGGCTGCATGAATTGCCTTTGGTGTAAAAAATACACCTACATATGAATTTTATTATTTTCCAGGTGAACTAATAATAACCCTAGTGGATGTGAACCGCCATGCTCCAGTGTTTGCCCAGCCCTCGTACTTGGAGAGCATCGTGGAGGAACAGCCGGTGGGAACCACGCTGGCCACTTACTCAGCCACGGACAGGGAGACGCCTATAGCCGCCATCGTTATACACCCGCCTACGCCTTACTTCACTATAGATAATGTTACTGGTGAGATATTTAGTTTGTAGAATTCTGTGATCTTAAAGCGACTAAGCTATGCCATTGGTGAATGGGTTGTACTTTTTTATTTTATTTAGCACAACTCTGTCGACGATACGCAACAGTTTTGATAGTGTTATTTTTCTATTTTGCCGTGAATTTGAAAGTAATTCGTTTATTTCCCCCACAGGACAGGCTATGCATATTGTGGGGGATGGAGTGTTTTGTTTTTTAACACGCTTTTATTAGGTCGTCGTGTATGTAACTATGTAATGGAATCTAACGTAACTAATTTAACCATCTTCCAAGGGTCGTAGCGTTATGAAAATTGGTAGTTGTATGTAGTTCTGATGACAATACAATAATATGGTACTGTCAAACTGATCTGATGATGGAACCGGAAGACATGAACTGAAACTTCGAAAACAAGAACGTCTTTCCTGTTCCAGCGCCCCACGCTTTTACAATCAAATATTATAATTAAAATCACATAGTTTACTCTTCAGCCCAGAAATAGAGACAAATTGAACGATCCATATTTTTTTTTGTTTTTATGTGCATTTATAAAAACGTGTTTTGCTAGTGTTCTTTAAACTATTAATTTATTTAGACTAAAAATAGAAATAAAGATTTTACTTTTTACTTTACTTACTTTCTTACGTTGGGTGTATAACTCTTTCTCGGAATATCAACGTAAAATGCTGATATCAGCAAGGCTCTTCTACGTATTAAATGTTCTTCTGTAACTGACAATGCAGAGGGATAAAATCTAATTATAGCAGAATCAATGACCGCTCAACCAAACCGATTTTTGATCGGAGACAGTGAATTAATGCGCATAATACAGACGTCTAGTAGCGTAGTACAGTATTGTTACGCCATCTATCGGTGAATGGGGGTACTAGAAGAGATTGAATGTATCGGTGGTTTAAAGGTAATTCATCTACTCTGTACTAGATGGCGTTGCTGTATCGAGCCTCGACTGTTCGCGATTATTTCGACAGTTTTGTGGAAACATCTAGAATGCGCTAGTGATGTTATCCGGCCAGTATAAATAGAGCGCGAGCGAACGGACCGGACACAGTAACAATTGAATATCGGAGCGATAAACAAGAAGCGAAGGGAAGTAATTCGGAAGTGTTTAGTGGTGTTTCTAGTGGTGTGAATAGTGTGTTTTATAAGTGTAAAAATTAAGTGTATGTATCTAGTGTTATTGTGTTAGTGAATAAAGTGCAGTTTTTCTGGCATAGTGTATATAATTTATCACGAACCCCTGCTCGTAACAGTATTATAAACCGAAACTGAATGACGCGCCAAAAGAGAAGCCTGTGTTCTGCAGTAGGCTAATGATAATGATAATTGCCTTTATCTTGTATCTTCTTATCCAAAACAAATACACCCATCTTACTACTGAATCTTTCTTCCAGGCATAGTAAAAACCGCCCAGCGCATAGACTTCGAGAAGGTCCACACTATAAACTTCACGCTGGTCGCGTTTGACTCGGGCGTGCCTCAGCTCAGTACTGCGGCGGGCGTCACTGTGACCGTGTTGAACGCTAACGATGAAGAACCCATGTTCTCCGAGGCAAAGTACGAGGCAAACGTGCAGGAACATGTGGAGAGTGGCACCAGTGTGCTGACCGTCACTGCTGTGGATAAGGATGAAGGTATGCCGATAAATAATTTGTTTTATTCACTGTCCTATACACGACGTATTATTTGGTATTCGAATAATTACGACCCTTCGGTTTAGAGCGGTTTCAAACTTGCATTTCATACACGTATATGAGTTTATTTTTGGATGTAGGTGAGAGCGCAATATAGGCATATGCCGCAGTTGACGGACTCTTTTCTTTCCTTCTGTTTATTTTAAGCGCACGTTTAAGTGCGTACACCAGAACGACCGAATCCGCGCAGAAAAATACGCTTGTTTAAATTCGCCCTAAAAGGCAAGGTCACTTACTTAATCAAATAAGTAAGTATCCTCAAGGATTGTATATTATTAGTCATCATCCTCCTAGCGTTATCTCAGTTTCAAACTGTGGTCCGCTTACTAATCTAACCGGATTTGGCTGAATATTAGCTTTTCCACGGAGTGACTACCTGTCTGACCTCTGCAACCCGAAGAGATAGCGATATTCCATGGTTTAGACTAGTATCAGTTTATTTAGAAGGTACTGACGCCCTGTAACGATTGTCAAAGACCTTCATGACAACCGGGACCGACGGCTTAACGTTCTCTCCGAGGCACGGGACAAGCGATAATTAACAATTCAATACGCACATAACTCTGAAAAGTCATTGGTGCGCGCCGTGGATTTGAACCCGATACCCTCTGCATGGCAGTCTGTTGGTATCTCCAATAGGCTATCGCTACCTGTTATTGTATTGTATATTATTAGTACAGTCGTGTAATTAGTTTTGTGACGAAAATCCCTATAAATTGTGGGTTACCTAACTGGTACCTATTTATCATAACTATTCCCTTAGGTGAATTTGGCGAGGTCCGCTACAGTCTATCGGGTGACTCATCACTGTTTACCATCGACCCAATCACCGGGCTCATCACCGTAGCGGAGGGCGCGGTGATCGACCGGGAGGTCATCACTGACGTGCACATGCGAGCTGTGGCTAGTGATAACGCGCCGCCGCATGTTAGGAGGACTAGCAGTGTACCGGTAAGTTATCATCATCAACATCACCATGGGCATGAAATCGATATATCAAAACGAATCTGAAATCCGATTGCAGTCAGGAATCGTATCGTATCGATATTCCAATGTGAGAAAATCGATTCTATAAAACGCAAAACAATAGCACGATAACGCAAACAATCTAATCCGAACTAAACGGTGCAAGCGCAACCAAACTAAATCTACAGCTTACGTTTTCGATAGTTTTCATATTCATTCGATCTCTTTCACACTACCAAACGAGTTAATTAGAATGAGAGAGAGCGAATTTCGTTTCTTTATCTTATTAACTTAGTGATACGTTGAAGGAGCGAAAGAGATGAAGCGAATGGTCGCCAAGCAAGCGAATCGTTTAGGATTTTGGCGGTTTCATGAATTGCAGATTGAATAGAAAAAAAAAAAACAAAAAAATCCAGGCGATAATATCTAATTCAGATTGCAACTATTTAATGTTTATTTTGAAAATTGCAATAGTTATTAGAAATTTATGTTTGGAGAGTTTTATTTGACTTGATTGGTCTCATGCTTAAAATACAATAAGATTTCGATTGTTTGCGTTTGTCGTACGCTACGCTCCAACATCTGCTTCTGAAATCGATTTCTGAAATCGGTTTTTGAAATCGATTTCAAAATCTGAAATCGGATTTATATCGGTTTGCCCAAAAAATCGAAAACGCCCATGCCTACATCACCACTATTATCATCAATGTGAAGTAATAAGGTATGGTGTCCCTCTAGGTAGAGGGAGGATTTCTCTTAATAGGCTAGGTAATCGTGCCTGGTGGACTGCAGTCAGATGGAAGTACGGGAACCTGTATACCTAAGGGCGGTTTCAGATTAGCGTTTTATACGCGCGTATAAGCTCGTTTTTGGAAGCGCAAGTAGGCGTGTATTTAGGCGTGTATTTAGGCGCGCCTTTTGGCACACGCGCAACTCGTACGAGCGTTGATGCACTGAGCCGTCAGAATCCATGTTGACACTGACAAGATGTCACTACCGTTTCGAGCGAATACGCCAAAGTATGCCCGTGTACGCGAGTCCGGTTTTGTGAAGCGCGTAAACTAGCGCGCGCGTAAGCGCGTATGCTGAAACGACCGTATACGCGCAGAAAAATACGCTAAACTGAAACCGCCCTAAACAGTAATCGCGTGTGAGAACTTTAATAGCGTAATTCAGAATTTGGTTCCGTCGTGTCCGCTAGATGTCGCCGAGTTGATTTTCTTCGCCATCGTTCACTAGATGACCTCAGTAGTATGCATCTTTTCATCTTCAACACTAATTTAGATGAAGAATAGGCATAGAATCTAAGCCAATTTACGCAAGAGTGCCCGAAACAGTTAAATGATAGGGGAGACGCTAGTAGGTAGTGGCAAATAAAACCAGCAAGGCATGGGCGTTTTCGGATTTTTACGCAAACCGATAGAAATCCGAATTCATCTTTTGAAATCGATTTCAAAAACCGATTTTAGAAATCGATTTCAGTAGCGGATGTTGGAGCGTAGCGTACGACAAACGTAAACAATCAAAATCTTTTTGTATTTTAGACATGAGACCAATCAAGTCAAATAAAACTCTCCAAACATAAATTCCTAATAACTTGCAATTTTCTTGCAAAATCTTTGCAATTTTCAAAATAAACATTAAATAGTTGCAATCTGAATTAGATATTATCGCCTCGATATTTAGTTTTATTTTTTCTATTCAATCTGCAATTCATAAAACTGCCAAAATCCAAAACGATTCGCTTGCTTAGCGACAATTCGCTTCATCTCTTTCGCTCTTTCAACGGATCACTAAGTTAGAAAGAAAAGGAAATGAAATTCGCTCTCTCTCATTCTAACTAACTAGTCGTTTGGTAGTGTGAAAGAGAACGAATGAATATGAAAACTATCGAAAACGTGAACTTTAGATTTACTTTGTAGTTTGGTTGCGCTTGTACCGTTTGGTTCGGTTTTGTGTAGTTTGCGTTATCGTGGTATTGTTTTGCGTTTTCTAAAATCAGTTTTTTCACATTGGAATATCGATACGATACAATTTCTGACTGCGATCGGATTTCAGATTCGTTTTGATATATCGGTCTCATGCCTAATACCAGCTTCAGTGTTCATCATTCTTCAGCAACTCTGTATAGAAACTTTAGTACGCACTCAACTTCTCTGTCATGAACGGGTTTGAACCTGAAACCTTGTGTAGTCTTATAGTCTACTAGGCTATCGCTGTACATTACTGAAAATAAAGTCATTAATCTATTTCTAATCTAATCTAAACGTCACGCCTGTCTCTCATTGGGGTAGCCAGAGACTATGGAACGCCAAATGCTCCGGTTCGAACTCTTTCGCTTCCTCGACATTCATTAACCATGTCATACATGCTCGTCGGTTATGGGTACTTTTGATTTGGCCCTTACGTACAGTACGTCACCTATTTGGTCGGCGTACGTCCGTCTTGGCCGTCCCCTACCGACATCTCCATTCATTCTTACACGATACACTTCTTTCGTAAATCTTCTTTCATCCATCCGTTCCAAGTGTCCAAACCATTTGTGTTGTTATATTGCCTTACACCACCTTACTATTCACTTTTTTTAATCCAGGTCCACATCAAAATCCTGGACATAAACGATCACGCCCCAATCTTCACCCAGAAGGTATACAAGGCGACGATTGCTGAGAACCTTCAGCTCAACCCGCCGGCCGCCATACTGCAGGTGCTGGCTGAAGACAAGGATGAGGGGGAGAATGGCAGGGTGCAGTATAAGATTGTAGAGCAGAGCGAGCCTGGTAAATATTTAGTTATTTTTAATGTAATGTGGGTGGTAAACGAACACAGGGTACGCCTTATGGGCGATGGGCCTCCAGCACTCTAACTCACCGACCAAAACGCAAAAGTATAGGTACCGTTACTTTACGTCGATTTTCTGTGAGAGGGTAGTACTTCCCCGGTCGAGCCGGCCCATTCATGCTGAAATCTGCAAGGCTCTACCGCCTGGCGAATGTGTAGTATTGGTGGGGAAAATGATAGCTATCGCTTGTCCCATGCCTCGGAGAGCACGTAAATCCGTCGGTCCCGGTTGTCATGAAGATCTTTGAAGGTCGTTTTTGAGAGTCGGTAACCTCGTAAAAACTGATACTGCTCTAATGATAAAGCATGTAATGTTGCTATTCCTTTGATTATGATGACGTTTGGAGGAGGGAGAGAACTAGCTCAATTGATTATGACTGGCAGGAGGGCGGTGAGATAATAAACTTGTAGGGGATGGAGGGGATTAGATCAGTTGGCTCCGTTACCGGTTAGTTGCTTGACTAATAATGATTTGAGGCTAAAATCCTATTATTGGTAAATTTCTCGTATAATTTGATCCCCATGTTGGGTTACCATATGTAAATACAGGGATGACTGTCTATGGTACCTAAAATGCCTGAATTTTCAGAAAAATGCCTGTTTGAAGAAAATGCTGTAGGTAATAAGGAAAAGCCAACAGATATTAATGAAGAAGGATATTTGTTACTGATATTTGTCAGAGGACATTATTTTTTTAATAGTTCTTTCTTTTCTAATACATAAACGTAAAAATCTTCACAAGATACAGTTTTGTAATTCTGTGTAATCAATATTGCTTTTACTGATTCAATTGTCAGCCGATTTGTTTCTTTATTCCACTGGGCGTCGACGAGAGAAACGTACGTTTAAAATGCCTGTCTCAGGCCAATGCCAGCCGCACGCGTGTCTAAACCTTAAAATGCGGCAAACGCCTGTCATATGGTAACCCTATCCCCATGTTTGTATTCATAACTTGTTATCGTGAATTTCTTCTATTATACAAATACCTGAAAAAGACTTCAGCACCTACAATTGCCTTACTGTCTTGGATAAATTGCTGTTGAAATATTGTAACATGCCAAATGAAACAGTTGAGAGCATTGCTTTACTGAGCCAACAAAAACAAATGTCATGTGGCATACTGCCGCTCTCAGCCAAAAATAGAATCATGCATACAACCATGAGCCCATTTAATCCTGTAACCAACACCCCAAATCCCAAAATAAATCGACAGTCTAACCAAATATCTAGACATATTCCTTCCAGGCGTGTTCACAGTGGACCCCACGACGGGCATCATTTACCCCTCGAAACCGGTGATGGGTAACACCACGTACCACCTGACAGTGATCGCCACGGACGAAGGGGGTGCTGGGGTGAACTCGGACGTAGCGCGGGTCGACATCACGGTGCTCAGTGTGAACAGACATAAGCCCATGTTTGTGTACCCGACGGCTAGTGAGAGGCAACTGGAGATACCTGAGGTGAGCATTCCTATAAGAAATACTTCATAGCGTCCAAAATTTTATTTTATTTTTATTTTTATTTATATATATCAACATACAATTGCCTTTACAGGTATCTACCCAATACGACAATGTAGCTACATAAGTGATAAATACATTAAAGTTACTCTTATGAATTCCGCCAATGTACAATTAAATATATCAATACGCTGAGAGACGTTATTTAAAATATTAAGTGCGCGCCCGACTGGTGAGTATTTCAACAAGTTAGTTCGAGCCACTGGGACATCGAACAATTTCCCTCGCGGCGCCTGCCGCAAGAAATGTTACTGTTTACTTTATTGTCCAATACTTGGGGTCGCGGAAGAGGCAGCGATAGCCGAGTGGATACCAACAGACTGCCATGCAGAGGGTACCGGGTTCGAATCCACGGCACGCACCAATGACTTTTCGAAATTAAGTCCGTATTAAATTGTTAATTATCGCTTGTCCCATGCCTTGGAGAGCACGTTAAGCCGTCGGTCCCGGTTGTCATGCAGATCTTTGACAGTCGTTACAGGGCGTCAGTACCTTCTGAATAAACTGACACTAGTCTAAACCATGGAATATCGCTATCCCTTTGGGTTGCGGAGGTCAGACAGGCAGTCGCTCTGTGGAAAAGCTAATATTCAGCCAAATCCGGTTAGACTAGTAAGCGGAGCCCAGATTGAAACTGGGATAACGCTAAGAGAAAGAATACTTGGGGTCGCGAAAACCTACTAGGAATATCTACAAACTGCCATGCAGAGGTCCCGGATTCAACTTCTTCTTCAACCCACTTATCATCGAATTCAGTTTTTTCAGTTCAGTCGATTTTTGTGGTGCTTAAAATAAATTGCTCGCTGAGTATCATTATTCAAAATCACAATTTCAAAGCTATACAAAGTATGATGTACTTACTGAAAAAAAATATAAATTAAAATTGTAGCTAAATTAAACTTGCTCATCACACAAAGATTTTGCCTGAGTGGAAATCGAACATATAATCTTCTGCTCCGTGGTCCAGCGGATAGCGTATGCGACTGCTGATCAGAGGTCCCAGGTTCGTTCGATTCCCGGGTCGGGCAAAAATGTTACTGGGTTTTTCCGAATACTCAGTAGCAGCCCGAAGTCTGGTGATGTGCCCGGTAACAGCAATAGGCTCGCCCCCTATTACGTGGGATCTAAAAAATTCATGGCGAACTGTGGGTGTAATATTTACACCTCTGCCTACCCCTTCGGGGATACAGGCGTGAGACTACAAATAAATAAAAAATAAAACAAATCTTCTGCTTAGCAATCAGGATACTAACCACTAGACTAACATGCCATTATATTCACAACTTTATTTTTTCCCAGAACGCAGCGCAAGCCGACTACCTAATCGCCACAATCAAAGCCACGGACGAGGACTCGGGCGAGAACGGCCGGGTGTCGTACTACCTGAAGGAGAACAACCTGAATGTGGCCGAGACTGCTGAGTTCAGCCTCGATAAGGACACGGGGGAGCTCAGGACTAAGACATTCTTGGATAGAGAGCATAAGTCCGAGTATCAGGTACGTTGAAAATACTATTTTTGTAACAAGTTAATTGTTTAGACTTATGTATAACTAGAGGACGCCAGCAGCTACGCCTGCAATTTTTTTTAATTTACCCGTTTTGGCCGATCCCGTGGGAATTTCGGGAAATCCCTTATTCTTAGTGCACTCCTACGGTCCCCAAGGAACATACATGCCAAATTTCAGCTTCCTCCGCCCAATAGTTTCGGCTGTAGCGTGTCTGTCAGTCAGTCAGTAACGCAAGGATTTTATATATTAAGATTTACTAAGTGGACACATAGCTTAACATATGAGTCTTCTATAAGTTGAGAATGACGAAATAAGAAAAGATCATAAGCAAGGGCAGGACAACACAAATAAAAATTGAATAGTCTTTAAAAGCGTTCATAATGTGTCAATCACTTTGATACACCTAGATGAAGGGCATCTCCTAATTAGCGTCACTATAGTATTTATATGAGGGTTTGGGTTTGATGACGAGTCCTCCTTTCTCAAAGACACTATTTCGTCATTAACCTTTAACAGTCCAATGCTGGACTAGGCCTTTCCTTTGAAAGGAGTAATTGGCCTACTATACCACGCTGGCCAAACGGGTTGGTATAGGGTTTGTATCAAGTTTTCCTTCTCTTACAGTGCTGTTCTCTGCATAATATGCTCCCTCTGTCGGCTCTTACGACACCCATGGGATGATATGGGGTGGTGCCATTCCGTATTCTTAAACCGTCACCACACGGAGAGAAAACAATAAAGTGGCATAGTTACCATATAATAAGGGTAGAGGTTAACCAAACAATATTTACGCTGTACTCCTTTGATCGTAGTGGTGTCGGATTATTCGAGTAAACCCAAAAAAATAATACTTCTAAAAAAATCATTTCCCAGCTGGTAATAGCGGCAGTAGACAACGGCACCCCGGCGCAGTTCGAGACTCTCCAACTCCTCACAGTGGTGTTAGCTGATGATGACGACAACGCTCCGAGGTTCTCGGCTCCGCAGCACCAGTTTAGTATCAGGGAGAACTTGCTGCCTGGGGTTATTATTGGTAAGTTTGGCTAAGTAATACCCTAGTAGAGACAGACGGACTGCTATGCACAGGTTTTCGGATCGAAGCCACGGCGCGCACCAAAGAAACTTTTTTTTTATGGTAATAGGTAAGATGGTAAGCAATTACCGCCGCCCATGGACACAAGCAACACCACAGGAGTCACAAGTGCGTTGCCGCCTCTTAGGATTGGGAAAAGGGATAGGATGAGGAGTGGGATGAGAGTGAAAGAACAGGGGATAGGGCCTCCGGCACTCTCACTCACCGAACGAAACGCAACAGTTTAGGTACTGATACTTTACGTAGATTTTCTGTGAGAGGGTAGTACTTCCCCGGTCGAGCCGACCCATTCGCGCTGAAATCAGCTAGGCATTACTACCTTTTATGCGGATTAATTTGGTAATTATGATGTGTGTAACCTATGAAGGAAAGCACCGTAATGCAATACGCATGTTTGCGAGTTTTATTCTCGAAATACATGTATAGATCTATTAAAACAGTTGTAGGGCAGTCACGGTTTTCATAATGCGAGGGTCGCATAATTTGGCTCTATAATAAAATAGGCAAGATTAAAAAAAATGCTTCCTAGACTTTCTCTGGAGAATAAACATATAAAGCCGAATTGGTTTTAGCAATCATAATTATTTTTTTTAATTAATTTATTTATTTATAGACTCACGCCTGCATCCCCGAAGGGGTAGGTGTAATATTGCACCTACATTTCGCAATGAATTTTTAGATCCCACGTAATGGGATGCGAGCCTATTGCCGTTACTGGGCACATCACCAGACTTCGTGTTGCTACTGAGAATTCGGAAAAACCCAGTAACACTTTTGCCCTACCCGGGAATCGAACCCGAGACCTCCGATCAGCAGTAGCAAACGCTATCTACTGGACCACGGACGCAGTCTTGTTCTCTATCTCTATCTGTCATAATTATTTACTTCTGATAAACGCCGATATCTATGTCTTCAGCACACATACAATATAACATAATTTATATTACAGGTACAGTGAAAGCGACAGACAAAGACTCAGGCGAGAACGGCAGAGTGTACTACCACATACTGGAGGGGAACCAGGAGGGAGCCTTCGTGTTGGACAGGACACAGGGTATCATCAGGGCTAATATTAGTTTTGATAGGTGAGTGGGACAAACAAACAAAATAATAAAAATTACAGGCACAGTTCAAGACGAAATAAAAATAGCTGTACCAAAAGCAGTATTATTATCTACTAGAATATTAAACTTAAATATGTAAGTATAGAAATTGTCCGTGTGGTGACGGATTAAGAATACAGAATGTCACCACCCCATATCATCCCATGGGTGTCGTAAGAGCCGACAGAGGCCAGAGGGAGCATATTATGCAGAGAACAGCACTGTAAGAGAAGGAAAACTTGATACTAACCCTACACCAACCCGTTTGGCCAGCGTGGTATAGTAGGCCAATTCCTTCTTTCTATTCGACTAGTCCATAGTCCACTGCTGGACTAGGCCTCTCCTTTGAATGAATTTTGAATTTTGCTTCGAACTATTTCTATCATCATCAGATGATGATAGAAATAGTTCGAAACAAAATTCAAATAGATGTGGGACCAAGCAACTTAATTCTTCCAACTAGAATACTTGAAGAGATTTTTATATAGCGAAACACAATCTGAACATAACGCCAGATTTAGACCTGACAAATATATTTCAATATTTTTTTTTGTATACATATTTCACAAAACAGTTATCTCACAAAAATTTGGTAAACATTTTATCTGCAACGCAGCACACGGTCTTTCGAGCGGTTAACGTAGCTTTTTTGGTGTTTTTTGTTTAAAAAAAGACAACACCCGCTTGAGGACTAAATCCTGTGTCGCGGGGGACTTTCAAACATACAACCAGAGACGAGTAAGAATATAGACTGCCAAAGTCGAACAAAAAAATGTGCCTCGGAAAAAGCTCAAATCGCGAGCTATATCCAGAGGGCGCTGATCAAATAGCACGCGACGTTAATTACAGCCAGACAAGTCATAAAAATATCATTATTTTTTCATTAACGGCCATTGAAATTGTTTAAGTATTTTTTAGAATTGGTAATATTGCTCATAATAAGCTAATTTATCTATTTCATTTTACGTGCATATTTTATCACTTTTGAACGTGTACTAATAGATGGCGTAGTAAAAACACGAAAGGTAATGTACAATGGTTTACATTGAATTTTCACTAGATGACGCTTAAACCAAAATAAAATTACCTATTTAGATGGGATGGGTACGTTACGGGTTTTATAGGTAGATAGGTACACTTATTTAGTAACAATTCGTAAACAACCATCTACGAACTAGTTCTATGTATGCCTCAAGGACGCACGCACGAACTCATACCATGAGTGAGACCATATTTTTTATTAACTAGGTACTTTGTATGAGAAAACGCAAAAAGCACCTATACCTAGAATCAAACCCGGTACCGCTATAGGTAGTATCGTAGTATCATAATTATTATCACCTAGGTGTAAAGTGTTCCTCGAGAAAATTCAATCGAGCCCAAACTATTGGTAATTATATAATATAATATTCTACCACATTCACACAACACCATCTAGTCCCAAATTAATTAATTAATTTATTTATTTATTAGCACAACCACATCATATACACCGCTATTTTTTAATTAGTACAAAAAATTTAACACAGCACTAAGTATCTTTAACTGATCATATTTATGTAGTTAAAAAATAAAAACACTAAGTCCCAAAACTGTCTCAAAACTGTCCACAAAAATACGTGATAATTGGTAAATGCAATACTAATACTATGACCGACCCGAGTACTACGAGTATCATAGTAAAATGAACCATTGATAAATTCCCCTCCTCCCCCGCCCCTCTGCGCCTGCGCCACGCCCCGACGATGCGACAGACAGTACTAAATTGTTAGCTAAAGTGAGCGTATCTAATTTTGTTGCAAAAGTTAATTGTTTGTCTACGTTTGCCCGACGCGATGGCCTATCATATCAGTTCATATCACGGGAGTATGTAGCTATGCTTCGTGCGTACTTTTTGAATGGAAAAATCGCGAGTGCAGCTGTGTACCCATGGACATCTTATTGTGAGTGTACAAAAGTGATCCGGTCAGTGTCAAACAATTAAAACAGTGCATATTGGATGCTTTTGACAACGGTGGTGGACATTTCGAAGGACAATGGAAATACTTGTAAGTTTAGTAAATAATACGTATTTAAGTAAATAATAATTTGATGCGGGCGGCTCAAAATCGGTCTGTGTTCTCCACACACCTTGAGGAAGGCCAGCAGTGGACGTCTCTAGGCTGACATGATGATGATAAAATAATATTTGTAACACCTTCTTTTATTTTGATATTTGTTTGCTTTCTAATTACATACCTCCGTATTTAATTACTTGTTAAACGATAAATTTTACCGGTCCTAAGCCCGAATGAAGTATGAAGGAGAGGGTATAATTAACAAAATTAAAAAATAACTACCTACATTTATTATTTTTCTTCATTTTATTTTCTATGGCTACCTACATCATAAGTGCGACAGAGAGAATGCGAATGAGCAGGATGGAATATTATCAGTGAATTAGTGAATGGATTGTAAAATATGACTATGATTTAAGTGAGATTTTCTACAATAAACAAATGATAATAACTTTGCTCTTTATTGATATTATGAAATTCTTACGTCACATATATGATAATAATATCTTCGCTAATCTGTCCTTAAAGTTTTTGTACTAATAAAAAAATAGCGGTGTATATCTATACAGTTAAGGTAAACACTTAAAAGGCATTGTATCTGATATAATATGACAATTACGGTATGCATAGCACTGACAATAATAATGTATGTAGTAAAACTATTTTAAATGTACCTACCTAGTTATTTTACAGTTCACAAAATAGCAGAAAACAAAAAAATAAAACAATTCAATAAAAGTATGCTTAATAGTCTTTGAGTAACTAAGCAGAGCTTTGAGCTTGTAGGGTCATTTCGCCTGTTCGCGTCCATCGCCCAATTCGCGTCCATTTACGGACCTCCCTTTAAAAATGCTCGAAAATAAGTATACTAACACACTAATTAAATGAAAAGTCAGTACCGCCAATACCTCAACGTATAAGAGCATAGAGATATTAAGAATAGAGTGGCAGAGTGGGGCCTATTCGTGTCCGCCGGTGGGAGAGAGAACGCAACATTAAAGGCCCCCTGCATCTCTCTCTAACAATACATGCACAACATCAACATTACGCAGTGGCGTGCTACCTGTAACTATTATTTAAATCAGTTTATTAGTAATCAATAGTTTAAAAGTTGTTTTATTGATACACGAAGATAGTATGAAGTGACAAAAATGTTTATATATTTTTTACATTTTTATTTTCTCCTTCAAAGGACAATGGGCATTTTTGTATGGAGCCTAGGCGGTCCGCGGCCACGAATGATTTTGTTATTAATTAGTGTGTTTAGTCCTACGATTACTGTGGACAAGTGTTATCACTGTGGTGTACTTCTAAAACAGATAAAAGACGTTTTTATTTTTGAAACTTTAATCGTTTTACTTACTACTCTGGCTAACGAAAGTGTTAAAGAAAGTGAAACAACTTATTTAGATTGTCATTTTATAATATATCACATATTATTGTATCAAATTGTATGGTAACTGTGTGTAAGCACAGTTTATTTGTTTATTTTATTTAATCATTTATGCACAAACATAGTGTACATCGGTGGACATAATGCCATATGGCATTCTCTACCTGTCAACCTTAAGGTGGTTCAGAGGTGAAAGTGGTAGGTGCATTTTACTATTTAGATGTAACTAATGTTAAATAATATACCTACATATATAATACAGTTACCATACAATTTGTTATAAACATAAAATCTTTATTTGGCTATAAGGGTACAGAGTGTCACAAGACCCATCACCAAGCCGAAGTCTACTCGTTGTGGACATCATGCCAAGTGATACTAACCAAAAATAATAGCTGGGTAACGATTTTTTTTGAGTTTTCACATTTTTTTAACTGCAATTAAAAGCGCGCGCGTGCAATTCTCGAAATACCTACATATTCATGGGGTTATAGGGCATCTAAAGAAAATATGAGGGGGTTAATGCATCGATTTTGTACCTAATTAGAAAAATTCCATACTAACTTTGAGCCTCAATATCTCCTGAACCAGTAATTTCCCAGGTATAGTGCCCAAGTAAAAAATGTTCGTACTGATTGGTACAACATAGGATTTCAGTTTTCGTTAAGGGTCTTGTTACACCCTGTATATAACTAACATAATATCATCAATAAATAATAAGCTATTATAATGCATAATTAATTATTGTATGTAGATAAAGTTATGAAAGAACATAATGGTTAAAAAAAAGAATTAAGTATGATTTTAAGCCTTGTGTAGCCTAGTTCCTCTCATTCATCCTCTATAATCCCAGTTAATTCTGCTGCTGCTGATCGCAACTCTTCGGGTTGATTTCTTACCCAGCCATATAAGTATACAAGAGGACGCCAGCAGCTACGCCTGCATATTCTTTTAATTTACCCGTTTTGGCCGATCCCGTGGGAATTTCGGAAAATCCCTTCTTAGTGCACCCCTACGGTCCCCTAGGGACATACATGCAAAATTTCAGCTTCCTGCGCCCAATAGTTTCGGCTGTAGCGTATCTGCCAGTCAGTCAGTAACGCAAGGATTTTATATATTAATATAATATACCATACTACGCACATAATAATTATGTGCGCAGCATTTGACCGTGCGCCTATAACTCGGAATAATCTATGAATAATAAGTCCCAGATCTTACTTACGTATTAAATAGTTAATTATCGCTTGCCCCATGCCTCGGAGAGCAGAATATACTGTCGGTCTTGGCTTTAATGAAGATCTTTGAAAGTCAATACGGTTGCCTCAAATAAACTGATACTGGTCAAGCTATAGAAATATCGCTATACCTTTGGGTTACGGAGGTCAGACGGCAGTGATCCTTTTGTGGAAAAGCCGATATTCTGTCATGTCTGTTTGGACTAGTAAGCGGACGTCGAGCTTCAAGGCGTAAGTCTCGGATGCAACCGGGATAACGCTAGGACGATGATAAATAAGTCCTAGGTCTTACGTGCCTTGACTGTATTCGAACGGGTAACAACCACACTTCTTCCTCTTCAATATATTCGCTAAGACGTCTTATTTGTTGCTCTCGGTACACTTATATATTTTACACGCCCTGTACTAGGTGCTCAGCCTTATAACGCCGAGCTATCTTCACACGAATGATCACGTGCGATACTTTATTATATAATTAGGTATATTGATGATGTGCTACCGTGTCACAAAACTTTTATCTATACAATTAGGTTATATTAACATTCAAATATTTCTTTTCCTAAATGGAATACAGCGTAACGCCCATAGTAAAAGATGTTCCTAATTATTAGTACTTTCATTTGATATTAAATTCATTGATGGCCGCAGACCGCCCAAAACCGCCCATTGTCCTTTGTCAACTGCACTAAATGGAAGCGAACAGGCGAAATGACCCTACTATGGGTACTAGATAATGGATAAACATACATACCTATAGTTATATTTTTTTTGTAAATACATACTTTCTATGTATAATATGTATGTATTTACAAAAAAAAAGTATATATGTATGTTTATCCATTATCTAGTACCCATAGTACAAGCTTCTGCTTAGTTTGGGACTAGATGGTGTTGTGTGGATGTGGTAGAATATTATTATTATTATTATATATGTTATACATAGAAACACCCAGATCAAGACAAATATCCATATTCATGCACACAAATGTTTGACTTGAGCGAATCGAACCCGCGACCTTTGACGTAGCCGTCGCTTACACTCCCGCTACGCCAACCGGCCGTCTAGAGTAAACTCGGTAGGGTTACATCGTTTTATTACAAAGATGCCGTAGCCACCTCCAGCTTCATCATCAGACCCCGAATATCATCTAGGTGTACCTAAAGAGCTCCCCAAGACAAATTAATCCACCCCAAACTTGGTGGCCTTAAGTATGTCGTTTTTTAACAGAGATGCTGTGGCCACCTCCAGCTTCATCATCAGACCCTGGATATCATCTAGGTGTAAAGTGCTCCTCAAGACAAATCAATCAAGCCCAAACTCGGTCGGGTTTTGTCGTTTTATTACAGAGATGCCGTGGCCACCTCCCAGCTTCTTCATCAGACCCTGGATATCATCTAGGTGTAAAGTGCTCCTCAAGACAAATTAATCGAGGCCAAACTCGGACGGGTTATGTCGTTTTATCACAGAGATACCGTGGCCACCTTCCAGCTTCATCATCAGACCCTGGATATCATCCAAGTGTGAAGTGCTCCTCAAAACAAATCAATCGACCCCAAGCTCGGTGGGCTTAAGAGGCCATCTGCCAGCTTTGTTATCAGACCAGCAAAATATAGTGCAACATTTCATTGCAAATTTAGACCTTAAAGTACCTACTTAAGCTACGCACATAATTCGAAAATTAAAATTGATTAAAGAGTTGAACGGTAGCATTATTGATAGTACCGTAGTAGGTAGGTTAAGCACCCTTGATGGCCTCAACTCTCGAATGACCTTGCACATTGCACAAGGGCTACCTACGTTGTCGTTTTTCGTCCACGTTAATAAATTTAAGACAAGTAAATTGAATATAACGCCATCTAGTGATGTTATGTACCATTAAGCGGGGGTACAAGTGACGTCACGCGTCATCTGGCCCTAATTATTTTTCGATTCGATACGCGTAGCGACATCTTTCGTCATTTATGTTAACGAATTATCGAGTCACATTTTTTTGTTCGACTTTGTAAGTCTATATTCTTACTCGTCTCTGATACAACTAACGGACACAATGAACACCCAGACCCGAAACAACAATTTTTAAATCACACAAAAAGTTGTCTCGTGTGGGAATCGAACTCACAACACTCGCGCAGTGTCAAGCAGCGAGGCGGCCGCCTAAACCACTACGCCAATCGTGCAGTCAAATAGTGGTATATACGTATATCATCAACATCTTTGCCTATGAAAACTATAAGAAAAACATTTCCATTCCAGAGAGAAGCAATCCGAGTACTCGTTCACAGTGTACGCGAGCAACAACCCGATCCTAGAGCACGCGGCGGCCATCTTGAACTCAGTGGACAACAGCACGGAGGGGCCGGAGCCCAGCGTCACCGTGGTGCGGGTTCGAGTCCTCGACGAGAACGATAACGAGCCGAAGTTCGAACAGAAGGTTTATTATGCTGGTGAGTTGAGACGGCTTAAGAGACCATTATAGTACATCGTATTTGTGAAGCTTTAATCTTCTGTATATATAAAATTCTTGCGTTACTGACTGATTGACAGACAAGCTACAGCCAAAACTATAAGGCACAAGAAGCTGATATTTGGCATGTATGTTCCTTGGGGACCGTAGGAGTCCACTAAGAACGGATTTCCCTTTCTCACGGGATCGGGCTGAAATAGATTAATTAAAAAATATTTCGGGCGTAGCTGCGGGCGTCCTGTAGTTTATAATATTGTTACGAGCTGGGGTTCGGTGATAAATTATATACACTATGCCAGAAAAACTGCACTTTATTCACTAACACAATAACACTAGATACAATTATTTACACAACTAGTAAAAACACACTTATTTCACACTTAATTCTCAACACTAATAAAAACACCACTAAACACTTCCGAATTACTTCCCTTCGCTTCTTGTTGATCGCTTCGATATTGAATTGTTACTGTCTCTGTCTCGCGCGCTCGCTCTCTATTTATACTGGCCGGATAACATCACTAGCGCATTCTAGATGATTCCACAAAACTGTCGAAATAGTCGCGAAAAGTCCATACTCGATACAGCAACGCCATCTAGTACAGAGTAGATGAATTACCTTTAAACCACCGATACATTCAATCTCTAGTAGTATTAAATATTCACCGATAGATGGCGTAACAATATGTATTAAAAAGTAACTACTAATATCAAAGAAATACTCTGACATTAAGAATTTTTGGCTTGGTTTATAAAGGTAACCTTTTACATTATTATATCTGTGAGTTGTCTGTCCTCTGGTCTTTAGGTTTAATTTATCTTAGAATATTTAAGTCGTAAGTTTATTACGATGTTTGGTTTTGGGATCAGATGATCTTGACGTCTCTGAGTTACGATATTATAAGTATGTGTAGACTCACGCCTGTATCCCCGAAGGGGTAGGCAGAGGTGTAATATTACACCCACATTAGGTCCCACGTAATAGGGGCGATATTATTATTAGACTCAATATTCATGTCAACATAAATAAATAATGTTATTTGTTCCCCAGGTATAAAACACACGGCACGTATAAACGAGCCCGTTCTCTCAGTGGTGGCTGAAGACCCTGACTTAGACGAGAACGGAACCCTGATCTACATGGTGGCGGCGTCGAACCTCTACAAGTTCGGCGCGCAAGTCTCTAGCGGGAGTGTTGTGCCGTCTCCGTTCAATATTAGTCAGGATGGTGAGTAAAAAAACATAAAATAAAAATATTACTACTAGAAGTGGAACACAGACTTTAAACAAAAAATAAAGTAAATTCACAAGTTCATTTGTAAACCTTAGGCCCACTTCAGCTTACAATTGCGCGGTATTCAACAGCGTCAGTTTGAATCATGAAGATTTTACTTAGTTCAAGCCTGCGTTCGCGACTGGCGTTTTTGCCCGTGACTGTTTAAAGACGTAACGGACTGCCGAGACGATGGTCTCGGGTTCGCTCCCCAGGTACCTAGCGCACACACCTCTGACTTTTCGAAGTTATTAAAAATGTTAATTATCGCTCGTTTAATAATGTGCCCGTTAGATGGCAACAGGCTCGCCCCCTAATATATTGGGACCGAAACATAACTGGCGAATTGTGGAAGTGTAGTACATCTTTGCCTACCCCTTCGAGGATGAAGTTATGTCATGAAAAATTTGATGAGAGAATGAAGCGAGAGAGATATGTCAAGATCGTAGAAAACGCCGGTCCGTAGTCTCTGCTTATCCCTTCAGGAAAGCTTGTTTTTAATTTTTTATAGTTGCAAGTTGTCTCACCTGTGGCAATAAATATATCTTTCTTTCTTTCTCAGGTGTGTTGATGACAGCGCACTACATGTCGGAGTACGACCAGGATCGGTTCGTGCTGGACATCATCGCGCAGGAAGTCGCGCCGCCACACAGGCAGGCGAAAGCGCAAGTCTATGTGAGTATATTATACGTATAATTTATAAGAGAATGCTGCTATTCTGTCAAATCTGGTTAGTCTAGTAAGAGGACCTCGGGCTCCAAGGCCAGAATCTTGGATACAACTGGGATAGCGCTCGGACAATGATGAATTTACTAGAGAATGCGTGCCGCTACACCAGCACATTCTTTTATTATTTTACCGGTTCTAACTGATCCCATATCTATATATTTGCAGCTGCTTGCACCCAATAGTTTAGGCTGTGCTTTGTCTGTCAGTTAATAACGGAAGAATTTTGTATGTACAGTTTTATTATGATCTCATATTATAGTATGCTGAAAAAAAGTTACGGATCTATGATAGAACCTTGTGGTACCCCCATACCCACTGATTAATTTAAAGACTTATGTTCATTAACATCTACATATAGTACGCTTTCCCTATGACAGGAGGATATAATACTAGACTTATTGACTTTATCTTATATTGTACTACTTATGTGTTTGTGAAAATGTTTTGTGTTCTACAAAGTCAAAAGCTTTTGATTGGTCGCAAAGAATACAGAGACATCCTTCGATTTTACTAAGCGTTAATGTTGTTACAAAATTACATCAGCATCAATGGATGCGCTGCTTGTAGTGAAGCTATAACATAATACTGCTCATTATTGAAGCTCAAATTAAGAAATTTAGGTTATCAATAATGTTATAGTCCATAATTTGGGTCTCAGACGGAGGTTGCTCTCAGGAAAAGCTAATGTTTTGTCTAATTACGTTCGACTAGAGCGTGGAGCGAGCTCCAAGACTAAAGTCTTGGATGCAACCGGGATGCACCTAGAACGACGAGGATGATGATTTATATTTTTTTATAGACTCACGCCTATATCGCCAAAGGGGTAATGGGCCATGAATTTCGCCACGTAATAGAGGGCGAGCCTATTGCCGTTCCGAGGTACATTGCTAAACTCCGTGCTGCTACTAAGAATTCTGAAAAACTCAGTAACACTTTTGCCCGACCTGGGAATTGAACTGAAGTAGATAGCGTACGCGTCTGCTGATCGGTAGCTCCCGGGTTTGAGTAAGTGACAGAGTGCATGCCATATGAGATCATACTAAATAAGACAATATAATAAGTAATATACTTATCTCTTATTTAGTGTGATCTCATATAGCGTGCTGGAAAAGAAACGGACCTATTAGCCCCATTCCCACTGACAAAAAGATACATTCATTAACGTCTCAATACCGCACTCTGACGCTAAAATAGACGTATATGATACTAGCCTGACTATCTCTTATAATGTACTTCTTATGTTTTCGTAGAAGTGTATTGTATTTGACACAGTAAAAAGCTTTTGATAGGTCACAAAAAATACAAGGACATCCTTTTTATTTTACTAAGTTTAATTATTTAAAATATTATATTTAAAATTATTCTCTTTTTTTAATTATAGCGTATACTAGTATTTGCCTGGAGCTTAAGCCTTCGGTCTCGAAAATCATTAAGATCTTTAATAATTGTTGTGGTGCGTCAGCACTTTGAAATAATTTCCCATTGGCCTAAGCCATGCAATTGGTCAAATGTTTGTAAAGTACCCTGCGACACACGATTTATTCCTAGTGCGGGAGATGTCTTGAAGAAGGAAATTCCACCTGTTACTTTACTTATGATATAGTAACAACTGCAATTCATTCAGAGCGAATGGCAGAATGCATGCGAGGTCATGAGTGTGTAAGTCCGCGTCTTATCTGGGACCGAATGAAAGTAAATCTGACCTCTATTTGTGATAGGTATACACCTATCACAAATAGGTCAGATCTACTTTGACTTAACTCATCCTCCAGTAAACAGTAAGAGAGGAATTTTGGGAACAAATAAGAGAGGTTGTTAATGCGGAAGTGCAATGCACGTATTGTCGTACTTGGAGATTTTAATGCAAAGGTTGGAATGAACCGTGATGGGTATGAAACGTACTTGGGACGTTTGGAGATAAGAGTGTGAAAGACAACGGCGTATACTTGTTATATGTATGTGTGGAAATGGGTCTGTATGTGATGAAAACGTGGTTTCAGCACAAGATGATACACTTGACGTACCTAAGAAGAAAGGACATTTTATGTTAAGTTTATGATAGTCGATGAAAGAATGAGAATGAAAATAGTGGACACTAGGGTTTATCGTGGACTAGGTAATGGCACAGATCACTATTTGATAATTTCCAGAGTTGGTGGTATGTTTGAACAGTGGCGGCACGGAGGTAAAGAATCTAGTACTGAATTGGAACGTATAAAAGTGGAAAGATTTAAAGATCAGCCTGTGAAAGAGATGTACCAAAAGCAATTAAGCGAACGGATGGATAAAAGCTGGAGTGTTGTAAATGAGGAAAGTGTGAGTGATGAATTGATGATGGTTGGAATTGAAAACCAACAATGTGAAATGTGCTAAAGATGTATGCGGTTTGAGTAAAATAAGGAGTAAGAAATGTGAGAAAACTGACTGGTGAGACAATGAAACTATGGCTGAGAAAAGGAAAAAAAGTCATGGCTGGATATCCTAGCAATAGAAGCAACGAATATAGCGAGTGGTGGTAAAAATGAAGATAATGTTGAAGAAATGAAGAACAAGTATTGATGTGTGAAAGCTAATGTATAATAATGTATAGAGAGAAAGAAGAATGAGAAAAACAAAGAAATATGAGGAACAATTTGGCTCAGGTTTCCGAGACACTATAAAACTTTTTTAGAAAAGAAGAAATAATCTTGAAAGAAGCGCGGGGCAAAAATATGAATTCATCGATCAAAGTTATTAGGAATAAAAAGGTGTAGTCATGAATGAATAATAAAATGATACTAGAGTGCTGGAATAATTATTTTGAGACCTTATTAGAAATAGGTTTGAGTGAAATAGAGCAAGAAGAGATGATAAATAATATGCAAGCCCGAGTGATGTAATGATGGAATAGATGAAATGATGAAAGCGCTAAAAACTATGAGGTCAGGCAAGTCTGCTCATCCACCAGACTTGCTGAAAGATAAGATGACGATTGATATGCTGAAGGCTGGCGATGGACTAATAGTAATATCGCCTGTTTAATATGTGCTAGAAACAGGGCAAGTCCCAGATGACTGGACGAAGGCAGTGCTTGTCCCAATTTATAAAGGCAAAGGTTGGCAGTAGGAATGTCACAATTGTCACGGAATCAGCCTTCTTAGTGTTGTCATACTAATGTGATTAATAATTATCAAAATATGGCATTTCGTATCAAGTCTTTTCGTTGCGCTTCGTAACCGAAAAATGTCTGGCAAAAAAACCGGAAGGTATATTATGCGTTCACAAGCTTGGAAAATGCTTATGATAAGTATGAAGGATAGATAGAATAGAAAGCAATTAAGAAAGTGCAGCCTCGCCCTGGTAGTTCAACTAATTCATGAATAGCTGCATGAATGATATGAGGGAAATTGAATGCGGGATCGATATGGCAGGATTGCGAGTTAAGTGCCACTTGTACGCCGATGATCAAGTCATTCTTGCATCATCGGCTAATGAGTTACAACAAATGATAGACTGCAAAACCGAGAGGTTTAAAGCGTAAGGTATGAAAGTTAATGCAAAAAAGACGAAAGTGATGGTGTTGGAGAAGGATGACAGTGTGACTGAGTGCTATATGAATTGATGATGAAAACGTTGAACAAGTTAAAGAATTTGTGTATTTGGATAGCAAGTTTACAAGACAAGGCACATCTGAAGGAGATATTCAAAGGAGAGTGACTGCGGGAAACTGTGGAAATGGAGCGTTGCATGCCTTTGTGAACGGCCAAAATGTATCAAAAGAGGCGCGACTGATGGTTGCGCGTGTTCATGTATGGTAGTGCGCAATGTTCATGTATGGTAGCAGTGAGTGTTGGTTGTGGCAGAAAAACATATAGCAGAATTAACGAAGTTGAGATGCGATCACTGCGTATATGTGTGATGAATACGAGAGCGAAGTGGCCTGAAAGAAGATGTCGTGACAAGAATTGAGAAAGAAATTCTGAAATGATTTGATGATTGAATGGACACGTGGAGCGAATGAGTGAAGAAAGAATGTCGCATCAAATATATGAAGCAAACGTGTATGAGCAAGTCGGTCGCGATAGACCTCGTCGGGCATTTACCGACCAAATTAGGAACGTTTGAAAAAACAGAGGTCTGAAGCAGCCGGAATCTGTGAGCATGTGTGGACAGAGTAATGAACGTAGAAGAAGTGCGTGAGGTTTGTAAGGATAGATGCAAGTGGCATTCAGTTGTTTCTGCTTATCCCAACGGGGAAAAGGCGTGGTTATATGTATGTACTATACTTATGTTAAAAGATGTATGTTTGTACGCAGTTGTGGATAGTGAGTCGCGGCTCGTTGATCCGCATGGTGGTGTCCCGCGGGTGCGGTGCGGCGCTGGGCGGCGCCAGACAGCGGCTCGGCAGTACCGCGCGGGCGCTGCTCGTCAGTGGAGCGCGCTTGCCGCTGGTGCGCGCCGACACCAGCCATCACGACTGGTCAGTACACACACAACACATCAGTATACACAATTACACACTCCTCATCATATCAGCCGAAACACGACTACTACTGGACATAGGCCTCCTCCAAGGCTCTCCACATGCACCGATCCTGAGCCAACTGCGTCCATCCGCTGCCCGCGATCCCAACAAGATCGTCAGTACAGCTTGCGGGCACTTTAGTACCTTTCTGCTCCAACGGTTCTTCTGGCTATGTGCCCTGCTCACCGCCACTTCAGCTTGACTATTCGAAGAGCTATGTCGCTGACTTTGGTTCGCCTGCGAATCTCTTCCTTTCTGATTCGATCTCGCAGGGAAACTCCAAGCACAGCCCTTGCAATCGCCCTCTGAGTGACAACCAAGACGGCCAAGTCTCCGTTTCGTATGACAACACAGGCAACACACACTGATCAAAGACATTCGTCTTGAGGCATTGCAGGATATCGGACGTGAAGATATGCCGAAGTTTCCCGAACGCTACCCAACCGAGTAGCATTCGACGATTGACCTCTTTCTCGAAATTAGACCTCCCTAACTGGATAATTTGTCCCAGGTATATGTACATGCTTGTCGACAACATCGAGTGTAGAGTTCCCAACCTGAATAAGAGCAGGTACGAAATGAACGTTAAACATGATTTTCGTCTTGTCCATGTTCATCTTAAGACTACTTATTGGGGGACTACATTGTGCCGTGGTCTTCCATGGTGTCAACCGTGTGTACGTAACCGTAGTAGTAGCATATCGTCAGCGAATCGAAAGTGAGTGATGTACTCGCCGTAGATTTCCAGTCCAGAAGCTTGAAGACTGCGTCCAGCGCAGCGGTGAACAGTTTCGGAGATATAACATGTCCCTGCCTCACGACTCGCTGTAATTGAATAGGTTTCGAGCTCTGGTTCTGGAGGCGGACTGATATGGTGGTGTTTTCGTACAAACATACTTTGACGTATCGATACTCGATCTGGCACCGTTAGAGAGACTGCAGCCCTGTTTTCTTATCAACTTCTGCATAAACGGCCGCAGCGTATATATGTGGTGTATGGTACTTTAGCCTTTACAGAAACCGGCTTATTTGGGAGGCTGGAAGCACGTTAAAAAGTCTAGCTTGCACGCGAGACGATTCGTGATGACCTTTAAAAAAACTTATAGACGTGTCTCAGAAGTGAGATAGGCCTGTGGTTCTTCAAAAGGGTTTTGTTGCCCTTTTTGAAGAAAAGCACCACCACACTTCTGTGCCATACCTGTGGTGTGTTGCCCTCGAGTATGACAGAATTAAAAGCTCACGAAACATTTCCAAAGCGGGTAAGCCGCCAGCTTTTAAAAGCTCTGTCGTAATTAAGTCATCTTTCATCAATCAATCAATCATTCGTCATCAGCTTTGTCAGCTGACTTTGCCCTTTGTAATAAACAATTATTCAACCATTGGATGAGAAATTAAAATAATAATGATGTCAGTTTTCCTTCCACACTAATTTCGTACTCAAAGTTTCAATTAGCAGTTTCACACATCATCAGCCTTTAACAGAACACTGCTGAACTAGGCCTCTCCTTTGAAAGGGGGAATTGGCCTACTATACCACGCTGGCCAAACGGGTTGGTATAGGGTTTGTATCAAGTTTTCCTTCTCTTACAGTGCTGTTCTCTGCATAATATGCTCCCTCTGTCGGCTCTTACGACACCCATGGGATGATATGGGGTGGTGACATTCCGTATTCATAATCCGTCACCACACGGACATTTATGTAGTAAAAAATATTATTATTATTTTTCTTTTATTTGTTGAAAATGTGTTTATTACAATTTTTAAATACACTGATAAAGTAAAGTTAATGTCAAATAGCCAAAGTTTGAAATTATTGTCAAATGACACTTAAATGCGACGACGCTTTTATTTATTATTACTATTATTATTACTCGTACAAATGCATTTTGTGAAATGGCTCTTAAAGGTGAACGCACACTTATCCGAGCCGAAAGCGTCGAACGAATCGAATTCAAGGAGGCCTCGCACATTAGCAAGAATCGACCGCGCCGAAAGAATCGACCGCGCCGAAAGAATCGAGCGCATCGAAAAAATGGTTTCCATTTCCTTTACGCCTGTCGCACTGTTATTACATGTTAATTGTGATGGATCTTGACGAGGTTTTTATTTTCAGTGCTTTATTAATGGAAGATGAAGAAACACAATGCGGAAATAGTACTCGCGCGTTGCTCTGTCATACCCAACTGATAGAATACGAGCGCATCGGTCGAATCGACCGCACAATCCGCGCTGAATCTGATGACGTCATTCGAATTCGTCTAGGATTTCTGGGGTTCTTCCAGATTCGGACGATTCGACGCGGGCAAGTGTGCGAGGTTTCATGAGATTTCATATAAAGATGGTTAAATAATAATAATTTGAAAATTAATATGAATAAAACTAATTTAATGCATTTTGGCCAAAGACTTCCTGATCCGACAAATATAATTTTAGCTTACGATAATTATATTGTAAATAAAGTACATACTGCCCGTTTCCTAGGCTTAATAATAGACAGTAAACTCAATTGGAAAGTACAAATTGAAACACTTTGTAAGAAAATCAGCAGCCTGTCATATGCACTTTATAAACTAGCCCCCACTATCAACACTGATACACTACTCATGGCATATTATGGTCTTGTTGAGTCTGTACTCAGATATGGCATAATTTTTTGGGGAAATTCTACTAATAAAGATATGCCATTTAAAATGCAAAAACGATGCATACGCGCTATGTTTGGGATCCAAAGCACTGAGAGTTGTAAGCCACTATTTATTTATCATAAAATTTTAACACTACCATCACTCTATATATTAGAAGTGGCACTGTTTGTAAAAACTAATGCACATATGTTTCCTAAATTAGCAGATACTGTTAAACGTAATCGTCGCGATAACAACAGACTTTGTATCCATGCTGCTAAAACTGCGCTGTTGCATAAAAGCATAGTTTGTATGGGTCCAGTAATTTATAATAAAATTCCTAATAGCATTAAGCAGTTAAATAAAGACTTATTTAAGAAAGCATTAAAGCTTATGTTGACACAGAAATGTTACTACAATATTCATGATTTCCTAAATGACCATTCTCTGTAACTGGATGTATTATCAATTATTATTATTATTATTTTATTTTTTATTATTGCTGTATCTAGTCATGTATAATAGTTATGAATTTTCTTTGTTATTTGATCATCAGTTTTTCTTTTTATATGACTGCTTGCATTTTGTACACCTGTAAAGGTCAAACATGTTGATACAAATTTATATTTAAGATCTAATATGCATTTCTCACAATGTACTATTTTTTCACACATGTTTCAGCAAATAAACAAATCTTTATCTTAAAAAAAAAAAAAAAGAAATCTAAAATTCGTTTCGTTCGACTCGTTCGACGCGTTCGGCTCGGATAAGTGTGCGTTCACCATTAAAGGGACCGAGCGAAACTATTGTGAATCCAAAAACGAATAGTAAAAATGAATACTCCATTTTTTTTAAACAAGTTTATTTAGCGGGTATTAGTTGATAAATAAGGTATTTAAGACATAAATACCTCGGTATTTGCCAACGTTTCGACCGACTTGCTCCGGCGGGACTGTATCGTCATCATCATCATCAGCCTGCAAGAGTCCACTGCTGGATATAGGTCTCTCCAATGGCACGCTACTGAGCCCAATTTTCGGCTTTTAGTGTCCAGCCCCTGCCACCCATTTTGCATATATAGCCGGAGGGCGTTCTACACTACGTTGTTACGTATTGTATACTAAACGTGAAAGTTTAAAACCGTATTTTTATTCAAGTATGTAGTAATTTGTTTGCTGTCCTGTAGGTGTGAGATCCACCTGCACGCCGTAGACCCGGTGACGTACCAGGTGTTACCAGTGGAGAAGGTTCTGGAGACCATCGACTCGAAGTACGACGAGCTCAAGGACGTGTATCAAGAGTATGGTGTGGAGACGCTCATAGCCGCCAGCGCTGCTTCTAAAGGTAAGTTATCTCAGAAAAATTGCTGAAGTTCTACTGACACACATACACCCCACTTTTCTACCAAAAATCTCTATCTTTTCTCTCTTGGAATCAATCCAATATTTGTTTTACAACTACCTTGCCTTAGGAATATATCCTATGTCGCGGGGAACTTCACAAACATGCAACCAACGGACATAATGAACACCCAGACTCGAAACAACAATTTATGGATCACACAAAGTGTCGTTAGTTGTGAAAATCTAACCCACTACACTCGGCGCAATGCAATGCGGTGAGGCGGCCAAAATAAATAACTACGCGAATGGACTGCCCGACGCCTTAGGAATTCCTCTACGGACCCCGAGGAATTACTTGCCTTCAGCTTCTTGCGCCTAACAGTTTTGGCTGCTGCGTGTCTTTCAGTCAGTAACGCAATATTTTTTTGTAAACAAATTTTACGAAATTGTAACTATTACTGAACTTGAAGAGTTCAGTAATAGTTACAATGTCGTAAAATAGGTAAAGATAGTAGAGCCTTACTGATTTCAGCATGAATGGGCCGGCTCGACCGGGGAAGTACTACCCTCTCACAGAAAATCGACGTAAAGTAACAGTACCTAAACTGTTGCGTTTCGTTCGGTGAGTGAGAGTGCCGGAGGCCCTATCCCCTATCCCTTCTCCCTGATCCCACTCCTCATCCTATCCCTTTTCCCAACCCCAAGGGGCGGCAACGCACTTTTGACTACTTTGGTGTTGCTTTTGTCCATGGGCGGCGGTAATTGCTTACCATCAGGCAATCCGTCTGCTCGTTTGCCGCCTATTACTATAAAAAAAAACTAATGAGTACCTAATACTATATGTGTATGGCAGCGCCTGACAGCTTCGACCCGGCGCTAGCGGCGCTGATAGCGCTGCTGATCGTGCTGTTCACCGGCATCGTCACCTTCGTGGTCGTATGCGCCTGCCTCAAGCACTGGTCAGTATTATACTTACCATTTACTACAATTATTGTTTGTCAAGGTGTTTCGTCTGCAACGCCATTCCCAGCGCGTTCTTGTATCCCACCAGAAACGCCGCGCAAGCGTTTACATACATACATACATAGACTCGCGCCTGTTTCCCGGAGGTGTAGGCAGAGACTACGGAAAGCCATTTGCAACGATCCTGACATACCTCTCTTGCTTCATTCACTCCCATCAAGTTTCTCATGCATGCTCTTCTGTTTATATACTTCTGACCTGTCCTTTTTTTAGGATGTCTCCAATCTGGTCAGAGAACGTCCGCCTATCGTAAGCAAAAAGCTTTTTACCTTAAATAAAAAGCCCTGTTGCCAGCCAACATTTCGCACACATTTAAGGCAACACTGCTCTTTATCAAGAATGTACAACACCTACAAAGAACTAGACATGAATATCAACTTGTGTCATGTTTCTGTGTCTGCCCTTAAACGATTATTGTTGTCTGATCGCCAAATTTAATTTTTATTACATACATACATACATATCGTCACGCCTTTTATCCTCGAAGGGGTAGGCAGAGGTGTTTTTCTACACCCACTTTTCGCCAAATATACTTTAGTCCCACGTAATAAGGGGCGAGCCTATTGCCGTACCGGGCACATTTCCAGACTCCGTGCTGCTACTGAGAATTTCGTGTCAGAAAAAACCCAATAACACTGCCCGACCCAGGAATCGAACCCGGGACCTCCCGATCCCACGCGCACATTTATGCCGCGAGACCAACGAGGCAGTCGTATAGGGTTTGATGTCGAGTTTTCCGTCTCTACGCAAAGATGGTATTTGCATCGTGTTATCCCTTAGTCGCCTCATACGACACCCACGGGAAGATAAGGGGTGGTGACACTAGTATTCTATGCCGTCAACCACACGGCAATTTTTTAAAAAAAAATTAAGATAATTTTAATTGTTATTTTAATTTTATTTTATTTCAATTCTAACCTAATTTATATCAAATTTAATTAAATGTACATATTACGTATGATCGTATTAATATTAAAGCTAATTCTCACAATATTTTCCAGGGTAATCCCGCCACCCTCGATGCAGTCCAGCAAAGGCGACAGCCTGGCCCGGCGGCGTATCCTCGAAGAGCTATCCACTACGGAGAACCCCTTGTGGCTGGAGACGAAGCTGAGACCTTACGAGGAGCAAGAACTCACTATGAACGTGTTCGGAGACCAGGAGCAGCAGATCGTTGAGCCTGCACCGGTGAGTATACTAATACTAAAATACTAAATAAATGTGTGAATAAAATTCATTTTTTTATGAAAATCAAATTTGTGACTGTTGATTCTCATTAAAAATTGAATTTTGTTCACATATTTGTCCCGGGCCACGAGACAATTTGTCTCAAAAAACAAATATGTGAACTTTAAAAATGTCGAGACTTTGGCTAATACTGACCCTAAACGGCCTTTAGTACGACAAACCAAAACGTCACAAGCAACCATAACCATAAAATAAAAGAACCCTAATCCATAGTATATATAAGATAATTATCAATACCAAAGATAATTATTATTGCAGTAATCATTTTCCTAGCATTATCCCAGTTGGAACCCGGGGTCCGCTTACTAGTCTAACCGGATTTGACTGAATATAACATTGATGTGTATAACAACTAGATTAGCAAAGAGCGCATAGATTTGTTGCCATGTGTTACCATAGGTCCGAGGACCTAATACTGTCACATTGCCAGTGTCAAATATGTCGATACAAAAACACAACGATCGTAAAAAGGGTAGATACGCAGTGAAATATTGCAATTCACATTGATAAACAGTCAGCATATTTTATTTCACGCTTAATTGTTTATCACGACATTTTGTTGTAAATAACAAGAAAAATCGAAAAAAAATATTAAATTGTCGGTGTTGTCAATTAATAAAATTTTGAATTTCCTGTTTTTACGGGAGTTTCGTAATGTGGTGAGTCTGACTGAGAACCGTTGTCATTTGACTACCGGAATTATAGGACTCATTCCTTGTTTCTTACTAAGACTTATTCCTCCTATAATACGAATCAATATTTTTTTTTTTATTTAATTAATTATTTTGAAAGAGCAATCAACGAGATACAATCAACAACAAAATGCCTTAGTATATTTTTATTTAGAACATTTATTTTATTTATTTCAATTTCTACTCAATTTGGTACCGTTATTTACAGGACTGCTCAAAAAAGGTGGGTTAGGTTTTTAGGATTCATTTATTTAAGAATGTATGTATGCTGGTGGGTGCTTCTTCTCTCCGTTATGTGCTCGGAGGATAATATGTTCACAACTGGAGAACACCGCATTTCGCGATTGACGTTCAGTTGTTGTCTCATTCAAATTTACGTTTTGGAACGACATTTTTGAATAAGTGAAAGAGATGAATATAGGTAGGCATTTTCTAAAGTACTTATTGGTTTTATAGCTACATCGGCTATCTCGGCTGGTCACCACGCTATTTCGAACGTCAATAGGGTATTTGACTAAAAAAACTAATTAGTCCGTCAGTTAGATTATCGAAAAATATTGGACACGTATTTTTTGTTTTATCAAATCAGTAAAAAATTACGAAGATAAACCGCATCAAAGATGGAGAAACGTCTAATGCTCGGGCCACACTACCGGGATATGCCAATAATTATTGCCATAATTTCAACAACGCCTAGGTGTAACCGCGATTTATGGCCATAATTTTACAATGCCAATCAATATGGCATATGCCGGTAGGCAATAGCTCCGGCGGCGGTCTTTTTTCTCACATCAAAGAAGATTACCGCAGTAATTAATGCGTTTGTGGCCACACTACCGTTTGTTCAGTGTGCAACACGAGTTCGACGACGACGCACGTACCTACCGATATGGAGTGGTAAAATGAAAAAGCGCTCGAATTTTTGGAGTTATTGCAATCCGAACCGTCTCCCTGGGATACCCGACAGAAAGCTAAAAATTTAAAAGATTCATGTTAAAATAATTGGCACTCATAAAATACCAAACAGCTGCAGCTTCATCCGCCATCTTGAAAAATTATATTTTTACCGCCTAGTTTATTGGCATATCTCGGTAAACTCTAGTGTAACCACAAGACTTCACGCAGTAATTTAACGGTAATTTATTGCCATAATTATGGCGGTAACAGCCCGGTAGACGGTAAGGTAGTGTGGCCCGAGCATTAGAGTGGGGGCTTGTAACGTCACTTGCCAGTAAAAAGTGTACTGGCAAGTGACGTCACACGAGTTTTCAGCGAAGTTTGTAGTCTTCATTTTTTGTTTACGTGACTAAAGAAAATATACGTGTCCAATATTTTTCGATAATCTAACTGACGGACTAATTAGATTTTTTTTGTCAAATACCCTATTGTAGGAGTTTGTTACTCTAGTTGTTATGTTACCTCAATGGAATATTAGCTTTCCACAAAGCGACTCTTTGTCTCATCTCCGTAACAAAGAGATAGCGATATCCCATGGTTTAGAATGTCTATAATGGTAATGTTTATAAAGTCATTATGAGCTGAGATCCGTGGCAGAAATAAGTCGTAGCTAAGAAACATCAAGGAGCGGACAGGCATAGAGAGCACCGCTAAGCCATTTTGCCTCCCTAACTAGATAGAAAAATATCTTGAGCTGATTGCCAACCTTCACTACTTAGAGAGGAACTATAATGCGGCTTCCTATGTGAGCGGTATGGCTGTAATTGCGAAGCGGCGCGGTGCAGCGCAGCAACAACAAACAGTTGATAGCTATAGACGTGTCGTACGTGACCTAATGCATGCGATGCGGCGTGGCACGAAGTCACGGTAATAATATCTAACAGTATTGTAACTCCATACAAACGCACGAAACTCGAATTATACCTACGCGCCTCGAGCACAGTACCCATTAGACTGTGCGGACTGTGCCAAGAGTACCCACAGCCGCTATCGTGCCGCAGCTCGCATGCGGCGCGTCTGGTAGGTATATAACTCACGAAGACGGCCGAGTTACAATACTGTTAGATTATATTACCGTGACGAAGTGAATCCAACGCAATCAGTTGGATTGTAATGGTAAACTGTATGCGACGGGGACGGTGTACGCCGAGTAGCGCGCACGTAGGACAAAGTTGCCGCGTCGCAACGCGTGAATCCACGTCGGATCCGTTCGCAATCGCGTTCGCCTTAAAAAGCTCATGTAGGACGCCGCGTAAGCCGTTTTGCTTCCCTAGAAAATAAAAATAATGTAGGCTGTTTGCCAACCTTAACTACTTAGAGAGGCACCTTTAGAAGAAGAAATTTGTTTAATAAATGCATGTCTTCTTTTAGCCGGACAACACGTACGCGACGATCCCGGGCAGCCGCACGGCGGAGCGGTTCGGCGACTACGCCACGCTCGCCGGAGACTCGCCCACGCCGAGAGAGGCCGCGCTAGGCTTCCAGGTATATACACTCTTATATATAGTGTCCCACCGCTGGGCACATAGGTGGACAACACGTAGCGGTTCGGCGACTACGCCACGCTCGCCGGAGACTCGCCCACGCCGAGAGAGGCCGCGCTAGGCTTCCAGGTATAAACACTCTTATATATAGTGTCCCACTGCTGGGCACATAGGTGGACAACACGTAGCGGTTCGGCGACTACGCCACGCTCGCCGGAGACTCGCCCACGCCGAGAGAGGCCGCGCTAGGCTTCCAGGTATATACACTCTTATATATAGTGTCCCACTGCTGGGCACATAGGTGGACAACACGTAGCGGTTCGGCGACTACGCCACGCTCGCCGGAGACTCGCCCACGCCGAGAGAGGCCGCGCTAGGCTTCCAGGTATATACACTCTTATATATAGTGTCCCACCGCTGGGCACATAGCTGGACAACACGTAGCGGTTCGGCGACTACGCCACGCTCGCCGGAGACTCGCCCACGCCGAGAGAGGCCGCGCTAGGCTTCCAGGTATATACACTCTTATATATAGTGTCCCACCGCTGGGCACATAGGTGGACAACACGTAGCGGTTCGGCGACTACGCCACGCTCGCCGGAGACTCGCCCACGCCGAGAGAGGCCGCGCTAGGCTTCCAGGTATATACACTCTTATATATAGTGTCCCACTGCTGGGCACATAGGTGGACAACACGTAGCGGTTCGGCGACTACGCCACGCTCGCCGGAGACTCGCCCACGCCGAGAGAGGCCGCGCTAGGCTTCCAGGTATATACACTCTTATATATAGTGTCCCACCGCTGGGCACATAGGTGGACAACACGTAGCGGTTCGGCGACTACGCCACGCTCGCCGGAGACTCGCCCACGCCGAGAGAGGCCGCGCTAGGCTTCCAGGTATATACACTCTTATATATAGTGTCCCACTGCTGGGCACATAGGTGGACAACACGTAGCGGTTCGGCGACTACGCCACGCTCGCCGGAGACTCGCCCACGCCGAGAGAGGCCGCGCTAGGCTTCCAGGTATATACACTCTTATATATAGTGTCCCACTGCTGGGCACATAGGTGGACAACACGTAGCGGTTCGGCGACTACGCCACGCTCGCCGGAGACTCGCCCACGCCGAGAGAGGCCGCGCTAGGCTTCCAGGTATATACACTCTTATATATAGTGTCCCACTGCTGGGCACATAGGTGGACAACACGTAGCGGTTCGGCGACTATGCCACGCTCGCCGGAGACTCGCCCACGCCGAGAGAGGCCGCGCTAGGCTTCCAGGTATATACACTCTTATATATAGTGTCCCACTGCTGGGCACATAGGTGGACAACACGTAGCGGTTCGGCGACTATGCCACGCTCGCCGGAGACTCGCCCACGCCGAGAGAGGCCGCGCTAGGCTTCCAGGTATATACACTCTTATATATAGTGTCCCACTGCTGGGCACATAGGTGGACAACACGTAGCGGTTCGGCGACTATGCCACGCTCGCCGGAGACTCGCCCACGCCGAGAGAGGCCGCGCTAGGCTTCCAGGTATATACACTCTTATATATAGTGTCCCACTGCTGGGCACATAGGTGGACAACACGTAGCGGTTCGGCGACTATGCCACGCTCGCCGGAGACTCGCCCACGCCGAGAGAGGCCGCGCTAGGCTTCCAGGTATATACACTCTTATATATAGTGTCCCACTGCTGGGCACATAGGTGGACAACACGTAGCGGTTCGGCGACTATGCCACGCTCGCCGGAGACTCGCCCACGCCGAGAGAGGCCGCGCTAGGCTTCCAGGTATATACACTCTTATATATAGTGTCCCACTGCTGGGCACATAGGTGGACAACACGTAGCGGTTCGGCGACTATGCCACGCTCGCCGGAGACTCGCCCACGCCGAGAGAGGCCGCGCTAGGCTTCCAGGTATATACACTCTTATATATAGTGTCCCACTGCTGGGCACATAGGTGGACAACACGTAGCGGTTCGGCGACTATGCCACGCTCGCCGGAGACTCGCCCACGCCGAGAGAGGCCGCGCTAGGCTTCCAGGTATATACACTCTTATATATAGTGTCCCACTGCTGGGCACATAGGTGGACAACACGTAGCGGTTCGGCGACTACGCCACGCTCGCCGGAGACTCGCCCACGCCGAGAGAGGCCGCGCTAGGCTTCCAGGTATATACACTCTTATATATAGTGTCCCACTGCTGGGCACATAGGTGGACAACACGTAGCGGTTCGGCGACTACGCCACGCTCGCCGGAGACTCGCCCACGCCGAGAGAGGCCGCGCTAGGCTTCCAGGTATATACACTCTTATATATAGTGTCCCACTGCTGGGCACATAGGTGGACAACACGTAGCGGTTCGGCGACTACGCCACGCTCGCCGGAGACTCGCCCACGCCGAGAGAGGCCGCGCTAGGCTTCCAGGTATATACACTCTTATATATAGTGTCCCACTGCTGGGCACATAGGTGGACAACACGTAGCGGTTCGGCGACTACGCCACGCTCGCCGGAGACTCGCCCACGCCGAGAGAGGCCGCGCTAGGCTTCCAGGTATATACACTCTTATATATAGTGTCCCACTGCTGGGCACATAGGTGGACAACACGTAGCGGTTCGGCGACTACGCCACGCTCGCCGGAGACTCGCCCACGCCGAGAGAGGCCGCGCTAGGCTTCCAGGTATATACACTCTTATATATAGTGTCCCACTGCTGGGCACATAGGTGGACAACACGTAGCGGTTCGGCGACTACGCCACGCTCGCCGGAGACTCGCCCACGCCGAGAGAGGCCGCGCTAGGCTTCCAGGTATATACACTCTTATATACAGTCTACTCGTTTTGAACATCATGCCAAGTCATAGTAATCAAAAATAAAACTTGAGAGATGTTTATTTTTTCAAATTATCACATTTTAAAGCCGCAATTTAAATTGTGCGCGTAGAATTTTCGAAAAACTACTTATCCATGGGTCCATAGGACATCCAGAGAACATGGTAATTGCATCGATTTTGTAGCTAATTACAAAAATTCCATAGTAACTTTGAGCAAGTAAAAAATTTTCGTAATGATAATATGGGGTTTCAGTTTTCGTTAAGGGTCTTTTTACACCCTTTATAATTTATTTGACTTGCAATATTCATCTCTATTGTTGATTAGAATATATAACACTTGTGCTTTTGACTTATAAGTTTAATACACTCACAGGGTAGTACATTCAAGCCGCCTTCGCCAGACACGCCTGAGCCGCCGCCGCGACCTTCGGGGTTAGGAGTACTCTGATGGTAAGTTACTCACATGAACTATGGCTAGCAGACTATTATCAAATTAATTAATTATTTTATTTACTAGCTTGTGCTTTCATTCGCTTTATCTTCAGTATCTCGAAAACTGCGCCACCCACCGTATCAATTAATAGCCCATATGTAGGCTACAAAGTCTTCTATCTTCTAGAGACAGTCCCATTAAAATCGGTACAGCCATTCCAGAGATTATTCGGGCCAAAAAAATGAAATCGCAGACTGAAAAAAAAGATTCCGTTGATATAACATTCAGTGATGTACCCTTTTGTTGGGGAACAGTTCATGGGTCAAACCTTCTGTGGGTGAAAAGTTATTGGTCGAAACATTCTGTTGGTTACACATTCAGTGATGTACATTTCTGTTGGCGAAACGTTTATGGTTGAAAAGTTCGTTGGATGAAAAGTTCATTGTTTAAAGATTATGTTCATCAATGGTTCATTGGTCAAACGAATGTTGGTAAATCGTTGCACACTCCCCTCAAATTGAATTGATAATCTCAATAATTAATTTTTTAATAGATGATAGATAGGTATATCCCGTTTCAAATTGATAATACTACTCATACCTATGTATAAAGAAATCTTTATAATGTAATAATTTTGTTTCCAGGTACAAAACCGGAAGTAAAAGATAAATATAATAATTATAATAAAATGTTGTAAATAATAATGATAAATGAATAATAATTAGCTAGTGCATGTTGACAATGTATTATAATAATGATTGAATAATAACTGAAACTAAGACTGTCTGAATGTTTATATTTTTGTTACCATTTTATATTTTTGATTAATTTTGTGATACATTGACAACGTCCATTTTATGGTGTATTTAGTAACAAATTATGACAATACTATACGTATTTTTTCTACGAATATATAATTTATGTATTGATATGATTATGTAAAAGATGAAAATGAATGTACTCGTAAATTGCCGATGAGCATATTTATTTATGTAAGTGAGTCTAGCGTGAATAGGCTTCTTACGGCTGGTTGCATTCGATCTAATACAGGAGGAACGTTCGTCTCTTGATCTACGAGAGCAAGAGAGACGAACGTTCCTCCTGTGTTTCTTAACTACGAGAGCAAGAGAGACGGAGAACGACGCCAGTGCCGCAAATGGCGCCAACTACGAACTAAACTGGAGACAGTCCCCACTTGGAATCGGCGCACGAAATCCTTAAGAACTGCGCTTCTATGTAAATCTGTATTCACATAGAAGCGCATGCATTCTATGTAATTCTTATTACTATTATCGCTGTTGTTTGGATTCCATAGTAACATAAGCTATTCGTTTTTCGTTGACCACGTGTCATATCGAAGACGTATGCCAGTTCCATACATTTTTGCACTTAGCGAATAGCGATATCGAATGCTACTTGTCTAGGACCTCTGGCCATATATTTGGAAGCTATTGAACAGCTTTTATTACAAGTGGAAAAAGGGACTAAAATAAAGACTTCCAATAAATAAACGAAAAGAAAGACTTACTATGGTAAAACACAAATCGGCTATCGTCAAACTATACAGGGTTATTTGTAAAACTCCGTTAACCTCTCAGGACTATGTTACTAACATCATAATCAACAACTTTTTTCTACGACTTTTAAAAATTCATCAGATTTTCATACAAAAATAAAAATATTTGAATTGAACGCTCTAAATGTTGCGAAGTCTATGCGATAGAACAATAGCGAGGGGTGCGGGCAGCGCGGCGGGCGTAGGTATGTACAGTACTCGCCAAACTTTATGGCCGCTCCGAACCTAGCCGCATTGCGCTGCGCAGAACACAAAATCAGGTATCAGCGGGACGTACGCGGGGCGTGGAGGCAGGGCACGCCCGCGCGCGCTGTCTTCCACCCGCTAGCGCCCTCGCCTACCGCGCGTTAGTGTGAGTGTGCTACGTTCGTACACAACTCACATATTCGCTGAGCTCTGACAGTATCGTCGCGTTTAAAATAGTTTCATAGTGTTACTTCTTTATTGTTTCTCGTTGCTATCGTTGTTTCTTGTTGTTATTTGTACTGATATAGTTACCATTTTCATTGTTCATTCCTTGCGGTCGTTTTAATGTTTTACGTCGCCAAACACGGAAAATGGTGTTTGACGTATTAACGTTTATGAAGAAGGAAAGAAGTCTAAGCTTAAAAGTCCCTTCACCTAACTAAATTTACATTACTCGAATTTGATTGAATATGTAATTAAACAATATAGTATAGCTGATCTAATAACGTAACTGAAGATTCTAATTTTCAATAATTACAAATATATTTTCTTGGTTATGACATGTCCACCTGACTGTACCATGCGCAAGTTCGTACCGACGGCTACATTCAGAGCGGCCATAAAGATTGGCGAGTACTGTACAGCAACATACACGAGTTGAAATGTGTTAGATAGGACAACGAAATCTTGAAGGTTTGTTTTTGGTAAATGTTTAATGTTTTGTAAAAAGTCATAGAACAAAAGTTGTTGATTATGATGTTAGTAACATAGTCCTAAGAGGTTAACGGTGTTTTACAAATTACCCTGTATATCGTCTATAATTTTTTACAATAAATATACAATTTTACTATATTTTAACCTACTCTACTCATGGTGTGTTACTGATCACCCCACAGTGGCAGCGTGATATTACGCAATGATTGAATCTCACTAAATCTTAGCCAATCTATAGTGTAACTAGTTATATAGAAATCTAAATTATTTCTTACTTCCCTCTATATTAACTACTGCCATATAAATGTATTGTTAACTACAAATGTTGTACAAAATACAATACTGTGAAATAAGATATTATTTTATTATTAATAGGTGATTGTTTTTAATATAACTTGATAGCGGACCTTTTCAAAAATCAATGTCAAAGTCAAAGTCAAAATCCTTTATTCATTTGGGTCACAATGAGACGCTTATGAACGTCAGAATATTTCTCGCTTTTAATAATGTATCTTGGGTTTTGCCGGGCACAGAATACGCTGTTTTGTAATGTACAATATTTTAATACTTTACACGTTACACATAATTTAATGGCAAACGATAATAGTTAATCACTACATAGACTCACGCCTGTATCCCGAAGGGTAGGCAGAGACAACGGAACGAATCTAACGATCCTAGCATATCTCTCTTGCTTTATTCTCATCTTATTCTGTTTAGGGAACTTCTGACCTATATGCGAAATAGTTTTTAAATTTCTACAATGGTACAAAATGCGCGTTGTTTGTTTTTTGGACCTAGTGGTTTTTATTTTGCCGATTTTTATTGCCAGTCGGTATCTTTTTGATCATATTAAATGAATACATTTTGTATAGACTTAATAAGAGACATTAAACATATTATACCTATGGTAAGTTTATATCTACATAACGGAAAATACCATGCCTTCTTTGCCTACTCTCCTGTCCCCATATTTCCTTGCAATCTTTGCATTTTCTTCCCTCCAAATCTTACTAGCTATGACTAATTGATTGATATGCATGGAATAATTACAATAAGTTTTTTGCTACCGATGAAGTTCCATTTTTATTATTTTCGATATTATTTCTTCGACTACAAATATTCTATATTCTTACTTATCTCTTTTTATAGTCCGCTATTGAGTCATATTTTTTTTAATTTTAAGGGACCAATGATAATGCGTAATATTTAAAATATTATTTCTAAATACTAAGGTATACATTTTTATGTAAATATTGTATGTGTCATACAATACGTATGACACATACAATATTTACATAAAACCTTCTATTTTGATTTTTATACCAGCAATGTATAAAAACCATCAATAGACTGCAACAATTTAAATACAATACGTATTTAAATTGTTGCAGTCTATTTATGGTTTTTATACATTGCTGGTATAAAAATCAAAATAGAAGGTTTGTACTATGGCCGCTTGAAACTTTATGCTCGTTGTTAAAGTAGACAAATATGTGTATTCTTTAAATTGAGCATAACGTTTGGAACGATCTTTACCGCTTGTTTGAAAAATGTTATGAGCTTTTAATTTAAGAAGGCAGCTACTAATGCTGCTAGTCTGAACAACTGGTACTATTATGAGCAAATTATTGTAAAAAGTATTTTATACTGATATGTGATGTGCTTTTATTACGAGATTGTCTGGATATGATTGACCAAGCTTAGTACGACTTTAGCATGTTTATGTTTCATCTCGATTCGACCGCCGTTAATACTATACGTACTAATCGCACAGTTGTGTATTTTCGCTGATATTTCGAATAATAAATGTTACAAAAGAAACAAATAGTCATAAGTTAAGTGTCCAAATGTAAATATATATTTTTGTACCTTCAAGTATTATTTAACAACGAAAAATAAAGAGATTGTCTATGTAATATTTTGTTTGATTTTTCTTTCTCAAAATCCAGGAAAGGGGTGGGATTAAATTCCTCAAACCTCCCAAAAAGCATCCGTATTTTCTTTTCATAGCGTCAAGTAACCCCCTAAATAAAAATAACCCCTTTCTTCCTCATCAAAATTTTGCACACCAAGTGAGGGTAGCAGGCTGAAGTGGCAATGGGCTGGCCACGTCTGCCGAAGGACCGAAGACCGATGGAGCAGACGAGTCTTAGAGTGGAGACCACATTTCGCCAAACGAAGAGTGGGTCGCCCCCTCACTAGGTGGTCCGATGACCTAAAAAAGGTGGCTGGGGCGGCGTGGATGCGAAAGGCAGAAGAACGGTCATTGTGACGCATGTTGGGAGAGGCCCTTGTCCAGCAGTGGACTGCAATAAGCTGATTGATTGAAGTGAGGGTAGCTGCCGAAACACGCACATTTCTGAGACGACACTTCAACACGCCAGTCTTCCTGTGAACACGGCTGATGTAGCCGATGAGTATTTGCCCCAACGTCGGGCGAAATAAGAGGTATTTTACATACATAACATAACATAACTTCACGCCTTTTATCCCCGAAGGGGTAGGCAGAGGAGTATTACACACCCACTTTTCGCCAGTTATGTTTCGGTCCCAATGTAATAGGTGGCGGTGGCCATATACCGGGCACATTATTAAGCGAGCGATAATTAACGTTTTTTATACACACATAACTTCGAAAAGTCAGAGGTGTGTGCCCGGGGTACCTGGGGATCAAACCCGAGACCATCGCCACGGCAGTCCGTTACGTATTACGTACCCCACTGGGCTATCGTATTAGTATAGGTATCTTATTTTGAATAAATCACAACATTATAGACCCGTTACATAACTATGAGTACTTATGTAGTTACAAATCGTGAAATATCTGAAAATATTTAAATCCTGAATTTAGCACCTATACTAAAATCTTCTAGTATGTATGGGTGAGCGTTTGTTGGGTGGTTATTTTGGCATTTGCATCGGAGCTACCGTGCTTCGAGGCCATAAAGCTGGTCCTAATTCTTGTCTCGGAACAATAACCGTTATACTGCGTTTCCACCAAAGAAAATCAAGAATTTTTGTGTTGACAAGACGAAAGGTGGCAATGTTTTTTGGTGGAGAGCCATCTCTTCACGTATTTTTGTTACCACGTGTCGACTACACAAACGTTGTTAATTTTCATTTTGTGGAGGCAGCTTAATTTATCATGACCAGACCATGTATCAGCACTCCGGACGCACTATAAACTCCAACCCAGAGTTCGCCACACACTCATACGAAGAAAAAAGAAAGGATAAGTAAAATGAAACTACAAATTTAAGAAGAAATACTATAACATCTATTAAGCGCTCCCATGATGACTCTGACCCGGTCCAAGTACCGGGACAGTTGCGTCTTCAAGCACTCCTCTAACTCGAAGAGGGAAGAGTTGTAGTATATGTATAGATCGCTCATGGCTGCCTGCTTTAGTACCATCAGACGGCCTATTACTTGGTCGTATTTGTCGGTTTGCATCTGTGGAACAATATATTCATTGAATATTCAGATATACTTATAGGTTCTGTTCTGTCGTTGCTGAAAAATATGTAAGTACTTATGGTATGACTATAACAGTGAAATACGTCCTTTCTTTACTCGCTTTATTAAAATTTGTTACACAACAAACACTTAACGCTACACGTGCCTGAACCTAAGAGTCTTAATTCGGGACATATATTATTACTATAATTAGTCATAGTGTCGCTAAGGTAGCGAAAGAAGGACCGCACCGATCGTCGAACGTTTGGAGGCGACTGGCAACAATTTTCTTCTGTGTTCTAGATTGATCCAGTTTGGGAACTTAGTGATTACACCAGAGAGCGCACCGTTCGTTGGAATATCCTTTTAAATTTACACTCAAATTACTCTAAGGTATTGGAATGACACCTGACAGTATTGCAGTAACATCCAACGGCACGCCTACTCGCTCCGACTCCATGAGTTCTAGTCCCATCGATCAGCCAATTCTTAAGTTTGGCTATGAACCAAAAATCAAAACAATCACTGAAATAGATTTTTGTATCACAGACCACCTACCCCACGAGACACGTAATCTTAACCAATTTATAGGCAAACTATTCTGTCAAACTTTGAGGAATGAGACGTACGCGGGCGGCGCGGGTGACGTCACGTACGATTGGTAATAGGGATGTAGGCATGTCAATATTGTTTATCGATAAATCACATTTGGTATGCCTACATTTAGTTGATCCAAGAATGCCAAGAAAAGAAACAATAATCCAAGCAAAAGATTTTATTTTGAAATATGAATTTATAATAATACTAGCTGCTGCCCGCGACGTCGTCTGCGTGAACGCTATACAGCACCTAACTATTAAATAAATACCAACCATTATACCTTTTAAAATAACATTTATTTATTTTTGTAAAATTGACCTTCAAAAAGTGCTGATTTTCAGCCTGCTTTGAATAAATGACTTTATGGTGATTCTGCTGAATGAAGTCATAAGTTGTGACTGAAGTAGATGGAGAAAATAAGGAATACATAATAGGGTAAAATACATACTTATAGGACTTCTCGATACACAACATAAGTGGTTTGGCTCTCCGCAGCCAAAATGTAAAGAGAGTCAGGACTGGTGACGCGGAAGAAAGCGACGTACAGGACACCCGCTGCCCTCAGTGTCTGCCTCTGCGACTTTTTGGTGGTCATCGCGAAGCAAACACTCACGGGGAACTGTATGCGCTTGAACGGGAACCGGAGGTATGAGAGGAATGCGTGGTATAAATACTGCCTCGCCTACGCCACAACCCGTAAGAATTTCCGCCTAAATGGTGTGTCTGTGGAGCGAGATGACTTTCAGGCGGGTCACGTTACACAACTTCAGAGGAGATAGGTTCCGAAGAAGCATAATCGGGACACCGACCTTCAGCTGGATGGTATGCGCTGGAAGTTCACTTGCTGACAGGGAGTTCAGAAATTCCACGGGATAAAGTGTGGCGTTTTCTTGCTCGACGACAGTGTTTATAGAGGTGTAGACCACTTCATTCCCCTCAATTTGCGAGAGAATGCATTCGTCAATTGCTACAGCCAGATCATTTTTGGGCGTCAAAATAGGCTGGTTCTAAGCTGGATACAACTCTACTGATGGACTCTGGAAGCACCATCTGTCCACCTCTCTCCTTTGGTAGAGTGTCTTCGTCAAGACTTAGAAAGACATCTTAGAATTGTTGAGCACGTGCATTGAAGCCAAGCTGAGCTCTCATATTAATGGTCAAGCGCATCATACGAACTCGTGACCACAACAAAGATAATTTCAACGAAGCACTCACCTTGTCCGTGTGGTGACGGATTAAGAATATGGAATGTCACCACCCCATATCATCCCATGGGTGTCGTAAGAGCCGACAGAGGGAGCATATTATGCAGAGAACAGCACTGCAAGAGAAGGAAAACTTGATACAAACCCTATACCAACCCGTTTGGCCAGCGTGGTATAGGAGGCCGATTCCTCCTTTCAAAGGAGAGGCCTAGTCCAGCAGTGGACTGTTAAAGGCTGATGATGATGATGATGACTCACCTCGTCAGCCCTCGATCCCCGCGTCACCACGGGAAGCGTTTGTCGGGAATCGTCACTGAACAGAACTGTGACCACCCATTAAATGCTCGTTCCTGCGGATGTCCTGCAGGGTTCTGTCCATGGCCTCAACTGCCTTCCTATTGGCCATAGTATGCTCATCCCATACGATCAGAGAGCAATCCTTGAGCACGTGTCCCTTATCACTGTTACGTGACACACCACAAACGGATGTTACGGCGCTCTCTAAATCGATGGGAATGGTATGTGCTGTCTTGCCACCCGGAAGCAGTGTGGCAGCGATTGCCGGCGACGCTACAGAAATGACAATTTTGCCTTGCCTCCTGACCTCTGCAAGTATGCCAGTAGTAACAAATGTTTTTCCTGTTCCACCAGGAGCATCCAAGAAAAACATTTTAGCCTGGCTTTGCCCAACGCTTTCAAGGACGGTGTCATAAAATTCGTAAGGTGGTCATTTTAAATTGTCTCAGCATTATACTGTCAATTTTCACGATCTTGATGCGGTGATGATTGGGAAGCTGGTAACAAATATTTGACCAGTGGATTGCCGCCGATAGAAATGACCACGTCTTGAAGTGAACTGAGACAGGTGTTCAGCACGCGGTCATCAGTTACTTTGACTTCGTCTCCAGTAGCACGCCTCAAAGCTCGTAGAAAATCTTCAGACAGATGATGGGGATACTTCACCAGAAAGCTACCGGGTTCGCGACTCCACAAAACACCAAGATGACGTCAAACAGATGACGCATGCGGCTGGGACTGTCACTGACGCTCGCCTCCGCGAGGGTGTCATCCCAGTACTGGTCACCGTCGAGAAAGTGACGTACTACGCAGGCTCTGCGGTAAGTGGGATACTCCACGCCATCAAATGTCCTCAGAAAGGCGAAAGACGTTGGGCCTCGGACTTTGTGAAGTAACAACCGGAGAAAATAGCATTCGACATTATTTGTGTGTACGGTATAAACTCTACAAAATGCAAAACTTCCCGGAAAACCTTCCACAGCACCTCATCGTCAACGTCGGTTAAAAACACCCTTTTGCTTGCCGTACGTGTTATATGAAGGCATCTCGTCATACGTAAGGGACCTCCCAAACTGGTCGATTTTACAGAGCCTGAAAAACGCCAAGAGACTTGTTTGACGCGGATTTTCCAAGTGCTCAGCAACGCTGTCGGGATCAAAATATATGCGCTGACCGTTCTCTAGGTGGACGTGTAAATGCATGACGGTAGGATGCTTCTCATGTATAGAGAACACCAGTATCCGCCAAACCGCTTCAGACGTAACAATAAATAAATGGCTGTGTGTGAGTAAATAAGATCTAGCTAGTTCCACATCTTACTGATGTTTATATATAGTTAATCCAAACAAAGGTACGTGGTACATATATGAATATCCCGAAAGACAATTTAAAGCAAGTTTATATGCGACATGTAAATATATTAATTAAGAAGCAATAATTACACCAATGTGACCAAAATGTTTTTTTTTGTACTAAATCTATGACTATTTATTCTGACAGAAATTATGTAAGCAATCAAGTGGCGATGGTGTAGTTAATTAATTAAATAACTTCAACTAATAGTCTTGCTCATCTCTGAAACGAATTAACAATACAATTTTAAGAAGAAAATGTACAACTCCATCTATGACTTTTGAAAACAACTATTAACGTCGCCAACATGTTCAAATTAAATTATTTATATCCATAAAGGGCTTACAGATGTAATTCGACTTGATGTTTTTGAACTCTCTTAGATGGCGCTGCATTAAAATTGTCTTGATTCTATTTATATTCAATGAATTATGTTTATCAGCCTCAGTTACTTATATTGCGTGATTTTTATAGTGTGAAGCTAGATTATAGCATAGTTAACATAATAACAACATTAAAATATGCATTGTTACATTATACGTTGTTACAGAATACGTTCAAGAAATAAAGGTTCTCTGCTCGTTCCCCGTAGGTGATAGCGTAATAATATGTAGCCTATATGGTGACCCGACTTTTTAATAATATTTGTACTAAATTTGAAGTAAATCCATCCAGTACTTTTTGAGTTGAGCCCCGACATAAGGACAAACAGATAAACAGACAAACAGACAAACGGACAAACAGACAAACAGACAAACAGACAAAAAATCTAAAAACTATATTTTTGGCTTCGGTATCGATTGTAGATCACACCTCAAGTATTCTTTAAAAAAAAATATTCAATGTACAGTTTTGACTTTCCTACCATTTTATTATATGTATAGATCATCGTTAATTCGCTTAATTACTGGGCTCCTATGGCCACCTTCCAGCTCCATCATCATACTCTGGTAATCATTTATCACCAAAGCGCTCATCAAAACGAATCATACGAGCCCGAACTCGATGGGGCTAACTGAGTTCCTATGGCCATCATCCAGCTCCATCGTCAGACCCTGGTTACCATATAGCACCAAACTATTCGTCAAGATGGCTCATACGAGCCCAAACTCGATGGGGTTGTGTCATTTTATTACCAAATTCCTATGGCCGCCTTCCAGCTCCATCATCAGACCCTGGTTACAATCTAGGACCAAAATACTCGCCAAGACGGATCAAACAAGACCAAACTCGACACCGTTGTGTCGCTTAATTACTGAGCTCCTATAGCCACCTTCTAGCTTCATCATCAGATCCTGGTTACCATCTATCACCAAACTACTCATCAAGACAAATCAAACGAGCCCAAACTTTATGGGGTTATGTCGTTTAATTACTGAGTTCCTATAGTCATCTTCCAGCTCCATCATCAGACCCTGGTTACCACCTAGAACCGAAGTACTCGTCAAGATAAATGAAGCAAGCCCAAACTCGATGGGCTGTGTCGTTTAATTACCGAGTTCCTATCCCATCCGGTTCCATCATCAGATCAGCTCCATGTCATAATAATTTTACATTGTCATCCGATTTACACATACGTGTTAAATTTCAGCTCAATCGGTAATCGGGAAGTGCATCAAATTCAACTTGCAAGATTTGATTACTGACAAACAGGTGAAACTACCTAAATAAAAGCTTGTAATAATAAAATACCTAACAATTCTTATTTGCAGACTGTACCAGGCCGGGCGCACTTCGCATTTTAGGTACAAACTTACAAGTACCTCGGCCGACCACGTCGACGTGGTTGGATTTAGTAGGTTGCCGCGCGCCGCTCACATTAGATGTGACCGCTCCGTATTCGCACGCGCCGTGTTCATACACTGTTCAAATTATATACTTAAACGCCTTTAACAACAAAAATGTATCATCACAAGTCTAATGCAAAGTATTGCTTAATTAACTGTGTGTCGAAAGCGACTTGAAAATTTGATTTTATTTATATTACGAGAGCAACTTGAAAATTTGATTTTTTGTTTGTTGAGATATCTCAACGATTATGTTGTCAAATTAAAGATTTAGTTCAAAAACCATTTTATCTGTTTAAATCATGTAAATCGGTCCACGCGTTTAGGAAATAACTAAGAATTTGTCTAGTAAAAATGTAAACGACCAGAATTTTTGTGCTTTTGTTCTACTAGCTCCAATAGTGGGATAGAATACTTATAGGATAATTATTTATTATTAAGTACGTGGTCAAGTAGGTAGATAGACGATGAATAAATATAGTAGCAGCGCCAAGTCGACAACCCTAGCGCGCCACTCCGCGCCAGACAGCGACAGCGTTATGTGTTAGAAAAGAACGGGAACTGTTAGGTTAATATCGCATTAGGCACTGAGTGCTTATGCGAGCTGAATTGAACTTTATTGCTTAGTACCAAGAGTCGTAATTTCAATAAATTGGTTTGAAAAGTGAAGCTTCTGTACGTTAGTACTATTAATTATTCTGTGACTGTACTTTTGTTTACAGTCACCTGTCTAATTCATAAAGTTTTTGATTTGAAATTAGGTAATTATTCAAATCAATAAAAATCTCAGTATTAGAAATCGATAAATATCGAACAATCGGTAAGTTTTCTTTGCATCACTACTTACACGTGGCGTCTTATTGTAAGAGAGAGATAGTCTGTAATTATAGCGTGTTAGACAAGGACAACCACTGATTCAGTACTTATTAGCAACCATTATTACTAGAACTCTGGTCAGTACTGTTAAATAATTTTAAAATAAATGTTGTACTTTCCGGTGAAATGTGATATTATCTTTTTTTGAAATTATTATTCCGACTGTTACTCCCACACAACTTTATAGCACAATTCGGCATTGTTTTCGTACATCTATCATTTTGTTTTAATACAGTTTAGACGCAGTTTACGTATCTGTTTCCTGGTCGCTACTGAACGAGCGCGGGTTTGTGCTCAAAGATATACCTCGGCGCATTTGCGCACATGCGCGACAGACAACGGTGCCCTTCTATTGCAAGTCTCGTGGGGTAGGTGGTCTTTTTTGTGTGTGTGGACTAGTTGTTGGCCGCTGATGGCCTTGACAACTTTACGCGGACTAAGTATGGGTGAGCGCAGAAGGCTCCCAACCCGTTAAAGTATACTAGACAGCGTTTTGACTCCCCAAGGGTGGACTCTCACGAACCTCGGCTTGGGGCGCTGCCGGCAATGCGGGACTAAGGTGAGCGCGTCGCGTATTCCGGCCTCGTCGGCGAGTACGGAACCGCGGTCGAAGTTGTATGGCTTCGCGAGCCGTGTGTGCTCTGATTTCAGCAAGTGTTATCGTCAGGTTCGTCTAATACGTGCCTAGGTCTCCTAATCTTAGAAATCCTAGATGGTGTATAGTTTAACGCCGCAACCAATAGTGGGTTGGGGTGTGTCGAAGCAGAGTCAAAGTAGCTACGGGAGCACTGTTTCATAAATTGCCTGATGGTCGGCAGTTGTAAGTCTACATGTAACTCCTCGTTACGTACGTACCACGGTGCGCCCGTAGCTCGCCGCATGAACTTATTCTGAAGTGTTTGTAGCCTAGGTAGGTGGTCTGTGTTTTGTATTGTCTTTATACGACGCTAGGGATGATGATGATGACGGTAAGAGTGGAAAGCAAAGAATAGGAGTGCCAAGATTATACTTACGTAGTGAATTAGACACTCTTGTGCTTCTTCTTCGTTGACCGGATTCTCATTCTGACATAGACTCACCAGGTACCTGTAGGCTTTACGCCAATTTGCTATCTGAAATAATATAAAATATACCTATTTAATTTATATTTAGGTTCAGTTTCACAACGTCTGGGGTCATAATTTTGTAAGCAAAATAAGAAGAAACTTATATGATAGTAAGTAAGTACCTATTAGTAGTGTGTTGTAAGAATAAGTAAGTAAGTACCTACCAACTTATCTAATTTCATGCAGGCAAAATTCCTCCAAAGTAACCAAGTTACGATGCATGAGTTCTACTTTCTTTTTTTTATAAATAAACTAATAAGGATCCGAAAGATTGGCAGTGAAAATAAAGGCGCAAGTAATAAAGTTCCTTTTTTACAATTTATTTGAATTTTTTGTGTTTAATGTAGTTGCATTGTTACCACCAGGGATGTTGCGGATGCAGATGTGTTCACATCCGCGGATGCGAATGCGGATGCGGATTTTGCAGACCCACATCCGCGAATGCGGATGTGAACAAAATACCAATGCAAAGTTGGCTTTTTTATAGTAATAGGCGGCAAACGAGCAGACGGATTGCCTGATGGTAAGCAATTACCGCCGCCTGTGGACACAAGCAACATCACAAGAGTCACTAGCCTGTTGCCGCCCCATGGGGTTGGGAAAAGGGATAGGATGAGGAGTGGGATGAGGGAGAAGGAATAGGGGATAGAGCCTCCGACACTCTCACTCACCGAAGGAAACGCAACAGTTTTGGTACTGTTACTTTACATCGATTTTCTGTGAGAGGGTAGTACTCCGTAGTAGAGTAGGGTTACTCCACGACGGTTCGTATACTAATCCTACGCTACTAAATAACTGTTCACTTGGAACACTAGCTGGTGGGGCTGACAAGAATTTGCATGCTATTTTAGATTAAAGCTTGAACTAGCTTCGATTAACACTCCACCACTTAAGTGGATTCTCATTTATACCGATTCGTTTTTTATTGCGGAAAGCAAGTAACTCCTTAGAATTGCGCCAGGGCTGACAATTTGCTTGTGTCTCATCTTCACTTGATGAATCGAGCATCATGGCAAGATCACTCTGTAAGCAGGACTGATGTCCTGCACCGTGACTGACATCCGCATTCGCTGATGCTCCGCATCGATTTATGCGGATGCGAATGCGAATGCAGATATCTGAATTGAAGCGGATGTTCCGCAATTGCGGATGCGGATGTGAATATTCGCAACAACCCTGGTTACCACCAACCCCACTTATCTTGGCAGTCTTATCTCAACAGTAGGTACCTACCTAGCTCTACATTATAACTATTATTTCACTAAGAACCTCTTGTTATACCTGTTTCTCCAACTGTTCTACATTATCCTTCTTCTCATGGTCACTGGCGGCGCAGTTCCTGAGGCACTGCAGCTCGTTCTGGTGGTAGTAATCCTTGGATCTACGGATCTCTTTACCGTGGACGCTTAGGCAATTCATCCACTGTAATGAACAAAGAAATGTTCAAGGTTTTCTTTTGAAACAAAGGTTGGATGGGAGCATAGAGTCCAGAGAATACAATAGAGAGCCAATCATCCAACGATAGGTATCCACACACAACTAATAAGGTTGTGGTTCTTACACAGCATTTTTATTATACTTACTTAAACACTAATTATTCTGAGGTGAACTTAAGTGGTGTCATGTTTAGCGTGTTTAGCATTGTTATAATGTTTTCATACGCAAGAGGTGACTTTATAATGTGATTAAAAGCATCTTTATGAATGCCTGCTATACCTATACTGGATAGTGCGTTTATATCCCACGGTGCTGCAATGAAGTAATCTTTGTTGGGTCAGCTCGCTTATCTAACAGTGCATGGACACTTGGACAGTCATTACATAAATTATGCTTAATTATCCAAGAATTGGTTAAGGTTGCGAGAAGCGGTTGGATGCGGCAGTTCAAGATTGGTCTGTATGGTTCTCCACACAGACGGATCTTGGGGGAGGCCTATGACCATCAGTGCTGTGTACTGTGGACGCTAGGCTGACATAATCACGAACTAAGAATTTATTAAAAAGCCTTCCAAAAATTCAAGACTCACATGCACGTCAACTCGTCTATCAATGTAACACTTCAGTAGTTGTAGGTACGTTTAAGGTATCTTGCGTTCACCGGAGGAGTTAGCAGGTACGAGCCAAGGGGGTCAAGAACCCCCATTTGCCTCCGAAAAGCATCTATTTTCATCCAAATACAAATTACTTTTTGGTGTTTCCTTCAGCAGGTTCAAGCTCCAACGAAACTAAAATAACCTCTGACTTGGCCAACAAGCCCCACGCAAAACATCCTGGAACCGCCACTGCAGTCCTCATGATCAGGGTCCTACCAAACCGTGCAGTCACTCAAAGAGCTGAGGGGCTGAGAGAACTGAGGCCCAGTGTCGAACACAGCACGAGTTTGTTTAGGTAACGTCATCATGTCAGCCTAGAGACGCTTCCTCCAAGGCGCTCTCCACAAACCGATCTGGAGCCGTCCGCATCCAACCCAAATCCCCCGGTTTTAACTAGATTGTCGGTCTACTTTGCAGCAGGCCAACTCTTGTGCGCCGACTGCTGTCCAGGTGACATGGCGGGCGCCAGAATATGATTTCTTTTCAACCTAAACACGGGTTTGGGACGGCAATGATGACATGAAGTAGGTATTGTTATTACCTTGATGTTCCCGTTCCCTGGTGTTTGACCATCTGCATCCTGTACTGCACGGAGATGTCCAGCCTCATGACCTGGTACTCATCAGACCACGAGTTCATAGTCCTCCTGTCTTCCTTCTGCTGGACTTTTGAAGCGTTGTTCTTTTGCTCGTAGCTGTCTACGAGATATTGGGTGTTTGTCGTTGCCAGCTGGATATAGAATAGACATTTTTTGTAGAGAAAATAATACTTAAGTAAGTAGATACTATTGCACGTTTTAGAATATTCTAAAAATGCGTTGTATGTTCAAGATATTTTTATTTACACGCTTAACTTAAAGGTAGGGTTTACCCATATTAGGTACCTACGAATTAGTTATTTTTTAAACAGTTAAAAGAGCCAATACAGACAACGAAGCTATAACTGTCGAATTAGTTCAGTCACAAAGATACGCGAATAAATATGATGTAACTGGAGGATGCCACCAGCTACGAAGCTGGTGGCATCCTCCAGTTGCCACCGGGGTGACGGTGCTAGAGGGGGCTACTGGGAATAATTCAGTTCGCTGGACCGAATTATTCCCAGTAGTCCCCTCTAGCCCTGTCACACCGATGACAGGGAAGACAATTCCCAGCTATCGCCCCGGGGGACAGGGCTAGAGGGGACTACTGGAAATAGGCCAGAATTTCAAGAAATTGTTTGGCCCCCACGGCACACACAGCTTCTCGCATTCAATGGCTTTAGCTGTGCATTATCTGTCAGACATTTAGTTATGCAAAGATTTTTATATAGGTATATACAGTTCATTTAATTATATTTTAAAATTTGTATCTCATTTTCATCAACATCCTGATGTCGTCCTGGCTGCGACCCAAAGCCTTTGCCTCGGGGCATCGTTTTCGAGTCTAAGCAAAATATCAGCTGACTAGCCGTTTCCCGCGGTTTCACCCGCGTCCTGTGGGAACTACTTCGCGTACCCGAAAAACCCAAATATCTTACGGACCCCTTTTAAAAAAAATAAAATATAGCCTATGTTACTCGCAGATAATGTAGCTTTCTAATGGTGAAAGAACATTTAATTCGGTCCAGTAGTTTTTGAGTTTATCCATTACAAACAAACAAAAATACAAATTTCTCCTTTTTGTAATATTAGTGTAGATTACTGTATATCATCTTACTATGCACCTATCTATTACTACAATTACAATATTTCTAGTCATGAATGGTACGACCAAAATATAAAAGAAAACTTACTTCTGCAGCATTTGTCCAAACTAAAACTGAACACACTAAAATACATTCTTTCACTTTCATCTTTATTATATTTCAGCACTTTATGTTATTAATTTGTAAACAGATTTATCAATTGCAGTTAATCAATGCATTCTGTGTCGATACAGTGAGGATATTACGGTATGTGTTTATCAATACTCAGGTTCGGATTGGCTAAGTAGTATCGTTAGCAAATTTGTTATACCAATGCATATTTACATAAAACCCAGACATATAATATGCCAAAATAGTTTGCCAAACCGCACTTGGCCAGCGTGGCGGACTATGGCCTTGCCCTTCTCATAGTGATAGGCGATAGTGCCTAGCAGTATACGAGGGTCAAACTGAAAGTTCTTAGAACTGGCCACTTATAAACAATATAATAAAAAAAATATTCTAAAATTTGAAAATAGAACTCTTTGCCAATATTACTGAGTATATATTTCATTCATTTGTCATTTGTTTTACGATTTGGCGGCAAATTGAAAATTGTCTGTGTCACGTCAACATGAATTTAACACGAGAAAATTTTCGTGCAATGATTTTTTATGACTTTCGATGTCATTTAAGTCAACAAGAAAGTTATGATAGACTACGATTGGCCTTTCACGATGAAGCCCCATCTCGTGCGACTGTTTACAACTGGTTTAAAGAGTTTAAACGTGGTCGCACTAATCTCACTGATGATGTACGTGAGGGACGGCCTTCTACGGCGACGACTGAAAATAACATCTGTGTTGTGCGGCGTATGATAGAGACTGACAAAAGAGTGACCTATCAGCAGATTCGGACAAGCTTAGGCATCGGTATGAGTCAAGTGCACAAAATCCTCCACGAACATTTAGCGGTCAGGAAGCTTTGCGCCCGGTGGATACCTCATAATTTGACTAAGGCTCAAAAACTCCATCGTGTGGATTGGTGCCGTAAAATGATTGAAAGATTTAACGGAGGTGACTCAAATGCTGTGTTCGACATACTAACAGGTGACGAAAGCTGGATTTACTATTATGATCCTGAAACCAAAAGACAATCTGCTCAGTGGGTGTTTCCTTTCGAGGAGTTGCCAACTAAAGTGAAGAGAGATCGAAGTGCGGGAAAAAAAATGGTGGCCTCGTTCTTTGGAAGGATAGGTCATTTCGCAACAATTGTGTTAGAGGATCAAAAAACAGTTTCTGCAGAATGGTACACTACCAATTGTTTGCCACTTGTCTTGGAAAAAGTTCGAGAGAAACGACCTCGCAGTAGGATCCTCCTTCACCACGACAACGCCTCGTCGCACACCGCCAAGCGAACGATCGACTATTTGGCGACATCAAACGTTGAATTACTGGGTCACCCGCAGTATAGCCCCGACCTCGCGCCTTGTGATTTTTATTTATTTCCAAAAATTAAAGAAAAACTTAAAGGAAAGCGGTTTATGAATGCTGAAGAAGCGGTGGCTGCGTATCGCGATGCCATTGAAGAGACCCCTAAGGACGAGTGGGCAAAGTGCTTTTCCCAGTGGTTCCATCGCATGCAGCGGTGTATTGACGTCAATGGACAATATTTTGAAAAGATATAATAAAACTAATAACTGGCTAATGTAATCAGTTTTTGATTTTCTAAGAACTTTCAGTTTGACCCTCGTATTTCGTATCATAGTTCGCATTATAACCCATTTTATTCTTCATAGAAGCAGCAAGTAGACGTAGCAAGCGGTAATAGCCCGTGCACAGCTCTTGTAGCGTTATAACAATCAATTTAAGTTTACCAAATTTAATAATCCTTCATGGATTATCCATTTATCAGGCAGGTCATATAAGATGTATAGCAATAGCTTTAAACAATTATACATAGAACAACACTGTAAGAGAAGGAAAACTTGGTACAAACCCTATACCAACCCGTTTGGCCAGCGTGGCATAGTAGGCCAGTTCCTCCTTTCCTTAAGGGGCTGATGATGATGATATGACATCAAATATTAGGTAAACATATTTCGCGCAAATTTAGTTCAGCCATTAAATCTTGGTGAGATAAAGAAGAGTAAAATCCATGAGTAAAAAAGACGATATACTGTTGTACGAGCTTCCCTCCACAACTCGATATGTGAGTGCTAAGCTTGATGGAGAAGTCGTGTTAAGATGCCAAACGACTTATTGCTCACTACTCAATAAAACCACCTCAGGTACTTCGACAGCTTTTAGTCGCTTGGTGACGCCAATCTACCAAAGTGCGGCATGGGTGGCCGCGCTTCTATAAACAAGTAATAATTGAGAGCAAAATTCCTAATTAAAGCAAATAAATGAAACCGTATAAACTATTTTATTTTTGCTGATGGTTCTGCGCTGAATTCAAGATAACCTGCAGGTTATCTAAAGATTGTATAAATACCTAACTAAAATAAATAAATAACTCCGCACAAGGTCGGGTTTAATAAGTTATGTGCAATGTGCATTGCGCGCGTTTCTTCCTTAATGCAGACATGTGTTCCTACTTCTGATAATACACAGACGTACATACGCTGACGTCATTGGAATTTACTGTTTTGATATCGGTACAAGGGTTTTCACGGGATTTTGAACAGATTTCGAACGTGATTGAGAAAACCTGGCTATTTCGGGCGAATTGTGAAACATTATTCTTAATTCGATTCAATTGGCTCCTTAATTAAATACCTACTTACCCAATTTTCACGATCAGCGAAGTCCACTTATTGTTTTAAATAGCCGATTTGTATACATATAAACTGTTGAATAATTGATACCTTTATCTAGTAAATACCTGTATTTTCTTATGTTTACGATTAATAAAATAGTTAAGTCGACGCAACGGTATCGACGACGATGTTGATTAAGTTTAGTTCAATTAGAGTTAAAAGGTGTACGCCACATGAGACAGACTTTCAATATCTGTATCTTATTTAAGAAATTATTTGAGATTACATGTATATAGGAAAGAAGACGGGTAGGTCGGCTCAAAGTCATGTGGAGGATTTTCCAAAGAAACTCTACCATTTGTCCCAAAATAGGAAAATAAATTAAATTAGGATTTTAAAGGATCTTAATACCAACTTAGAAGCTTTTATTGATGAATAGTATAAAAACTCTTATAAAAATATAGATTATAGAGAAAAGAGAAAGGAAGCGAAGCTCTTCTCGCACGCCTCTCTTTTCTGCAGGCAAGGAAATAAAATATAAGAGCGGATTGCTCTAAATTCGATCTCCAGTGATAAGTGACGAAGCATTTTGACAGTGAAGAGAATACTTGTAAAACATATCTACTGTAATATTGATGAAGCGAGATTTCGGTGAATCGTTTCAGCAGAACATGCGAAATAATCTTGAATGTGGGTGATATCACCTGGGTGAACAAATTTTTTTTTTAAGGAAAACTCCTGCTCTAGGTAGAAATCCTGTGTTGCGGGGGACTTTACAAACATACCTACAACCAACGAACACAATGAACACCCAGACTCAAAACAATAATTTATGGATCACACAAAGTGTTGTCTCGTGTGGGAATCGACCCCACATCACTCGGTGCAGTGTCCAGCGGCAAGGCGGCCGCTTAAACCACTACGCCAACCGTGCAGTCGAATTGACTTCTTGGTACTCTTATTTCACCTTGGATTGAGTTCTCCCAGCTGAATAAAGGGAATAAAGCCGTGTGTCTGATGATGGATATAGTTTCATGTAACCCTTCTTATTAGTTGTTGAGGTTTGAGTGTATGGAAGTGTTCAAATAAAAATTCATTTAGGTTTCAGAATAACACTTATGAACGTGATTCGAGATTGACTGCCTTCGTGGTCCAGTGGATAGCGTATGCGACTGCTGATCAGAGGCCCAGGGTTCAATTCCTGGGCCGGGCAAAAGTGTTACTGGGTTTTTTCAAATTCTCAGTAGCAGCACGGAGTCTGGTGATGTGCTCCGTAACGGCAATAGGCTCGCCCACTATTACGTGGGACCTAAAATTTATAGCGAAATGTGGGTGTTACATGTGGTTACATTACACCTCGGCCACCCCCTTCGGGGACACAGGCATGAGTGCATAAAACAATAAAAACTTATGAACGTCAACAATTTGTATATCCAGGATCAGAACAGTGGAACTAAGAAGGTTCTCATACAACTCTTTTAAATCGTCTGGTTTTTAATGCATGTCCTACAACCTGCTTGCTTATTTGTATAGGTCTTTGGCTTTGACCGAGTAGCCGACCACGATATTTTCGAATTTTATTTATTTATTTATTTTATTTATTTATTTATGGCTCTTCAACAATGAGTACACTGTTACATTTCAATTAAGACAACATTACGAAGTTAAATCTAAGTGTCTCACTACTTATAGAAAAGCACTGCATGCACAATTATAGTTTGAAAATTTAACAATATAAACAAAATTTTAATTACAATTTCAATTAGAGAATAACATAAATTAAATTATAAAGTAAATTAAATTAAAATTAGATTAAAGAATAAATAAAAAAAAAAAAGATAATAAATAAAAAAAATAATAAATTAAAAAAATATATAATTTTCATTAAGTATATCATCATGCAGACAATCTATTAAGTACTAACCGTCTTTCTTTTACCAGGTTCAACTTCCAGTCGAGTTATATCTGATTTTGATTGTAGACATAGTTAGGGCTCCTACGACTACGCGGTTAGTCGGACCGCTGCCCGCATTGCGGCTAACCGCAATAAAAAAATTGTACCAGAACGACCGCAGCGGTGGGCCTGCAGCCACATCGCAGTGCAAATAGACACTACTTTCTCATACATTTTTTTATTGCAGTCAGCCGACGGCCGCGGCTGGCCGCGTTCCGGCTAACCGTATAGTGCGTAGTAGCCCTTAGTATTTGTTTACTAATGCAATAAAATTACGGGTCGTATAAGGTGCGTTGGGGTAAGATCGTGAATGGGGGAAGACCGTTTTCTTTAAATATTTACCAAATTCGTAGCGATTTTTCTAATCTGGCAACAGAACGCAAGACGCCAGTTTGTTCCCCACCTCTCTGCAGTCCGCGGCTGTGGCTAAGTCACGTGGCTTGTGTGTTATGGCTGCTCAAACAAAACTACTGTTTTTTCTCAAAAAACTCATTATACGATCTTACCCCCAGCAACTTGTTACTGGTTTTTTGGTGAGTACTAACTGTTTTTATAATGTAAATTAAACATTTTGTGGTCAAAGATTCAAATCTCTCTTGAATGTTATATTTAAAGTGGGCGAAATGTAGCTGTAGGCTGAGATCCGCCCTTGCCCCACGTAAAAAATTATGGGCAAAGATCGAGTTAAGACTATCCGATCTTAACCTGTACTGAAAATGCATGTGATTGTCAAACTTTGTTTAAAATTCTACCTTTAACCTGTTGTTTTCGCGATTGTTTTTTTCATGGTATAGGAATACGGATCGCCTGAAGGAAAAATTATTACCGCCGTCCATGGTCACCCCCATAACACCAGGGTATTCACAAGTGCGTTGCCAGCCTTAAGGAAAGGGAGAGATTAAGAAACGGAAAGGGTAGAAGGAAAAGGATGGGGATTCGGGCTTCCGGCATTCTCACTCACCGAACGAAAGATGATAGTACAACGACTGTCACTTCTTGTCGATATTCTGCAAAAGGGTAGTACTACTATCCGCGTAGAGCCGGCCCATTAATGCTGTTTAGCACCCCATAGTATAAGCTCTAAGATAAGCATTAAGATAATCTATCCCATAACTCTTTAACACTGAATTTTATGATAGTTAAATTCAAATACTATAAATACTTAATTCAAATAAGCTAATACTCTGTAAGAAAGTAAGACTGATATAGGCATAGACTTAGAATAATACATACAAATACCTACATAATATGTTAGTAAGTACCTATTTAAATAAATAAACATTGACATAAAAAAGTTTTATTCATACTATATTTTTCAATTTATGACATTAGTACAATACATATTAAAAATATAATATTTCTGGCCTCCATTCTCCCATAAATTATTGAGACCAACATTAACAAACCATGCGGAACATTTGGAACACAAATATTTGAGAACCTCAGTAATTTGTAATTCACTCTGATGGGGTAAGATCGGATGCTCAAATGATAAAAAAAAATATATATATACTTTTAACAATTATTAAGTTATTCCAGAAAAATATTACAAGAGGTATAAGATCGGATATTTTTCTTTTATACACTGTGTGTTCTGAGCCACAGGACCGATTTTAAAACGTTTCCGATCTTTCCCCATCAACGTCCGAACTTATACGTGGTTTTTGAAATTAATGTTTGTACTTTAAACATCCCTTACACATCAGTCGTTTAGCATAGTTAAATATAAAAATATTGATCTGATAATTTGGTTTTCTGTTAACGATTTTGACCATAACTTAATATGTTAACCGAAATACGTCTCAAGAATAAAAAAATTCGAACGCTTGTCAAACACAACGAAAAACCATACGAACTTACCCCAACGCACCTTATCAGGTTCATTAATAGACTCCACCATACATTTTCTTAAACAACCACCCGAAACCCCTACGTAATAAAACTACAAAAATAATAATGTTAAAATATTTATTACAAAAATATATTGTCAAGTACATTTTTTCAATAACATTAACAACAATTATCGCAAGCGCAATAGTTACATTTTATTAAAACAAACGATTGTACTTCATTTACGTATTAGATATTTTTTATAATTTGATTACCACGCAAAATAAGTTTAGGGCCCTTATCACAATATATGTTTTAATAAAATAATTTACTTTACCATTATTATACTTCTTTTGCTTTATGTCAACAAGGACGTAAAATTAATAATTACATTATTTTTAATTCGTGTCCCTTTATTTTAGGTATTTAATTCAAACCCTTAACAAAAATGCAATGATAATCATAATACATTTAGTTAAAAATACAACAAATAATTACGTTAAATTTAATCAATTAAATTTTAATGTAACTTAATTGATTAAATTTATAATAAATTAAGTTACATTCAAGAACTCAATATCAAATTAAATTACATTTATTTTATAAACTATCACAGTGCGTCTGTATACCGATATTAAACTATCAAATGCAGTAATATCCTGTTTAGCATAAATTATGACAATAGAAAAGTGAATTTTAACTAATGGTAAAATATATTATTACTGCCTTAGGCCCTTCTCTCACGAAGCTATTCAAATGCTACGGGACTGAGATGCAAACCATGATCGAATACTGGTATGCTACTCGTTACCGCACACGGTGCTGCGCAAATGAGACTATATTTTATCATTTGAAGAACAACATTCGTACGTCGATGTCTAGTGACTCTAGAGATGAAGACAATTTTCATCTGTATTTATATTACAAGAATAAACGAAAATATAAAAGAAGATTCTGGGTGCACCCGTATATCAAAAAAAATAATCAATTGTAGGGCATTTGTCGAGGGACGAGTCGTCATTTTTATAGAATGTCAATAGAATCATATTATTATTTGAATCTTTATCTGAGAAATAATCTTGCCAACTATCTAAATAATAACCCCACTGCTTCGCTTCCTTGGCAATAAAATTATTGTGAATGACCTGTTATATCGTTTTTTTTCTAAATTTCAATCCACGCCTTTTATGTAACATCTTTTCTTACGTACTCTGGCAGCTTATAATTATACAAACATGGAAAATGTTCTACCTCCTGCACAAAAATAATAGTAAAAGTTTGTCCCGCCGCCATTTTGTAATGCGACGCACATACTACTCGGGTAGCGTGCGACCAGCATGACGGTAGCGTGCGACTGACATCAAACGCGTCGTCATAGCGTCTCGTCGTGTGCGAAATTAGCTGAATATGAATGGCGGCTACTCACAAGCGACGCGTAGGATACGGGTACAAAACACAAATAGTTTGAGAGTCGCTTCGTGAGAGAAGGGCCTAAGTGTCTAAACACACTATGCCGAAGTTACGCGACCGAAGTTTGGCGTGATTACACCTGCAATGTTATATAAATTACTGACGACACATTATAGCGAAATTACCTTCCGTTATGACGTACAGCTTAGCTTCGGTCGGGCGTAAGGCTGGTTTCAGAGTCTTGCGTTTGACCGGCGCCGACCACACGCGCGCGCTTCCAATTACACTAGACTAGTAGTAGCGTTTCACACTCACGCAGTTCAAACGCGCCGCGTGTGAGACGCGCGCCGTCGGCCGGCGTTGCCGAAGCGCGCGCCGCCCGAGCTCCTTCTACGTGAAACACGCAGTCGTTTCAGTGTTCCGCGTGTCATGCGCGCGCTGTTGAGACGCGCTGGCCGACGGCGCGTGCCGCGCGCGTCACTCTGAAACCAGCCTAAGTTCAGCAGCAACTTTTGTAGTAGTAGCGCACAAGCGTAGTTCGTATCATGAGTGTAAATTCGGCACTTATGGTGTGTCATATCAGCCGAATACAGCGGAACGTAAAACCAACCGCGGAAGTTCGGTCGCGTAACTTCGGCATAGTGTGTTTAGTCTAATCCTAGTGGGATTAGCATCGAACCGCAATTCCTTTTGACGGACCCAATACAATTTAATGTACTTTACTTTCGACCACTGAGACTACCCGTAAATTAATAACGAATAAATTTTTCATGTCAAGATTGTATTGTCGACATAATTGTAGAGATAGTTCACATAATTTAGTGAAATTATGGCAATTAATTTGACAGTCACTTTTATTGCTTTTTTTCTGGTACTATCAAAGAGAAAAGGACGCAATAGTCTATATCTAGTTTAGTCGTACACAAAGAGACACCAGCATTTTACATTAAATACTGATTTTTATCAAAATCTTTGGTTTTACTTCATATATTATAAACAGGACATTACTGCAATATAAAACATAATAAAAACACAATTTCCAATAACATTACCCAATTACATTCGTTAACCAAAATAATTTACATATTTTTATAACCTACTTAATAGGTAATTTTGAGTCATGATTTTCAAAAACATTAATGAAAATATTTGCATTGAAGTTTTACAAAAAAATTAATTAAAATATATCAACTTATAGTTTTGAATAAGTCATGTTTAGTAAGTACAGAATTTATGATTTCGATTTAAAACTATACATTTTAATTCGTATAAATAATTATTCATAAACTGTTTTTAAGCTTTCGTGATTTGATACATTATCCCGTTTCATTTAACGGACCTAAACCGCGTTAACTAACATATTTAAGATAAATTACAGCTTAAATAATTATGTTCGTTAAATTTAATTGAAATTATAACCTTTTGCTAAACAAATAAAAATATTATAATTTTGTACTTCCATGAACTGTTTACTCGGTTACCTAAATTTTCAGAATAAGAGACTAGTCGAAATTAAAGTCGAATGTTCAAGCACATTTTATAGCATAAGCATAGCACTTGCATACTTTTCTACATAAACGAATAGTAGGTGTTTTCTTGCCATTTTCGTTAAAAAAACAGCAAAACAATTTCAATCGAAATACATAGCTCATATATTAGTGACTAACAACTAACATCATAGCATAGATTTTTAACAACTATAAGTTGTCAGCTATTATCTATTTAGTCACAAAACTACAGTCGCTCTATAATAAATATCAATCTCATTAATTTCACTCGCGGTTAACGAAATTTAACCATTAATTTTAATTTAATTTCTACTTTAATTAACTAATATGACACATAATATCAAAAAAAGGATATACTAAGACATTTATTTTAACTGATGGTTGCTCAAATCTTGTCCCTGTTTTGATTGATGAAGGTAGCGATAGCTTAGAGGAGAGACAACGCAGAGGGATTTCAAACCACTGTGCGCACCACTTACTATTTAAAATTAAGTAAGAAATAATTTTGTAAAATTATTAATTGTGGTTTGCTAAGCGCTAAAGGAAAATATCGTGGGGAAATTTATCTACATGCCTATGAGTGACCATGAGGCCTCCCTCACATTGAATGTGCGAGTTCTTCGAGCGGACGCCACTCTGTGGTACAAAGTGAACGCACAGTGTGAGGGAGGCCTTATGGTGAACTTTCAGGTATAGTAGGTAGGTAGATTTCCCCACAACGTTTGCCTAAAATTCCCGAAAGACATGGGTAGTCTGCCAACCCGCAATCGGTAAGCGAAGTTGGCGTAGAGGATTATGCTCTAAGTCAGTAAGAAGAAACTGGTGCCCAGCAGTAGGACAGTCTCTAACCAGGTCTGATATCATAATTATTAATACACTTCCACATTTCCTACAAGCCAACGTTTCAGCAACCATCAACCAAACAAACTATAAGGTGCCATTCTTCTACCCTCTTATACAGTCCGTGTACTCCTGCACAGCGTCCCTTCCTTTAGCGATGGCCTGTTTCTTCAGATGGTTGAGTTTTCTCCTGGCGTGGGAGACGAGGTCCCGGTAAGATTTCCTCGTGTGTTGGATGTCGTCCCGGACGCGGTGGATCTCCTCCATGGCGAGTCGACGCCAGCGTTTCACTCGGGGAGTGGACTGGAACAGATCAAAAATAATTCATCATTATAATTGAAATTACTTGCCCCTACTGATATTTGTATCATCGCAGAGCCTTATCTGCTGAAGTTAGAAACATTTTTGACGGTGTATTTCTTTCATTACGCAGGTGAGTGTAGAAGAATTTTATAAGGTTTGAAAATTTTAGTGAGATTTTTACTGTATGCACTGTTTAAGGCCACCCTCAAATTGATCACGAATCACGAGCGTTCCTCGAGCGTACGGTCGGCGTCCGTTCGGCGTGCGGCCGGCGTTCACTTTGTACTACAGAGTGAACGCCGAGCGCACGCTGGTCGTACGCTCGAGGAGCGCTGACGCCCAATGTGAGGGCGGCCTAATTGTTTATGCAGCCATCAGAAAGTTCTAATATAAACATAGTGTAAGTATTTTTAGCTATTCTGGAGCGGGTAGCTTGGTCAAGCTGAAGAAAACCGTTTCTCCCTATCACACGTTAAGATTTCTCGGATCAAAGAAGCTGTCAATTTTAGCGCGTCACCTTGTAAAGACTGATACAAATAGATATCATAATTATTTATCTATTTAGGGCACTAGTTCACCTGAAGCTTGTTTCCAGTTCCAATAATTCCATTTTCATTATTTCGTGATAGGATAGTGTGAGTGGGGGTCAAACTTTACAATGGGATGGACGTCCACATTTTGAATTATTTGGGATAGTATTATCACATCGTTAAAAGAGAGGTGTTTTTAAATATTTTTTTCATTGAATCTACATACCTCACACGACAGGCCGCAGCCCCGCACTGCCTTCTCGCACTTCTTCAAATAATCATCGCTCTGAAAAGAAAAGATTTCAATAAATAATTCATTCATTCATTCATTCCTGGTGGCGCAGCGACCCGAAGTGAGTCTTGGCCTCCAATACAAGATCTTTCCCCTTTTCTCTGTCGTGAATAAATTCCTTCCAGTCCAATTTACGAAGTCATGCTAGGTCTGCTGATCAGAGGTCCCGGGTTCGATTCCCGGGTCGGGCAAAAGTGTTACTGGGTTTTTCCGAATACTCAGTAGCAGCCCGGAGTCTGATGATGTGCCCGGTAACGGCAATAGGCTCGCCTCCTATTACGTGGGACCTAAAAATTCATGGCGAAATGAGGGTGTAATATTTACGCCTCTGCTAACCCTTTCGGGGATACAGGCGTGAGACAATAAAGAAATATAAAAAAAATTATATTATATATTAAGACTTATGCCTTTTTAGGGGTTCCCTCGATAAAACCTATACACACCAGTGTCAAGCCTCTAAACCAAAACTCGAATCTGTCACAATAGGTAGTGCACCGCTGTCCGAGGAGTGCCTGTCAAAAGTGGTGCACCTGCCGATCAACGGACGAGGCTCTGGCAAACAAAATATCCCGATAAGCGGCAATAGGCTCGCCACCTATTACGTGGGATCAAAACACTGGCGAAAAGTGGGCATTTAATATGCCTCCACCTAACCCTTCAGGGAAACAGGCGTGAGTCTATGTATGTATGTATGTGTTGTAACTGGGTTTAGGTCTTTTATAGCTGAGTGATCATTACCTTATTAGGCCATGTCGGACGCATTTGGGCGGTCTGAAAACTCCGACACTAGAGTTGGCCACACACTCACACGAGAAAGAAAGAAAGAAAGTTACCTTATTGATGTGCATCCGAAACACGATCATGTGTCCCAGCAGGAACTTGTGATGCGCATCACCACTGTACGTGGCAGCACGTCGCGCGTCATGCTCGATCTTCTTCGTGTGGACCTTGAACGTCGTCCAGCAATCGCTCTGGAAGTAGAGAGAAGAAACGATATAGTAAGGTTCTCCAGCTGCCATCAGGAAACCTCGGGATCCAAGGTCTGATCTTGGATCTGTTATACAGGAAACTTTGTGAGCTTGTTACAAAAATAATATATTTGCAATTTTGCTAAAGGCCGTCTATTTTACTTTAGGTTTATGTAACATCTTTTAAGAGCGAGTGGGCTAAACCGAGGTTAGAGCAAGACTGCTTCCGAACTTCCGAGCTAAGTACTAACATTAAGTTTGCAATCTAATACTAATGTGCTTACTGTGTATTACGTCAGGGTTCTCATGAGAGGGATATATAGCAGATCGCAGCAGGGACAATGCTAATTGTAGCATTGTCCCTGCTGCGATCTGCTACACTGCACCATAACTTTAATCCTCATCATTGGATAAGGATTAAAGTTATGGTTATAACGTGAAAAAGTGCAAAGAGGGAGTTTGTAAACTTTATCCCACCAAAAACATTCTGTAAAAAAATTGCCATGTCTCGATTGAGCTGCTTGTTTATCTCTAAAAAGTAATGAAATTTCTAGACACAGTTGAGCCAAGTCTGAGGTTCCTTACTGAAATTTCTTTATTATTAAGTATATTTAAGGTTATGTTACTTGGCCGTTGACTTGTACACACTAACGTCTAAAAATGTCACGCTCTAGATACTGAGAACAACTTGGGATCAGTTAAGACTTAAGTGAAGCGTAACAACTCTTAATAATTGTGGCACGCATGCCACGCCTACTTAGCACTTCTACAGTTTTTTTTTGTGTTAAAATACAGTCAGCGCCATCTAGTGATGTGTGCTGATACCACTCCAAGTCCAAAATTTCCTATTACAGTTTTCCTAGTTTTGATAGTTTTCTCTCTATGTGGGCGTTATACTCTACACTACGGCCGACGAATCATGGCGAGTCTGAAGCTAGCCTTTGCGAATTACCGCGCATGTATACTCGTGTAGAAAACTGTTATTGCCAGACTTTATATAATTTATATACAAGTAGAATTTTATGATGAATGCACCTCACCCGACAATAGTGGCAGATATTTTAACCGGAACATACACAATATTAAAGTAATGTCTACAAACAGTACTGGATAAGATGTTGTATCAACTAGGATACTGAAAACCGTGTCTACTAAAATATCAAATGCAATGAGCCACATAATTTTCGGGAGTAGTTCCCACGGAATTAAAAAGGAACATAATAAAACGGCTCGTTAAGAAACATGATAAACATAGTATGACTCGTTACAGACCAGTCATATCAAAAATATTTTAGAACGTTATCCATAAGCCTGTTGAACAATCGGAAACAAAAGAAACATATCTGAATGCTGCAGTATTTTTTTAAAATATCATTGACAAACATTTTGATTGATTTTTCTTTAGGTAGACACATCTTTTAAGCCGCAATTAAGAATGCGCGTGAGAGATATGTAATAATATCTAGGCTGTGGGCTGAAATTACTGATATCCAAGTGTTTATACATAATATGTAAGAGGATAGTGGCAATTAAATGACACTGACATGACGTTTGACAGTTAAACTGTCAAACGTGTAAATAAGGTGTACCTATATAAGTCGACAGGCTCGGCTAGTTCGTCCTATACTCCTTCGACGACTGCTCAGGTACGATATGGTTCTGACTATTTATCTTCCACTGTGTTTCAATTTTGTGTTGCTTGTTCTTTTGCTTAATCATCTAGGAAATAATGTAAGATGGTGTAATCATTATCTTATTGATATTTATTGTGGGTAGTTTGATCGTTTGTGAGATACTAAAGATTGTAATATAGGATAGAATAATATACTATGGATCAAGTTGTATCAATGAGATTCATTATATACCCGTGGTACACATTTAGTAAATTGTATTGATGCTAAATAATGCTTATTATGTTCTGTTGTAAGACAGACCATTCTAGTAATATAAAACTACCCACAACATTAATATTAGATATAGATTGGCTGTACCACTGTTTGTTCACTATTGAAAAGAATGACCAAGAGTTTTATTGCCCGTTCTATCTCTTGGTTCTATGTCTTTGCTTTGCGAAATGGGCTCTAAATGTAAATGTAGAATGACGACGTAATCTAAAGATATAACCTTGTGCCAAACTGAATAAATGAAAGTATGATTTGATAGTTGTTTCTTTTATTTATCTAAACTGTCTCTACACTATAGGGAGCTTTCCTGATTCTGACACGCGCGTGTTGTGTTCCAAATAAGTAGGTATTTGGAACATGACACGCATGATAATATGCACCCATGAATAAGTATCCATGGGTGCATAGGACCTCTATAGATCATTATCTAAAGATTTATGTTTTATATATTTACATTATGATAAAAGTTTTATGACTAAAGTTGTAAAGAATTTAATTTACAACAGAAATCTCGTTCACATATTCTTTGTGCGGCCAATAGTTTACCAGATAATCAAAAAAAACTATCTGCACTCTTTCCAAGCTGGCGGCCGAGGGACAAGAGGTACGTCCCCACAAATTTGAATCAAGCTTTACAATAGCCCTTCCCACACATCTGTAAAATAAAATTGCATCTTCTGATAAATGCAACCTCAAATGTAACTTTTCAATGGCGTATAAATACTTTTGTCATCGTCTGTACTCAAGACAGAGATAGTAAAACGAATACTAGGGTGTGACAGAGACGCATTATATCGCACCGAAAACTTCAAAAGTAAAAAAGAGATGTCCAATCTACGTGTTTGACGCTCAATTTAATCGATTTTTATTGATATCGATTAATATTAATTAGAAAACATATACGTGTATTCAATTACATATAAATATTTTAAATATGTTCCAACTCTTTTCATTTATGTCATCGTTAATAGATAACTGATATGAGTAAATCTGGTCTTTAAACCGAGAAAATAAATTTTATTAGAATTGTTATTTTACTAAAAATAAAATCTCACTATATTGCTCGGTTTAATAAATCTATTTCATATTATATCTTACAGTACTCTTATTATTATAACAAAAATACATGAATTCAAAATAAATTATAAAACTAATCGATTTAAATTTTTGATTCAATAAACTATTAATTTGTATTTACATAACGTGCATCACTGGCCTAGACTACCGCCCCGCGCACCCCGCTTCTTGCCACCGCGTTGTTCCTAAAAAGGATTACTGCGCCGCCTTCTGCGCGAACTTCAGACTCGCCATCGTTAAACGGCCATACTGTACCTATTTACGAAATTTCAGCACTCTAGGTCAATGGGAAGTACCAGTTCTATTTTTATAATCCATGAGTCAGTGTGTAAGTGTCGAAAATGCGAAACTTTGCATTCGCTTAGCTTCAGAAGTAACTGTTCTACCGAAATAAAATTTTGGATTTTAAGTGTGTGATTATAGCTTACTAGATGACAAACATTTCAGCGTTCTACTCCCATCCAGAGGTTCTCAAACAGGGGCCTGAAAATGCGGCGAAATGGTTCCAGAAAAGGATGGTACGGCAGTATTGCTTCGCGCTCAACTTGGCGGGGGCACTACCGTGCCCCCAGATCAGAAGAAGAGGAAACTGTAACTGCATCTACTGGACAATAGATGGCTCACAATAGGTAGGTAGCGGGAGCATTGTAGAATGTTCTACAAAATAAGATTTTCGTGTTGAGGTATAAATACGTTTGAAGACTGTTGTTTTGTGACGTTAACAAGTGTTACCTTGTAAACTATGTATGAATAAATTAATTTGAATTTGCTCGGAGGACAGGTAACGTAGAAAAAAGCGATCAGAAAGCATCGGAAGCCAGGAGAAAAGGGACAGAGCGATATGGAAGCAATTTTCAAGTGTTTGTTTATTAAGTTAAAAGTGTGAGATTCCCAGCATATAAGAATACTTATACACAATAGTTCAATTTGAACCTGTAACATTCGGTGAATCGTAAGAATAGTGCCATTATCTTGGTAGGGTTTTATGTAAATGGGCTTTTAATTGCACATGCATCTTGCAATATTGCAATCTCAATCAATTAAGAATGGGTGATTATATTTTTATCTGATTTTAAACTGCATTGCGATATGTTTTTTTGGTATTAGTAACAGACTTAGCTTATCGAGCTAAAGTAAGAGTCTACTTTTTAAATGAACTATACAAGTCTCTAAATTGAACTCCATAATCCTCTTAGCGTTATCCCAGTTTCAATCTGGGGTCCGCTTACTAGTCTAACCGGATTTGGCTGAATATTAGCTTTTCCACAGAGCGACTGCCTGTCTGAACTCTGCAACCCGAAGGGATAGCGATATTCCATGGTTTAGGCTAGTGTCAGTTTATTTAGAAGGAACTGAACCCCTGTAACGACTGTCAAAGATCTTCATGACATCCGGGACCGACGGCTTAACGTGCTCTCCGAGGCACAGGACAAGCGATAATTAACAATTCAACACGCACATAACTCCGAAAAGTCATTGGTGCGCGCCGTGGATTCGAACCCGATACTCTCTGTATGGCAGTCTGTTGGTATCTCCACTCGGCTATCGCTGCCTCTCAATTGAACTAAAAAAATTAAAGGCGAGCGTGGGGTGAATCTTAGCTGCCTATTTTCAGAAGTTCAAATTCGATTAAATGAATTCAAGCATGATTTTATTCTACTTCCAGAATTCGATCCAGAACATGGAATTTCTTAACGGGCTCAGCACACTGTACTCGATTACAAAAATATATTATTTTTTATTTAAGTATTTTTGTGTTTTAATTCTGTTGTATTTATTTATGTGATAAGAAGTGTTACCAAAGATAAGAAGTCAAGATAAAAAACTTTAAATATGTGAGGTAAAAATAAGTAAGTGCAAAATCCAGAAGGTCCCAATAACACGGTAAACAATATTAAATTGTTATGTACCAAGAACTCAATTATTTGTACGTAACAATTTCAAATGGGAACATTTTCGGGTTGGTGAATTTTCAATAGACGTACGAGCCCGTACTTACTCATTTTCCTGTATGAACCGTACATAGTCAGTACATAATGTACACAGGTATACTTTTTAAATTTGGCAAGGTAGGTAGGGCCTTGCCCAAATTTAAAAAGTATAATTATCTTTCTGTACATCCTAAAACAATAACAAACGGTAATAGGTACTTTCCATTTCTTATCATTTTCAAAAAAGAAATCTACCACTAGGAACATCCCGTGTCGCGCAGGACCTTCAAAAGATACAACCAATGGACACACCCAGACTCGTCTTACACACAAAGTATTGTCTTGTGTGGGAATCGAACCCACAACACTCGGCGCAGTCTTAAGCGGTGAGGCGGCCGCTTAAACCACTGCACCAACCGTGCAGTATAACACAAATTTAGCTGGTCACATTAGAACGGATGTTAGTCCCAAATAACTCAATCTAAACAAAGATTGGCATGTCTATAAATTAATTAATATTTAGTTCATTACCTTCACACAAAGTACGGATTATAATTTTCGCTTGCTGTGGACGTTGAGGTATTAATAGCCCGCAAGGTTCGCTATATCGAAAGCGGTGAGGCGGATGAGACGAAATAATTTGTACGTAATGTACTCGATAAGACGTCACGGGCTGAGTTCATTGGTGGGGCTAAGAGCACAGCGGGTATAGGCGATACCATCTTGCCCATCTTGCACATGGTTTCATTCTAGGGCCCCAAAAGTTGCATAATTAATTGCTTAAGTTTATCATCTAAATTTTTAATTAACTCCTAAAGGACTGAAGTATCTGCAAGTATTTCAGTCTCAATAAATAATTTGAAAATACTTTTCAAAAGGGTCACCAATAAAATTCTTTTATGTCCAAGGGATCTGGCCGGCCCTGGGGTGAGACTTAAGGCGAGGATTTCCCAAAATACAGTGTTACGAGGGTCAAACTGAAAGTTCTTAGAAAATCAAAAACTGATTACATTAGCCAGTTATTAGTTTTATTATATCTTTTCAAAATATTGTCCATTGACGTCAATACACCGCTGCATGCGATGGAACCACTGGGAAAAGCACTTCGCCCACTCGTCCTTAGGGGTCTCTTCAATGGCATCGCGATACGCAGCCACCGCTTCTTCAGCATTCATAAACCGCTTTCCTTTAAGTTTTTCTTTAATTTTTGGAAATAAATAAAAATCACAAGGCGCGAGGTCGGGGCTATACGGCGGGTGACCCAGTAATTCAACGTTTGATGTCGCCAAATAGTCGATCGTTCGTTTGGCGGTGTGCGACGAGGCGTTGTCGTGGTGAAGGAGGATCCTACTGCGAGGTCGTTTCTCTCGAACTTTTTCCAAGACAAGTGGCAAACAATTGGTAGTGTACCATTCTGCAGAAACTGTTTTTTGATCCTCTAACACAATTGTTGCGAAATGACCTATCCTTCCAAAGAACGAGGCCACCATTTTTTTTCCCGCACTTCGATCTCTCTTCACTTTAGTTGGCAACTCCTCGAAAGGAAACACCCACTGAGCAGATTGTCTTTTGGTTTCAGGATCATAGGATCATAACAGTAAATCCAGCTTTCGTCACCTGTTAGTATGTCGAACACAGCATTTGAGTCACCTCCGTTAAATCTTTCAATCATTTTACGGCACCAATCCACACGATGGAGTTTTTGAGCCTTAGTCAAATTATGAGGTATCCACCGGGCGCAAAGCTTCCTGACCGCTAAATGTTCGTGGAGGATTTTGTGCACTTGACTCATACCGATGCCTAAGCTTGTCCGAATCTGCTGATAGGTCATTCTTTTGTCAGTCTCTATCATACGCCGCACAACACAGATGTTATTTTCAGTCGTCGCCGTAGAAGGCCGTCTCTCACGTACATCATCAGTGAGATTAGTGCGACCACGTTTAAACTCATTAAACCAGTTGTAAACAGTCGCACGAGATGGGGCTTCATCGTGAAAGGCCAATCGTAGTCTATCATAACTTTCTTGTTGACTTAAATGACATCGAAAGTCATAAAAAATCATTGCACGAAAATTTTCTCGTGTTAAATTCATGTTGACGTGACACAGACAATTTTCAATTTGCCGCCAAATCGTAAAACAAATGACAAATGAATGAAATATATACTCAGTAATATTGGCAAAGAGTTCTATTTTCAAATTTTAGAATATTTTTTTTATTATATAGTTTATAAGTGGCCAGTTCTAAGAACTTTCAGTTTGACCCTCGTATCTAGCGTGTTCAAACGCGTTTTATTTGTAAATAACAGAGATTTAAATTCTGAAAAAAATATATGCTATTTAACAGTATTAGATCTATATTTGTCGGTTATTCGAAACACGATTACTGATATTTTATACGATCGAAAATAATAGCAAATATAGGTCTGTTTAAAGATTTTATCACGTTTCATTTGAGTTGTATTAGAATTAGAATTTTCAAAAGTATAGAAAAAGAAAAGTCATGTAAAAGCGGTTAAGTTCTTAAGTTTGGTAAGTAAAACTTTTCATGTATACATCAGAGTAAGTTTATTGCGTGTATACGGTATATATTATATACATAGGTATTATAGTTGGTTGATAGTTTCAATTATCAACTAAGCCGTATTATAGAGGGCTGTCAGTTTACTGGGCACGCTACCAGCAAAGAATTTTCACCATCTTCGTCCTTACGTTATCCCAGTTGCATTCAAGATTCGTTTTACCGTCTTAGGCCCCAGGGTCCGCGTTTAGTCATGGCGATCTGTAAGTATCTCCATTAGGATATTGCTTCTTGCTTCCATATATTAAGGGCTTTATTACCATTTACAATCCGCTGTTTTCCTAGCCACACCACACTGTCGTCAGTGCCAAGGTTTAGTATCAGTTTGACGTAAGAATACCGACATAATCTGTAAAATATACTACGTGGTAGCATACTATGTATAATGAATAACAGTACCGTAACATGAGAAACTGTAGCGATAATTAGAAGATAAAATACAAAAGGCTTGTGTCCACTAAGAATAAATCGGTTTGATTGTAGTATCTATAGATTCATTATGATTTTAAGATGGCAATAAAGTTTATTATTTATTTTAAAAAGGTAAGATTAACGTTATTTTTTGGATTCTAAAACTAAAAGTAATGTATTTATTCTTGTGACAGTGAACACCAATCAGAGAGCATTACGTCAAACAGTACGTCCGCCATTCATCTTGTTGACGTTTTAGTAGTAAATATGAGTAAATACAACTAAAACGTCAAACTTTCTACCTGTCAAATCGAATATAACAAAATAAAAGTGGGTATATGAGACCAGACTTCATTCACGGTTTGTTTTGTTTTGGACTTTGTGATATCACTCAACCGCCATGATGGTTTACAACGTTTTCGTGTCAAATTCAAAAAGATTTTTAAAAAGCCGTAATTAGTAATGTTGCTGATCGATTTTTGAAATAAAATCAGGTATTTCAGTTTAACATCTAATAAAGGAACGAATCAACCGCTAATTACATTTTAAGACACAAGCCTATTTTATTAAACACTAGACTTTGCTAGCGGCACTGCCCGCGTGGGACGATTTCCCCCCTAGGGTTGGAATTTCTCAAAATCTTCTCTTAGTGCACCCCTATATTTCCCAAGGAACATTATGACGAATGTTAGCTTCTTGCACATAGTAGTTTCAGCTATGAATATATCAGTCAGTAACGCAAGAGTTTTTAGATATTGTTACCAGACTTCCGTGTGGTGATGGATTAAGAATACGGAATGTCACCAGTCACCACCCTATATCTTCCCATGGGTGTCTTAAGAGCCGACAGCGGGAGCATATTATGCAGAGAACAGCACTGTAAGAGAAGGAAAACTTGATACAAAGCCTATACCAACCCGTTTGGCCAGCGTGGTATAGTAGGCCAATTCCTCCTTTAAAAGGAGAGGCTTAGTCCAGTAGTGGACTGTTAAAGGCTGATCGTCTAAATCTACTTCAAGAGTCACCCTATCTGTTGGTGAAAACTATACAAAAATCCGTTCCGTGGATTTTGAGTTTATTGCATTCAAACAGACATACAGGAAGTAAAAGGGATTTCATTTTATACATATACAGGATGTGTCACAAGACTCATCACCAAGTCGAAGTCTACTCGTTGTGGACATCATGCCAAGTCATACTAACCAAAAATAATACCTGGGTAACGATATTTTTTTTTAGGTTTTCACATTATTTAAACCGCAATTCAAAGCGCGCGCGTGCAATGTTCGAAATACCTACTTATCCATGGGGTCATAGGGCATCTAAAGAACATATTGGCGTATTAAATGCAACGATTTTGTACCTAATTAGAAAAAATCCATACTAAGTTTGAGCCTCAATATCTCCTGAACCAGTAATTTCCCAGGTATGGTGCCGAAGTAAAAAATTTTTGTAGTGATTGGTACAACATGGGATTTCAGTTTTCGTTAAGGGTCTTTTTACACCCTGGTGTTATGGTTATATGTTATGGTTAAAAAGATGCACGCGTGAAAAAAACGGGGTTATTCACCAACTCGACACGAGAGACTGGACACACGTGTGTCCAGTTGGTGAAATTCAAAATTAGTACTACTAATTATTTCGTTATGTGGACACGCCATGATTTTTACGCGTGTCCACATGGTGAAACTTAAATTAAATCACTTTAATGTTTTCGTCAACTGGACACACGGCCGTATTTTACCCGAATTCTTGACAAAGCACAGTCACGCAGATAAATGTTTTTGACACATTTATCAACGCTACTAAACGTCTCGCAGCTGGGAACAAATGATTTGTATGTCATTTTCAAAATTATTTTCCGTTCTTATCGTTAATCGCATTTATCGGTTTTGCCCACCATAGCACGAGAGAAATTGTTGCGAATTCAGAGAGGTTCTTCTTGATGGAACGTTTAAAACATGTGTTAGAAAATTTCATCAGCTATTTTACGATTCATGTCGATATTGGGAGTACGAAATATCATACGAACATTATTCCTACCATTTATGCTCTGCTGCCCAATAGCACAGAAGAAACGTACATTTTCTTTAATTAAAAGTCAAATACCAGAGTGGCACCCAAAAACTATGGCATGTGATTTTGAAAAGCCACTTATACAAGCTTTACAACATGAATTTTCGGATGTGAAAATGATGGGGTATTATACACATTTCAAGAGATGTCTGTGGCGAAAAACAGAAACGTTGCACCTTACAAAGTCAAAATTGAGCAAAGATCACATAAAGAGATTTTTTTTTTCTCTTTTAAAAAAGACAACTTCCGCACTAGGAATAAATCCTGTGTCGCGGGGGACTTTACAGACATAATTATGTGATGAGATGTTGTACATTGCCACTTTTACCGAAGGATGCGCAATCAGATGCCTGGTTATATATCATGGCTGAATACTTAAACACTGAAGATATAACAACATTTAATGACTATTTTATTAAAACATGGCTCGATGACAATTCCTGTTATGCAAAGACTTTTAATTGCTATAAACAACATCATCGAACTAACAATTCCGTAGAGGCATGGAATGCCGGTATAGCTAAAAAATTTAAACGAAAACCAAATATGGTAAAAAAGGGATATGAACGATGTTTGGCACCGAGATATCAATAGGGTATTTGACTAAAAAAATCGAATTAGTCCGTCAGATAGATTTCCAAAAAATATTGGACACGTATATTTTCTTTAGTCGCGTAAACAAAAAATTAAGACGACAAACTTCGCTTAAAACTCGTGTGACGTCACTTGCCAGTACACTTTTTACTGGCAAGTGACGTTACAAGCCCCCACTCTTATACGTTTCTCAATCCTTGATGCGTTTTATCTTCGTAATTTTTTACCGCTTCGATAAAACAAAAAATACGTATCCAATATTTTTCGATAATCTAACTGACGGACTAATTCGATATTTTAGTCAAATACCCTATTATGGACCTATATTAAAGAAAAAAAATTGAAACAGGCAGAATTAATAATATGATCGCAGCCACTGTAAGGCAGTTTGAATCAGGTCAAATTAGCATCAGTCACTGTATCAAAAAAATTTAGTAAGTTAAAATATTTTTATATTTATATTTTATGTTTTCTTGTAATGATGCTGTTGATTATCTTGATATTATCTTAATCGTAGTAAAATGATTGTGATACTTATTATTAATTATAGGTAATTACTATATTTCCAAAGAGTCAAATATTGTTTATCTTATACTGATGTTATCTTGTAATGTTTAGCTGTTGATTTTTTTGATCTCTATTTGTAGTAAAATGATTGTGATAAGTACTTAATATTAAGCTTGTTGATTATTATAATAAGGATAATTACTATATTTCCAAAGAGTCAAATATTGTTGTTACAGAGCTATGTAGATTGATAATTGTTTGCAAAATTACCAATTTAAGTATTATTATGCTCCAATAAGGTTTTTTTTATATTTAATTTTATGGGCACCTATAGCAGCTCGAGATTAAACTGTGCAAGTTTGTTTGTCAAAAAAAATCAAAAATACATTTTTAATGGTGAATTATCTAAGTCTTTATTTGATTTTTCTGTGAATATTTTAAATCATTATATATTTAATCATATATTTAGATTAAGTATTTTGAATATTTTGAATGCCGTTGTAATATAAGTACGTATTTAAAGATACTTAGAAGTATAATTATTTTTCTTCATATTAATAAATCATTATAATTATTATTTAATTGTTATGTATTTGTTTTATTTCAAATTTTGGACATCAATAAAAGTCAATAATGTTTTTCAATAAAAAAGTAAAGCAACTTTTTCATGACATATTATGTACATCCTCCTGCATTATTGTTTTTAAATTACATTGAACTTTCTAACTCGGCTTTGCAGTCTAACCAGATTTGCCTAATATTTTTTCACAAAGCGGAATTCGAGATTCTAAGGTTAATTAGATGTCAGATTATTTGAGGGTACTGACAACCTATACCAACTGTTATAGATGATAATGACAATCGAGACCGATGGTTTAACGTGCACTTCAAGGCACGGATTACTTTTTTATATATGGTCACCCATCTATAAATTCATACGGTGCCGGAGTCGCTTAACTTTGCAAATCGATCGAGCTACGCGCTTACTCCTGTGTTGCGACCTTTATTATGAAATTGCCACGTTTAATAATTAAATGATAGAGGCGATTATGAACGTAACTGTACCTTTTATTGCAAAAAAAGTGAGTGTGTCCAGTTGACGAAAACGTTAAAGTGATTTAATTTAAGTTTCACCATGTGGACACGCGTAAAAATCATGGCGTGTCCACATGACGAAATAATTAGTAGTACTAATTTTGAATTTCACCAACTGGACACACGTGTGTCCAGTCTCTTGTGTCGAGTTGGTGAATAACCCAAAAAACGTGCGATGATCAAATTTGTCCAAAAATATAAATTAAATATATTCAGAGACACAGAAATTTAAACACAAAATATACACAAGCATAATATATAGGGTCCATAATTGTTACCTAATTTTAAGTTGATTGAATCAGGCGTTACTTGGCAGAACTCCATTGTAACCTAATGGAAGGAAAGAGGAACCCACCACGCACCCTCGGATTGACTGGAACCCATACCATTCCTATATCCCTTATCCTTTTAGAGGAGTTCGGTATTGTCAACCTTTTTCTATTGCAATAGTTGGGGTGGTCAATCCGAGGGTGCGTGGTGGGTTCCTCTATCCTTCCATAAGGTTACCTAATTTTAAGTATACCACCTGTAAGTATACATTATGGAATGCAATAAATTGACTTGATATATCATCAGCCCTCTATACTGTCCCACTGCTGGGCACGGGCCTCTTCTCATTATGAGAAGGGTAAGGCCATAGTCCACCACGCTGGCCAAGTGCGGGTTGGCAGACTTCACATGTCTTTCGAGAACATTATGGAGGACTCTTAGACATGCAGGTTTCCTCACGATGTTTTCCTTCACCGATTTAGCAAGCGATAATTAACAATTTAATACGCACATAACTCCGAAAAGTCATTGGTGCGCGCCGTGGATTCGAACCCGGACCCTCAGCGTAGCAGTCTGTCGGACTTTCCACTAGGCTATCGCCGCTTCTTCTTCTTGATATATGGTGATATCATATACTCGCACTAAACATGGGCTTCAGAATTCGAAATAACATAAATCACATACATACATATCGTCACGCCTTTTATCCTGGAAGGTGTAGGCAAAGGTGTATTTCTACACCCACTTTTCGCCAGATATACTTTAGTCCCACGTAATAAGGGGCGAGCCTATTGCCGTACAGAAAAACCCAATAACGGGACCTCCCGATCCCACGCGCACATTTATGCCGCGAGACCAACGAGGCAGTCGTATAGGGTTTGATGTCGAGTTTTCCGTCTCTACGCAAATATGGTATTTGCATCGTGTTATCCCTTAGTCGCCTCTTACGACACCCACGGGAAGATAGGGGATGGTGACACTTGTATTCTATGCCGTCAACCACACGGAACTCGAAATCGTAATAATTATTTGTTTAATTTATCTCTGCTAGTTTGTTAATTTGTTGCTAGTGCTAACAATGTGCAATTATCAATTAAAGAGTAAATCTAAGTAAACTACAAAATCAACAGTTATAGCATGCGTAATACTACGAAGTACCGAAAATAGTAACAACTAGATGAGCCCGCCGATAAATGGGCTATCTAACAGTAAAATAATTTTTAAATGGGACCAGTAGTTCCTGAGATTAGCGCGTTCAACCAAACAAACCAACAAACAAACTCTTCAGCTTTATATATTAGTATAAGATACGTGTGTCTACGCGTATGAAGGCATAGGCAATAGTTAGTGTAAAATGAATAAATGCTGACATAAAAAAAATAATTAATCTATTTCCGTATTAGTCACATAGACAATTTTATTGATAATAGAATAGGCATATTTCAGCGTAGTTCTTGTAAACAGTCTAGTCGTAGAACATGCTGACAGTTAATTTGAGATGATTAAATGATTAGTATCAACTATGAACGCGACGTAAACAATTTGTAATGTCAGCGATATGTATCAATGTTTATACAGATATGCAATAACTTTGTGGCTAGGGTTGGCAGTAATACAATATTTTTCTATTATTTAAAAGATAACGCCCGCTCTAGGAATGAAGGCAGCGATAGCCTAGTGGAGATACTGACGGACTTCCATGCAGACGGTATCGGATTCGAATCTACGACGCGCACCAATTACTTTTTTACTATTATCTGTCAGCATTGAATTGTAAATTATCACTTGCCTCGTGCTTCGGAGAGGACGTTAAGCCTTCGGTCCCGGTTGTCATGAAGATCTTTGACAGTCGTTATACATCAGTACCTTCTAAATAAACAGGCACCAGTCTAAACCATGGAATATCGCTATCCCTTCGGGTTGCGGAGGTCAAACAGGCAGTCGCTCTGTGGAAAAAGCTTATATTCAGCCAAATCCGGTTACACTAGTAAGCGGACTCATGGTTGAAACTGGGATAGCGCTAGGAGGATGATGATCCGCACTAGGGATGAATCCCGTATCATAAGGGAGTTCAATGTTCAATCAATGCACACAAAGAACACGCAGACTCTTAACATCAATTTGTGTATCACACAAAGTGTTCTAGTGTGGGAATCGAACAGTGCTACTTCTTGTTTCTAGGGCCATAGTCCAGCACTCCGACCAAGCACGGATTGGAAACCTTTCGAGAACAACATGGCGAACTCTCAGACATGCGGGATTCCTTACGATTGTTTGCTTTACCGTTTAGCAAACAGTTTAACAATTAACTTCTGTATGTCAGTGGTGTCCGTCGTGGGTGTGAACCCGCGATCCTCTGCGTGGCAGACGGTTAGTCTCTCCTTTAGGCTATTGGCGCAAGTCGCGGTAGTAATGCTCACATAGTTCCCGTGACCCCGCCATTCAATAGGATCGGATAGACGAACACCATGGTGGTTTTAGTGGGTAGTCCCGGCGCTTCTCGTCGGGGAGTCACTACGCTCTCCCTAGGCTGAGCCCCTTTGGGGCCAGCCTTGGCGGGTAACCCCGTAAATTGTCTGATTGCCATCATGAGTCAAAGAAAAAGGCTATTGGCGCACATTTTTATATAAACTAGTATCCGGGCGGAAAGGTGAGGGACATGGATACAGGCACGATTCTGATTCGTCTCGGTCCCGCCCAGGAAGTATGTAGATAGATATTTAATTACCCGTATGTTATGGTAGCCCCGGGTTCGATAGCGTGACACGATAAAATCGCCGGTAATATGACCGTGAGTGTACTTTATATTATGAAGGTATTTATAAACGATAGTTCACATGTAATTTTGAGGCATAAGCGTTATATTACTGCAGAATTTCTTCAAAAACCATCAAATAGTTTTTACATGAAGGGTAACAAACGACCGTAGATCTATACCTATATCCCGCCTTTCTTAAAATTTGGAATTTATCATATACCGTAAGGCTATTCAAAACTTTAAGGTTATTGTTATTGTACACTTTTTTGGGCAATCTTGGTGTATTTTTCTTTTGAAGTGACGTAATTATTTTGTCTACCATAAAACTAACACCGCAAGAATTTCCATAAACAATGCCGCGTTATCATCATCCTCTTAGCGTTATCCTAGTTTCAATCTGGGTCGGCTTACTAGTCTAACCGGATTTGGCTGAATATTAGCTTTTCCACAGAGCGACTGCCTGTCTGACCTCCGCAACCCGAAGGGATAGCGATATTCCATGGTTTAGACTAGTGTCAGTTTATTTAGAAGGTACTGACGCCCTGTAACGACTGTCAAATATCTTCATGACAACCGGAACCGACGGCTTAACGTGCTCTCCGAGGCACGGGACAAGCGATAATTAATAATTCAATACGCACATAACTCCGAAAAGTCATTGGTGCGCGCCGTGGATTCGAACCCGATACCCTCTGCATGGCAGTCTGTTGGTATCTACATTCGGCTATCGCTGCCTATGCCATAAACAATGCCGCGTATGTAACCATAAATTAATTTTATTCTACTGTAATTGTATTTCTATTATCACCATTATAAGTCTTTATGAAATTTCTATAAAACAAAATTGTTTGTTAATCCTGTACATGACCTCGACTGTAATGCATTTTTATGAACTCAACATTGAGTTTTTCTTGAAGAATGCAACGAGGGAATGTTTCGCTTATATCACGCGTTTGAATGTGTGTAGGAACATTATGAAATATGTTCTTAAATACTTCCGTGTGTGGTAATTGTGCAAAGAGCCAGTTCCTGCAATTTTGTTAGACCTAGGTAATACGCAGGCAACGACAACCCAGCCTACTAGACACCTTATGTTTTCATTTCTACAAACAAACAATTCTGTAAAAGCGGTGAAGTATGCGGGGCGAAGGGGGCTACAAAAATGCATTCTAATTGGCCGGTTCAAATTTGCGGTACGTCATAATTCATAACTCGTGTTGGGATTGATCTTATGTAAGACGTATAAGTCTAACGTGTTGTCAGAAAGGGTTCGCCTTACGTCTGCCGTCTAGTAGGCTGGGTTGTCGTTGTACGCAGGCGAATACGCACGCCTAATACGCAGGAGAATCACGGTGCATATGATGGTATATTCGGGAAATTGAGGTGAAACCTTTGTGTTTTCCAGTGAGTTTTGGAAGTCGCACATATCAAACTGTCTCCACCAGTCCCGGGAGTCAATTTACTGGATTTGTAGTATGGTAGACAAAGGATCTCGTAGGCATCGCAGCCAACGGATGGATGCTGGTGGCTGATTATGTACAAAACCTTGGGGAGCCATATGGTCTATGTCTTTTGGCTAAGGTGGTAAAATCGGGTGTAGGGCGACCTGCAAATAGGGCTTTTCCAATGTCATCATTGTCTTGCCCTGGTCCCAATTTATTTGAAGTCGGCGCAGTATGTCCTTTGCTTCCATACTTCTCTGTCGCCAGTCGTTTACTCCTTTTACTTTCATATCCATCCTCACACAGTCCATCCACCTCTTCCTTGGCCGCCCTTTCCCTCATGTCCCTCTACGTGCATACTCATCACTTTTTTTTACGAGCTTACTAGGATCTCGGTTTGATGCGAGTAGCTTCAATTCAGGCTGTGTTGAAACCCTTTTAGGTTGCCTGTGTTCCGTAGTGAACGTCTATAGGCTAATATGATGATGATGAGCCCAATATATAAATTTTCAGGAGGCTATCCCTGTATTAATAAAAAACTGTGCATAGTTAGTAAACCTCCTACACTGACCAGCATCATGAATTTTAAACCAGAATATCTGCTGGCACTTACAAGACTTGTCCGTGTGGTGACGGATTAAGAATACGGATTATCACCTCCCCATATCATCCCATGGGTGTCGTAAGAGCCGACAGAGGGAGCATATTATGCAGAGAACAGCACGGTAAGAGAAGGAAAACCTGGTACAAACCCTATACCAACCCGTTTGGCCAGCGTGGTATAGTAGGCCAATTCCTCCTTACAAAAGAGAGACTAAGTCCAGCAGTGGATAAAGGCTGATAATGATGATGCTTGTATATTATCAATCGTTGAAACTAGTGATGTTCCGGATATCCGTATCCGCGGATATCCGAGGAAGAAGAAAGATGTTTCCTGTATCTGTATCCGTATCCGTTACTTTTCTCGCGGATCTTTTACGGATCTTTCACATCTTTTATTAATTTTCAACTGATAGGATGGAATGCTATAGGTCGTTAGTTAGAATTAAGTATATAACTATTAAATTCCATTCAGAATTTTTTTAATAGAATTTCAATACAAGTCGAACCATGATCTGTCTATGGTTCCGCCGGGCGTGCGTGACGTCAACTATCGATTCAAGGTCGCGCGCACCGACGTCGATTCCGTAAAAAAATAAAGATCCGTATCCGTATCCGTATCCGCGGATCTTGACACCAAATATCCGTATTCCGATCCGTATCCGCGGATATTCATTTTTAACGATCCGGCACATCACTAGTTGAAACATTGAATTGAGAAAAGATGCTGTGTCGGTGGTGAATAAAAACATCACAAGGAAGTCTACAAGACAGATAGTTGTTCATAATGTTCTCGAAAGACATGAGAAGACAGCCAATCCTCACTAGGTCAGCTTGTTGGATACTGGTATAACCCTTGCCATAGTGTTAAACGGCCTGTGTCCAGCATTGGGAGTGGAACAGTTTATTTAATCATCAGCCCTATATGCTATCCCACAGCTGGGCACGGGCCTCTTCTCACTATGAAAGGGTAAGGTCATAGTCTACCACGCTGGCCTAGTGCGGATTGGCAGACTTCACATGTCTTTCGAAAACATTACGGAGAACTTTCAGACATGCAGGTTTTCTCACGATGTTTTCCTTCACCGTTAAGCAAGCGATAATTAACAATTAATATAATATAATATACCTAATAGAATACGCACCTAACTTCGAAAAGTCATTGGTGCGTGCCGTGGATTCGAACTCGAGACCCTCTGCGTAGCAGTCTGTCGGTCTCGCCACTCTGCTATCGCTGCTATTTTTGACAGTTTATTTACAAGGCCCATATTATTATTCGCGAAACGAGTAAAGCGTATCCGTCATACAGTTTTCACCCGGTAATACAAATAATAATATAATGTAAATAAAAGTTTATGAATGGTCTTGGCGTTTATAATAACCGTGAAATAGCAATTTGGCAGATCGGCGAGGTTATTGTAAATTGTATTAACATGACGGATGGTGTCGTCATGAAAGTGGAAGTGTACACTTATGTTCATGGTAGCATATGTAAAATGTAAAATAAAAATTATATTTATAGTCTCACGCCTGTATCTCCGAAGGGATAGGCAGAGGTGTAATTACACCCACATTTCGCCATGCAATACTGGTTTTTTCCGAATACTCAGTAGCAGCCCGGAGTCTGGTGATGTGCCCGGCAACGGCAATAGGCTTGCCCCCTATTACGTGGGACCTAAAAATTCATGGCAAAATGTTGGTGTAATACTTACACCTCTGCCTACCCATTCGGGAACACAAGCGTGAGACTATAAATAAATTAAATAAATAAATTTGGTTTGCGTACATTATTCTCGAAAACAGCTGCACATAAAACGGGTTGTAAACTGCTCTAAAGTTCAGTACTTACGTAAATATACGATTTTCTACGGTAATGATACAGAACACTCAAAAATAAAAAATGTTTTTTCAGATTGCAAGCATAGTGTAAAGCATAATTGGAAATTTTGGCAATTACTAAAATGCAACTGTTATAGTTTTATTCTGGCATGTACCTATCTACATGCACAATAACATAACATAACATATCTTCACGCCTTTTATCCCCGAAGGGGTAGGCAGAGGTGTATTACACACCCACACTTCGCCAGATATGTTTCGATCCCAATGTAATAGGGGGCGAGCCTATTGCCATCTACCGGGCACATTATTAAGCGAGCGATAATTAACATTTTTAATACACACATAACTTCGAAAAGTCAGAGGTGTGTGCCCGGGGTACCTGGGGATCGAACACGAGACCATCGTCTCGGCAGTCCGTTACGTACACCACTGGGCTACCGCCGCTTATATATGCACAATCTATACATCTATATACATATAAATTAAATTGGAGTATCTGTTTGTAATATTAAAATGGCCGCTTTTTACTAAATGCATATGGATGTATGTGTATACATCCATACATATACTGAAATGACATTTTTTACAATTTTGGTCTGTCTGTCTGTCTGTTTGTTCTCGCTTATCTCTCGAACGGCTGGACCGATTTTGACGGGACGTTCACTGGCGGATAGCTGATGTACCGGGGAGTAACTTAGGCTAATCTATTCTGTGCTGGCGGCCAGGTCGCAGCGGCCAGTATAGCGGCCAGGCCGCAAGTGTCGCGACCAAGCATGCAGCCAGAGCTGCGGCCAAAGTTGTCAGTACCGAGTACAGAGTGATTCAAAATGGACGTAGAAGAAATAGCTGTGTTGGTTTATCTGGCAAGTAGGAAGCGAAAAAACAAGAAGATTCTGTCCAATACGGGTCGCAGGTTACGTCGCAGTGATGACGACCGGTTGGCGCAGCGGGAGTGTAAGCGACTGCTACGCCGAAGGTCGCGGGTTCCATTCCCGCTCAAGTCAAACATTTGTGTGCATGAACATGGATGTTTGTCTTGGTCTGGGTGTTTCTATGTATAATATGTATGTATTTACAAAAAAAAAAAAAAGTATATATTATGTATGTTTATCCATTATCTAGTACCCATAACACAAGCTCTGCTTAGCTTGGGACTAGATGGTGATGTGTGTATGTGGTAGAATATTATTATTATTATTATCTCATTGGCCGCAGCGGCTGCTGGCCGTTTGCGATCATGTGCGCGCACTGATGCATTTTTCCATACATACATACATAGTCTCACGCCTATAACCCCGAAGAGGTACATAGTCTCACGCCTATAACCCCGAAGAGGTAAGTAGGCAGAGGTGTATTTCTACACCCACTTTTCACCAGATATACTTTAGTCCCACGTAATAAGGGGCGAGCCTATTGCCGTACCGGGCACATTTTCAGACTCCATGCTGCTACTGAGAATTTCATGACGGAAAAACCCAATAACACTGCCCGACCCAGGAATCGAACCCGGGACCTCCCGATCCCCCGCGCACATTTATGCCGCGAGACCAACGAGGCAGTCGTATAGGGTTTGATGTCGAGTTTTTCGTCTCTACGCAAAAATGGTATTTGCATAGTTTTTCCATACAATACATGTATTTCGCTGGCCGCCGCGACCTGGTCGCCAATGCGCGCCTGGGCTAAGATTACTAGCTGAGCCCGCGGGTACACCCGCGTTATTTAAGGCTACTGCTCCGCTCCCGTGGCTCATAGCGTGATGTTATATAGCCTTCATCGATAAATGGGCCATCTAACAATGAAAGAATTTTGGAAATCGGTCCAGTAGTTCCTGAGATTAGCGCGTTCAACCAAACAAACAAACTCTTCTGCTTTATGTATTAGTTTTATATAGATTATGACTTTGAAATCATTGATGTACAAAAATGTTTGAAATACCACAAGTCATCTGCAGTATGCATTTCCTTTTGATGTTTGCCGAGACCGTTTGTATATTATCGTGATGATTGATGAATGATTTATAATGATAAACCAGCGACCAGTAACTTTTAAATATACCGCACTGTCCAAGGAAAGCAAATACTTGGCTGCAGCTTCCATAATATTTTTGTTTTGGTACATGTTGCAATACGGTGAAGGAAAACATCGTGAGGAAACCTGCATGTCTGAGAGTCCTCCATAATGTTCTCGAAAGACATGTGAAGTCTGCCAAGCCGCACTTGGCCAGCGTGGTGGACTATGGCCTTACTCTTCTCATAGTGAGAAGAGGCCCGTGCCCAGCAGTGGGCCAGTATAAAGGGCTGATGATGATGATGACATGTTGCAATAAACCTTATCAGTGGATCAGAGTACCTCTATTTGTTGTACCTATTGCTTTGTTTTATAATCTCCACGCTAGATAATTAGAGGCAGCGATAGCCTAGTGGAGATACCAACGGACGGCCATGCAGATGGTATCGGGTTTGAATCCATAGCGCACACTTATGACTTTTCGAAGTTATGTGTGTATTAAATTGTTAATTATCGCTTGCCCCGTGCCTCGGAGAGCACGTAAAGCCATCGGTCCCGGCTGTCATGAAGATCTTTGACTGTGATTACGGGGAGTCAGTACCCTCAAATAAATTGATACTGGTCTAAACCATGGAATATCGCTATTCCTTTGGGTTGCGGTGGTCAGATGGCAAAGTTGATATTCTCTCTGTGGAAAAGTCGATATTCTGTTATATCTGGTTAGACCAGTAAGCGGACCTCGGGCTCCAAGGCGTGCCAGTCTTGGACGCAACCGGGATAACGCTAGGGCGATGATGATGACCACGCTAGATAAATAATAGCTTCGAAACTTAACTTAAAGTCAGAGGTAGGTCTGACGTCTTACCAACTATTCGTTCATGATGGGACTTAATAAGGCCATAGTCCACCACGCTGGCCAAGTGCGGGTTGTCAGACTTCACATGTCTTTCGAGAACATTATGGAGAACTCTCAGACATGCAGGTTTCCTCACGATGTTTTCCTTCACCGTTTAGCAAGCGATAATTAACAATTAAATACGCACTTAACTCCGAAAGTCATTGGTGCGTGCCGTGGATTCAAACCCGAGACCCTCTGCGTAGCAGTCTGTCGGTCTCTCCACTCCGCAATCGCTGCCGTTTCCATGGCTGGTTTTAATTTTGATATGCTACACGATTAGGATCCACTACATCAATAACACCTGTTCTAGAGTGGAGACCATGCCTTGGCAAACGTTGTGTAAGCCGCTCTCCGGCTGAGTTGAAAGACGATAAATAAGCAAAGTGGCTGGCAGCGGTTGGTCACGATAAGCCGAAAATCGGGCTCAGTGAAGAGACCTGTACCCAACAGTGGACTGTGACAGACTGATGATGATGATGACATTTTAACATTAGCAGAACGTTTCGTATGCACTTGAAAACCATACACAATGTCAAATAATAGACTGATCTGATCTTTCATTATAACTTTGCGGATTTGTAAAATGTGGGTAACTCGTGGTCATGGGCTAACTAATAAATTGTCAATTGCTTTGCCGCGGTTTCATATACCGTTACTTTCTGCTACATTCAATTCACTTCCACCATAGTTTTGACCATGTTCGCGATTTGCCTACATTAAAAAGACGTAAGTGGAGGCTCCTGTTTCACCATATTTACTTTGGAAGGCTTACCAAAAGAACATCGTTTAGGTACTGCTTGAGTGTGAGTATGATATCAAAAGTTACTAAAAAATTTACAAGTAGATGTCTACAATGCGAAACAATTGCAGCTCCTTACAAAAATAAAATGTACAACCATTTTTGATTGAAAAGAGTGGCCATGAGTTTTATTGCCCGTTCTTTCTCGTGGTTCTACCTATTGCATTGCGAACGTGGCAGTAAATGTAAAATTAAATGTAGAATCATTAAGTAATTAATTTACATAAATTGTGAAGTTCATAAGCGTCACTTTGTGGCCTAGATGAATAAATGATTTTGACTTTGACTTTGATCTGAATGTATAGGCATTCTATCTACCATGATGCAAGTGCCCTTGACAGTGTGCAGTACTGAATGTCGGGTGAGCAACTAGTGCAGTGTTGCGTAACGTTGAGTTGTTGCCAACCTCTCGGGGGACAATACCATCACTCACACTCTATTTATAGATTATTGATTATGTACTTCCTTAGTCATCGCGTGGGAAGATTGCGTTTAGACGGACGTCTGACAGATCTTTTGCTTTGCTTTTAGGATAAAGTCTTGTATCGTGGCGACGCTTACTGCCAACTGAGGCAAAGTAGTTATATAAAGTGAAAGAATAATACAAAGTGTTGTGTCTTGTGACTGCCTCGTTGGTCTCGCGGCATAAATGTGCGCGTGGGATTGGGAGGTCTCGGGTTCGATTCCCGGGTCGGGCAGTGTTATTGGGTTTTTCCATTAGGAAGTTCTCAGTAGCAGCACGGAGTCTGGTGATGTGCCCGGTACGGCAATAGGCTCGCCCCCTATTAAATTTGAAAGAAAAATTTGAAGCTAATTTGCACAAACTTTTTTTTTATATAGTAATAGGCGGCAAACGAGCAGACGGATCACCTGATGGTAAGCAATTACCGCCGCCCATGGACAAAAGCAACACCACAGGAGTCACAAGCCGTTGCCTCCCCTTGGGATCGGGAAAAAGGATAGGATAAGGAGTGGGATGAGGAAGAAGGAATAGGGGATAGGGCCTCCGGCACTCTCACTCACCGAACGAAACGCAACAGTTTAGGTACTTTTACTTTACGTCGATTTTCTGTGAGAGGGTATTCATGCTGAAATCAGCAAGGCTCTACTACCTGTGAACTATTCTCTAAATAAGCATATCCCTAATCCACAATTTTCATGGCGACATCTCGGTTGTGTTCAAGAACGACTGCTGTCTGATCTCCGCAACCCTAAGGGACACCCCGACGCTATCACTGCCTGCCCAAACTAGTATGCTTATCAAAAGTGAACATTAATCTCTGGCAAAATATATCCATGATCCACGATTTCATTGAATGAAAAGTTGGCAATCACACTCCTGCCTATTGCCCTTGGCAATAACCGTGACTGATGTTATATCTCAAAATACCTGGCTTGTCCAATAAGAGGTGACGTGACTTCTAAAGTTAGTGTTTTCTAAAACTATACTGCATTTAAATGTTATTGGCAACGTAGGTAGTTATCCAATACCTAGGTATTAGTCATAATACTTTTGAGAATAAAGACTCACCTGCATTGTAATGCATTTGACGTGCAACCCAATATTTTGAAGTAGGTACAATTACGAACACTAAGTAGCTATAGCCTAGTGGAGACTGCCACGCAGAGGGTCCGGGTTCGAATCCACGGCGCGCACCAATTACTTTTCAGAGTTATATGCGTATTAAATTGTTAATTATCGCTTGCTAAACGGTGAAGGAAAACATCGTGAGGAAACCTGCGTTTCTGAGAGTTTTCCATAATGTTCTCGAAAGACATGTGAAGTCTGCCAACCCGCACTTGGCCAGCGTGGTGGTTATGGCCTTACCCTTCTCATAGTGAGAAGAGGCCCATGCCCAGTAGTGGGACAGTATAAAGGGCTGATGATGATCTCAATAACGATATCAAAATTAGATGCGATAAACTCATTACAAAGGTAATTTGTATAAAATAGCAACATAATATATACGCTAACCGGATTTGGCTGAATATTAGCTTTTCCACGGAGCGACTGCCTGTCTGACCTCCGCAACCCGGAGGGATAACGATATTCCATGGTTTAGACTAGTGTCAGTTTATTTAGAGGCACCGACGCCCTGTAACGACTGTCAAAGATCTTTATGACAACTGGGACCGACGGCTTAACGTGCAATTTACGCACATAACTCCGTAAAGTCATTGGTGCACGCCGTGGATTCAAACCCGATACCCTCTGCATGGCAGTCTGTTGGTATCTCCACTAGGCTATCGCTGCCTTATAGTAATTTATAAATTAAATATTTCTGGCCTGACAAAAAAATTAAAACGCAAGTTATTTTACAATACAGCAACAATTTTGTGGAATAGTTTACCATACAAGAGGCCCCAAGAGGTATTTATTTTAACATATTATTTTGTATTAAAATCATTCTGACTGCTCAGAAATGTATTCATACCTGATCAGCAATTTCTGAGATCAGTGCAAACAAAGAAACTGTTCATGGCATTAGTAAGTAATTAATATGAAGTAGCACTTGATTACTGAAGTACTATCTACTTAAGAATATCCTGTTACGCATTTGTGAAGTGCTTCAGTACTTCATTGATAATTTTATGATAATTATTATTATGTTATCCCTATTTATAAACTGAAGTGTCTAGAAATATCGTGCTGCTATTCCGGCTAGGAAATAGACACTTAAAGTTGTCGAGTCTTATCTAATACTAGAGGACGCCAGCAGCTACGCCTGCATTTTTTTTAAATTTACCCGTTTTGACCGATCCCGTGGGAATTTCGGGCAATCCCTTCTTAGTGCACCCCTACGGTCCCCAAGGAACATACATGCTAAATTTCAGATTCCTGCGCCCAATAGTTTCGGCTGTAGCGTGTCTGTCAGTCAGTAAGTAACGCAAGGATTTTATATATTAAGATGTTGACTGCACGGTTGGCGTAGTGGTTTAAGCGGTCTCCCCGCCGCTTGACACTGTGCCGAGTGTTGTGGGTTCGATTCCCACACGAAACAACCATTTGTGTGATCCCTATATTGTTGATTCTAGTCTGGGTGTTCATTGTGTCCGTTGGTTGTATGTTTGTACAGTCCCCCGCGGCACAGTAGACATATGTATAGAATTATTACCTAGGTATTTATTCTTAGTATGTACAGGTGATTTCTTCTAAAAAAGAAAAGAAATTAGGTATACATACCTAGTATTATATGGTCTGTTCTAGAAGGTAGATACTATTATAAACGTGAAAGCTTGTGATCAGGCATAAGTGGGTGTATGGATATTTCTTATTCTTTTAAGCAAAAGTTGCTTGATGGAAACATGCAATATTATAGCTATTGTATATACAGGGTGTAAAAAGACACTTAACGAAAACTGAAACCCCATATTGTACCAATCATTAAGAACATTTTTTGCATCGGCATCATACCTGGGAAATTACTAGTTCAGAAGATATTGAGGCTCAAAGTTACTATGGATTTTTTGTAATTAGGTACAAAATCGATGCAATTACCCCGCCAACCTGTTCTATAGATGTCTTTATGCACCCATGGTGGGTATTTCGAAAATTGCACGCGCGCATTTTTTATAGTAGCTTGAAAAAAGACGAGATCTTTATAGAAGCTTGAATACTTAAAAAAAAAGTTGTTTCCCAGGTTTTATTTTTGCTTAGTATGACTTGGCATGATGTCCAAAACGAGTAGACTTCGGCTTGGTGATGGGTCTTGTGACACCCTGTATATACCACAATAGCACGCGAGACAGGACATTATAAATCATTTAATCAATTTACACAAAGAACCCAGACTGGAAGCAACAATTTGTGGATACGCAAAGAATTTTGCTCATAACATTAAGTTCAGACCTAGTGGGAACCGAATCCACGACTTCCGGCCATCACAGTAACTTTTGTTCATCAACATTTGGAACGAATGGATGAAAGAAGAAATATGAAAGGAGTGTATCGTGCGAGAATGAATGGAAATGTCGGTAGGGGACGCCCTAGGTGGACGTACGCCGACCAAATAGGTGACGTACTGAAAAAGGGCCAAATTAAAAGTACCCATAACCGACGCGCATGCATGATGAGGTTAATGAATGTCGAGGAAGCGAAAGAGGTGTGTTTGAACCGAAGCATGTGGCGTTCCATAGTCTCTGCCTACCCCAATGGGAGACAGGCGTGACGATATAGATAGATAGAACATTTCGGAATGTTACAGCACAATTTTTTATAGCAAAGCATTCGAGGTATCCCTGTAAGTTATTAAATGTTATCGGGTTACTTTGAAAAGATGATTGGCCCACTATACCATGCTGTCGTTTCATTCTCTTACAGTACCGTTCTATGTGTACCTCATGTATAATCCCTCCCTCGGCTCCCTCTGACGGCTCTTACGACACCCACTGGATGATAAGGGGTGCTCATATTCCGTATGCATAATTCGTCACCACACGGATTGCAATAAATAATTACTGCGATATGGATGCACTATAACAATAGAGTAGTTTCCAGGGTCAAAATAATTACATTTTATTTAGTCCGTATTTTAGATTATAAAAAAATATTGGACACGTATTTTTTCTTTTTTCGATTAAATAAAAAAAAACAAAGATATAGCCCTTTAAATTAACGTGTGACGTCATCTAGTGCGAAAAAATGCAGCACGGCGTGACGTTATACGTAACTTTAATGAGCTATATCTTAGTCATTTTTGGTTTAATTTACAAATAAAAAAATACGTATCGCTTATTTTTGAATAATCTAAAGGACGGACTTATAAACATTTTTTTTGTCAACTAGCCTATTGGGTATACATCGCCAGACACCTACTTAGATAAATGTTTACATTTAAAAGTATTAATCCTGTCCATTTCGCGAAATACCAGTGTGGTTCATTGGCTAGTGCAATCTCGTATAGCAATAAAGTGTGAGGTTTATTGTGAGAGAAAATTATCAAGTATCTGGTATAACAACATAGTGCGGACTGCCAAGCTGGAAATACAGGTATATCTATCGTTGATACAGGTATATCGTTAACACAGGTATATCCTTCGTTTATGTTCATGAATACCATAAAGGCGTATTTTATTGATATCTATGTTAATAAATGGACTTAGTGTATCTGTGGTTTGAAAGCAAATTCGGAAAAATAATTTGTTAGGTTTACCATTGGTTTACAGATTTCATTTTACTTATAAAAATATGCACTCATTAGGTAGGTATATCTACTCCTAAATTAGGCAGCGATAGCCTAGTGGAAATACCAACAGACTGTCATGCAGACGGCATCGGATTCGAATACACGGCGTAATATGAGTATCGGGTTCGGAACCGATACTCATACAGATCTGATGGTAGTTCCTTTGGGATAATACAGGGAATAAATAACAAATTATCAATCGCTTGACATAATAAAGAAAATGATAGTTAGAGTATATATTCTATGTACACAACAAATTATAACCAGTTCCCGTGTGGTCACCGCTGACCGTGGTCGCCCGTCGCCGTCGGGGTAACGTTTGGCAGTAGATCAACGTCCCGTGCCAATGACGGACGAGCCCACCGATATTTATGTTCCTGCTTTGTACTGCATGTTTATTTGATTGGAGTCGTATTTATTTAGCGTATATTAGATTTATTAAATTGACAATCTATTCTTATCTCAAATCTGCCTCTGTGGCCCGATTCCGACTTCGCACTAGAGGTATGATATACCACGGTAATAATATCTAACAGTATTGTAACTCCATACAAACGCACGAAACTCGAGTTAGGCTGGTTTCAGAGTGACGCGCGCGGCACGCGCCGTCGGCCAGCGCGTCTCAACAGCGCGTTTGGCGCGCGGGCCACTGTGAAACGAGTTCGTGTTTCTCATTGCAATGTATGAAGCTTCGGCACCGCGGCCGGCGCGCGCGTCTCACACGCGGCGCGTTTGAACTGCGTGACTATGAAACGCTACTACTAATCTAGTGTAATTGTAAGCGCGCGCGTGTGGCCGGCGCCGGTCAAACGCGTGACTCTGAAACCAGCCTTATACCTACGCGCCGCGAGCAGAGTACCCATTAGACTGGGCGGACTGTGCCTACAGTACCCGCAGCCGCTATCGTGCCGCAGCTCGCATGCGGCGCGTATAACTCACGAAGACGGCCGAGTTACAATACTGTTAGATTATATTACCGTGGATATACTAAAGGATGCCATGATACAGTTGATACAGATGATGGAGTTTCTGCCCGACCGCAGAGAAATTGCGAAATCCCTTCTTAGGGATGCATCGTATGGTCCCCAAGGAAAATACATGGCAAATTAGCTTTTTGGGTCCAATAGGCTGTAGCTTGTCTGTGAGTCAGTCAGTAACGCAAGGATTTTATATATTAAGATGATTTTACACAAAACTTAAGGGTGTGCTTACATTGATATCACATGACAATGTGTTTAGTTGTCCTAGGACAAAGCTACTTTTGTATATTACCTTTAATATCATAAAATATATATCATATATTTTTTTATTACTATACTTCCGTATACTATATTATAAATTTATAACGCTATGTTAACCATTTAATCAATTAGCACTCGTAAAACAACGTATTATTAACGTTGTTTATAACTTTATATAAGTAGCGCTCATACCATGACTTGAACGGCCTATTGTAAATGATCGGTAAAGTCCATGATTACTAAAGGCTGTATACATAGATATGTCTATATATGTTCTGATGCTGTATGGTCACAAACAAAGCTAATAGATTATTGGTTACATACAATTTAAATCGCCATTGCCACGACAAGAAGAAAAAATTAGCTATGTCCTTACAAAGAGCAACGTTCGGAGAGGGCATCACTGGGATGGGTGACCGCCTGTGTAGCATTTATATCAGCTACCGTGCTTCGGAGGGTACGTGACAACATAAGTTCCTTGTACAGTCGAACAACTTCCCGCTAATGGTGGTCACCATAAGGGCGAGAATCGCTCAGCAAGATATCGTCGCTTCCAGTGCTACTTTACACGCACATTGACATTCGTATACAAAACCAGTTTCTAGTGTGCCTCGACTCTATGAGCGAGCCAAGGGTTTTTTTTTTCAAACTGGTCCACCGCCGACTTCTTTGATTGTACATTAAATCTTGAAACTGGAAATAGGCTATGATTTGTTGCTGAAAAATCTTTTAGTAGGTTTCTTAGGGCTGAAAGTTACCATAGCAAATATATTATTTTCAAGTTTAAATATTAACTTTCAAGGGCGTGCGCAGCCGTGCAACTATTAAAAAAATGCCGTGTATTGTACTTACGAGTATGTTTATTGCTATTTTAAACAATTTAAAATGCGTAAAAAAAATGCATTGCGGTTTTTTCTAATTCGTTCCATCGTTATATGACCTTGATCTTTAACAATACTAAAGGTGTGGTCGAAACCATTGATAGTTTATGTTTTATTGACGAGTACTTATTTTAATATAATAAAATCTTTAGACAAGATATTATTCAAAGGTTTATTATAAATAAAAGGCTTGGTTAAGTTAACGATGCCACGGAGAGGTATGATAACCACGATTCGTGTGGCCCCGCCCACCCAATGATCAACAGACACCGGGGTGGTTTTAGTAGCTAGATCTCAAACTCCTGTAAAGGAGAGTCACACACTCCTTGCATGCCCAAGAGCCATCGATTTGGGGTAAAAAAGGTGAAATAAGCGGCCCATGTTTAGTTTTAAGCCTGATTTGGATAAAACCATTTTTATTGCATACGCAGTTTTAATTATTTTGACACACCTGTATTGCCGAGACGGTAAATTCACTTATTATATGTGTAAATATACATACATATATAGACTCACGCCTGTTTCCCCGTAGGGGTAGGCAGAGGCATATTAAACGCCCACTTTTCGCCAGTGTTTTGATCCCACGTAATAGGTGGCGAGCCTATTGCCGCTTATCGGGATATTTTGTTTGCCAGAGCCTCGTCCGTTGATCGGCAGGTGCACCACTTGCAGGTGAGGTTGGCTTGGGACCCTAAGTTCTTGGTGGGAACCCTATGCACCTAAATATTTACACAGAAAAGTCCCTTAAATAGCTGTATATAAGTAGATAGATAAAAATAATGTCAAAATCTCCCAAAAATGCAGAGGAGATGCAACCAACCTATTATGTGCCTTCTTATACAAAACCCCTTCGTACCTTTATGATAACTTTTGTCTTAAATAACTAAGGTATCTACTTAAGTTAATCTTGTTTCTATAAATGAATTATTGTGAAATTTGAAATTAGTAAGTAATATCTTTATAACTATTTTAATTCTCGTAAAATTTGCAGATCAGTAATGGTAATACATAATTATACTGAGAACCTAATAATATCTGAAATGAAATAAAAAAATATTGTTTCTAAAACAGTACAAAATAGATTTTCCTTGGAGGTCCCGGGTTCAATTCCCGGCTCGGTCAAAAGTTTTACTGAGTTTTTCTGAATTCCCGGCGTCTCGCAATGTGCCCGGTTATGGCAAAAGGCTCGCCCCCTATTACGTGGGAACTAAACTTCATAAGGCGAAATGTTTGTCTATACAGGCGTGACGCAATAAATAAATGCATCTCTGCATGGGCGTCGCCAAGGGGGGGCAGAGGGGGCAGTTGCCCCCTAGAGATAAAAACCCTACAATTTATACTTTTCTCATTTTCCATATGAACTTGCCCGCCCCTAGGCCATCGGATGGCGTATTTGCCTCCCCCCCCTCCCTCCTAGACAATCGGCTAGAGAGGCCCTTGCAACTCTGCCCTCCAAATCCGTGGATAACATGGATATTGAACCCGGCGGTAAGTCGTCACCACACGGCGATGTATAAATCTAAGCCTATCTATCTAAGCTTGTGTGTTGCCAAACTCTGTATCTAGTGTACGAGTAGATCAATCTAAGTCGGGTATGTACGTAGTGCGATCTGAACGTCCGTACGCATTCCAACGTGCAAGCATTCGGTTTGCATTATTTGCATCGATTGCGATTCCATCTGCCGACTACTAGGGCTGCCAGGTAGAGCAATATCTCTTCCGAATAACCATTAAAATAATTGAGACAAGATCAATGTACAGGCTGTAAAAAGACGAAACTGAAAGCCCATGTTGGACTAATCTCTACGAAAATTTTTTTCTTCGGCACCATACCGGGGAAATTACTGGTTCAGGAGATATTGAGGCTCAAAGTTACTATAGAACATTTCTTATTAAAAAAAAAACTTTAAATCTTATTAGGTACAAAATCGATGCAATTACCCATACATATACTCTATGGATGTTCTATGACCCCATAGATAAGTAGGTATTTTGTACATTGCAGGCGCGCGCTTTTACTTGCGGTTTAAAAAAGGCGTCTCCTTAAAAAATATCGTTTCCCAGGTACCTATTATTTTTGCTTAGTATGACTTGGACTGATGTCCATAACGTGTAGACTTCGGCTTGGTGATAGGTCTTGTGACATCCTGTATATACAAACATCTACGTTATTGACAGACAGACAAAGTACTGGCCTCAAGACGCTGAAATTTCACATGCATTTTCCTTGGGGAGTGTAGGGGAGCACTACTAAGAGAGGATTTTTGGAAATTCTTCCTTAAGCGGGAAAACAAAATCCCACACGGGCGAGCGGGTGATGTCTAGTCTGTAATTATATCTATATATTTTATATACCACCCCATATCATCCCATGGGTGTCGTAAGAGCCGACAGAGGGAGCATATTATGCAGAGAACAGCACTGTAAGAGAAGGAAAACTTGATACAAATCCTGTACCAACCCGTTTGGCCAACGTGGTATAGTAGGCCAATTCCTCCTTTTAAAGGAGAGACCTAGTCCAGCAGTGGACTGTTAAAGGCTGATGATGATGATATATATATATAAAATGAATCACCAAATGTTTGTACGCGCATAACTTCCGAACGACTGCGCCAAATTGGATCAATCTTTCTTTTAAGTATTCGGTGATGTTAGGAGAAGGTTTATATGTTAAGTTTAATAATAAAAAAAATATGGTGGTACGAAGTTCGCCGGGCCAGCTAGTTATAAATAAATATTGAGGGAAAATATTCATACTTTCGTGGTCTTTTAAACTACAATTAAAATATTCTTCTCTTATTTTCGTGCCAGCTCGTGTTTCCAACACACTTTGTTTTTGTCCATCTGTTACTTACGGCAAGTCATGCTGCCACAAATTGTCAATCAGCAGGCTTAGCCAAAACTCGAACGTATCTTTTCCATCGCCTTTCTCCGATTTCAAACGCAAACGCGTTTGCAATCGAAGAAAACGCAAAATTGGTAGCCAACACCACGCGTTAGTGTCACACGCACATTCTGCGACACAACATGGTTATTAGTATATGCCTTGCGTTGTTTGAAGCGTCAAGCGCGTCAAATATCAAAGTAATGTAAATATTTATGCGAGTGGAAACAAAAGTTCGAACCAGAAGATTTGTTTATTTGTTTTAAGTTATATGTAATAATATATAATCTTAAACATTTAGAGTTTTTTAAAGTTTAAATATTATTTATTACTTAAAAACTGACGCTCTAAGGAATTTGAAACAGAAACAATGACGTAAGTCGCGATAAGCAACTTACTTGGAGAACACTTAAGTGCCCCTTGCTGCATAAATGGGCCCTTTATGAGTCTGAAATAGTTAAACAATGTTTTAGGCATGGTGATTTAGCGAGGCCCTAACAAGGAGATCAAGGCCGAGTACAGGCTGACCGTCAGTAGCATTCTTTTTTGCGTTTTCTGCAGGGTTCTATCAGTCGATAGTTATTCGTACGCAATCGACGCGAATAGCGTTAGTTTTGGCCGAAATTGGCAACTTGGCTACCATTTTGCGGTTGACATCGCAGAAACGTTGAGTTTATTCTATCGATGGGAATGCTTTTTATGCGTTGTGTATTTGGCTACGAATTTTCTATTTGTTTGATTAGATCACGTGACTTTTCGTTCACTCCATACATTTTTTTGCGTTAACGATTGCAGAAAGACGTCTTGGCTAAGCCTGCAGATAAGTGTTACAATTTCGCTATTTGTAATTTGAAATGTTTCTTCGAAGTAAAGTGTTACCTATTAGTAGAAGGTCGTAGTAACTACGAACCTGGCATGTGTTACGGTTACAAGCTCAGAAGTGTTTCTTGATGAAGTATAGCTTTAAATTTTAAGGCCTCCCTCACATTGGGCGACAGCGTTCCTCGAGCGTACGCCCAGCGTGCGCTCGGCGTTCACTCTGTAGTACAAAATGAACGCCGGGCGCACGCCGAACGGACGCCAAGCGTACGCTCGAGGAACGCTCATGACCAATGTGAGGGAGGCCTAAACACTAACAAAGTTGCTATAAAAAATACCTACATCAAAATATACGAGGCATCCCTATTTCCTACCACACCGCGTCATAGCAACTATGTAGGTACCTTCCCGTAATGTTTTGATAAACAACAAAATTTCTCCCAATAACAACTCTAAACAATAACTTGATCACGTCAGAAACATTCCCGTCTGCTATCCTCACGTATTTGTAGATATTTATCCCACATATACCTTCCATAATATTTTGATAAGCAACAAAATTTCTCCATAATAACAACTCTTCGACTGTATCACAAATATTTTCGGCACCCCTCATCACGTATATATATTTCACCCACAATATTTTGATAAGCAAAGAAAAGTCTCTAAATAACAACTTTGGTTCAAACAATATTTAGACTATATCAGAAATATTAGCATTTACCATCCCTCACATATTTGTAAGTAGATATTTCTACCACAAATTTTACCGACAATATTTAGAAAAAGAAAAAAAAAACTTCCAATAACTACAGTAAAAAATAAGGCTTCGTTCACACGGCCTTGTACTGCACGTTTTTTTGCAGTATACGTCTTAACGTATAAATAGTGGCACATACATTCTCTATAGAACCATTCACATGACGCTTGTACTGCAAAAAATCGTACACCGTTTATACGTTTAAACGAATACTCAACGGACTTGTCAAGCAAATCGAATGAACTTTAACGTATTCGGCATGCAGTGGCACCATGAAGTTATAGATAAACATGGAGACCGCACTCCGAATACCTACTTGAAGCTCAAATGATGTATCGCTATCTCGCTCACTGTGGTCATACCATCTCTTTTCAACCAACCACTGCCATATTGACAAGATTTACTTGACATATGGTGGCCAACGTTGCCACATTACCAAATCCCTAGGAAATGGGATTATAATTCACTGTCTCGCCAACCATGATTATAAGCGTTCGAGACCTACAATATTGGGAGTTTTAACAAGTGATTGGATTTCAACTCTTGATTTAATACACATTAATTGACCGTGTAAACTTCTGATTTGCTTAATATGTCGGCTCTTTTTAAGAGCTTACTCGGAGATTTTAATAAGAAGATAGCAATACTAAATCCACGCTAAAATGAGAGGTCAGACCACAGAGAGTGAGATAGAGAAATGTAGGTATTTGACTCAAGACTTTGTTCCAGCTGTGGCCTCCATGTTTATCTATACCTCCATGAGTGGCACATAGTATGGTTCTGCCTCGTTCACACGGCACGATGTTCATACGTTTTTTATCGAATAGCAACCGAACAAGCGTTTAATAGTGTTACGAATTGAAAATAACGCCATCTATCAGTGAATGGGAGAACTACATGAGATTAGATGTATCGGTTGTTTAAGGCTGTTTCATCTATCCTCTAATAGATGGCGTAGGTGTAAATAGAACATTTACGCAATTCTAGAAACACCTTACACGTTTCCAGAAATATCGTGAGTCGTCTCGAAAAGCCTAGTGATGTTATCCGGCCAGTATAAATAGAGCGCGAGCGAACGGAACGGACAGTAACAATTGAATATCGAAGCGATCAACAAGGAGCGAAAGGAAGTAATTCGGAAGTGTTTAGTGGTGTTTTATTAGTGTTGTTCTAGTGGTGTGAATAGTGTGTTTTACTAGTGAAGTGAAAATTAAGTGTGTGTATCTAGTGTTATACTTAGTGTTTGTGTAGTAAATAAAGTTCAGTTTTCTGGCATAGTGAGTTATAATTTATCGTCGAACCCCAGCTCGTAACAAATTGGTGTCAGAAGTGGGATAAATTATGCCGGTTATGCCGAAGGAAGAAACTGAAGGTGTGCGTACCAGGAACCAGCGCCAGCAAGACCTGGACCAGAGACGCTTCGGAGACGTTCCTTCTCCATCGTCTGGTGGATCAGGCGACTCCGCGGCTGCAGAGGAGCCTGCAAGCGCACACTCCATGGCGGTGCCCGACATCGCGGCTCTGATGGCGTTCATGCAGGAGCAGGCCCGCCGTCAAAAGGAGCATGCGCGCCGCCTGGAGGAACAGCTACAGCGCGACAAGGAGGAGCAGGCTCGCCGTCAAGAGGAGCACGCGCGCCGCCTGGAGGAACAACTACAGCGCGACAAGGAGGAGCAGGCCCGCCGTTTGGAGGAACAGCTGGTGGTGATGAAAGACCTCAGCGCCGCTGTAGGGAAGGACCTGAAGGTGGTAAAGGAGGAGCTCCAGCAGCACGAGGCTCGTATCAGCGACGTGGAGAAGCTCGTACACGACCAGCTTGAGACTCGCGTCGCCTCTATAGAGAAGCGTGTACACGACCATCACGAGACCTGTGTCGCTGAAGTGGAGAGGAGATTGCGTGGGCTCGGATCCAACGAAGTGATATCTGCGACTGTAGTGCCCTCACCTCGTGGGTTTAAGGTTCCACCATTTGATGGCTCGTCATCATGGTCTGCATACAAGATCCAGTTTGAGGCTGTGATGCGATCGAATGGGTGGACCAAAGAACAGGCCTTAACCGCCCTAACCTTGGGCCTTCGCGACCGGGCCTTGACAGTGTTGGAGGCACTCGGACAAGACGTCACCTACGAGAAGCTTCTTGAGGCGCTGGAGGCGAGGTACGGAGACGCGCACCTCGAACATGTGTATCGTGCTCAGCTGAAGGACAGGACGCAACGCACCGGAGAAACTCTGCAGCAGTGGGCTCTAGAGGTGGAAAAGCTGGTCAGGAAGGCATACCAGTCGTCCCCTGCGCTTATTGATGGGAACCTCGTACAGGCGTTTACGGATGGGATCCGGGACCTGGAGGTAAGAGCAGCAGTGAGGCTTGGGCACTTCAAGGACCTCAAGGATGCCTTAGCCCACGCTCTGGAGGTGGAAGCAGTGCGACGCGACGACCGAGGTCACCGCATCAGGGAAGTTGTGTCGTCACCTCGGTGCTACAACTGCGGAGAAAGAGGCCATATCCGCTTGAGCTGCCCAAAGCGTAGGCAGCCTGGTGACACCCTGTCTCCACCAAAGGGGTCGCCTGATGTGCCTGCCAGGCAGCGAGAGCAGGGAAACGAGTAGAAGCCAGGACTGCGGGGCGGGTGCTGGCCGGTAATGGAAGAGCCCCAAGTATCTCGATCTCGCAATCATGCGACGGGAACAGCCTGATCATCGAAGGCGAAATTAACAGAACACCATGCAAGCTGACATTGGACACGGGTGCTTCTCGGACAGTCGTCGGTTTCCATCTGGCAAGACGGGTTCTTCGGGGCTGCTTCAGGAACAATGAATGTGTGAATCTGAGAACAGCTACCGGTCAGCACATAACCGTCCGAGGTGAAATGGAGGTGGATCTGAAGCTAGGCAACAAAATTTACCGACACAAAGTCATCGTGGCCGATATAGTGGACGACTGCATCTTAGGCTTAGACTTCATGCGGAAGTATCACTGCGAGATCGATGTTAACCAAGGAGTGTTGAAATGTGGCTCGGAAGAAGTCTTCATGGAAGGCGCAACTTCAGGAAAAGTGTACTGCCTGAAGAATGTCACGCTTCAACCGCGGTCGGAAACGGTAGTACCGGTTTGTTTACCCGGGAGTTCTGGTCGAGGTAACCGCTGCGTACTTATCGAAGGCCTAGAGGAAGATGCCTCATGGAAGATTGCACGAACCTTGGTAAGGGGTACCAAAGTTTCATCAGTACGCGCACTAAATGCAAGTGACAAGGAAGTGTTGCTCAAAAAAGGGACGGAATTGGGCACCTATGAAGGAGCGGCTTGGATGCGTAGATGTCAAGAGCAACCTACCAGCGACAAGGTTCAGGGTGCACGATTCGACGTGTCTTCACTTTTGGAGGACTGCCAAAGTACCCTGTCAGAAGAAGAGAAGACCAAGGCTAAGAAGATGTTAAACCGGTTCGCCGATATTTTCTCGACCAGTGATGCCGACATAGGGAAGACAGCACTAGTCCAGCACAAAATAAACACGGGAAGTGAAGCACCGATTCGCCAGCGACCAAGACGTGTGCCAGTGGCACGGGAACGTGAAGTGGAAGCTATGATCGACGGTATGATGAAAGAAGGCGTAATCGAGCCTTCGTCCAGCCCGTGGTGCTCTCCGGTTGTCCTAGTAAAGAAGAAGGATGGCAGCATGCGCTTCTGTGTAGACTACCGCCGATTGAATGACATCACGAAGAAGGACAGCTACCCGCTGCCAAGGATCGATGACACACTGGATACGCTGACGGGGATGAAGTGGTTTTCTACCTTAGACCTAAAAAGTGGCTACTGGCAGGTGGAAATAGATCCTCGAGACAAGGAGAAGACGGCATTCTCCACAGGGAAAGGATTATGGCAATTTAACGTCATGCCCTTTGGATTGTGCAACGCTCCGGCTACTTTTGAGAGACTGATGGAGCGAGTGCTTATGGGACTGATTGGAGACGCCTGCCTGGTCTACTTGGATGACATCATCATCGTGGGGCGCACCTTCCAGGATCACCTTCGAAACTTGGAACAAGTGCTGTCAAAGATACGAGGAGCTAATTTGAAGCTGAGTCCGAAGAAATGCGCGTTATTCAGACGGCAAGTGAACTTTCTAGGACATGTGGTCTCGGAGAACGGTATTCAAACTGACCCGGAAAAGATCATTGCCGTGAAGGAATGGCCAGTTCCAGAGAACAAAACGCAGGTCAGAGCATTCCTCGGATTATGCTCCTACTACCGACGGTTTGTGAAGAACTTTGCTGACATTGCTCGACCTCTTCATAAGCTCACCGAAGACAGAGTGCAGTTCTGTTGGAATGAGAGCTGTGACGTTGCATTCCAGAAGCTCAAGGAACATCTGTGTACTGCACCTATTCTAGGCTGCCCTGACAATGAGCATGAATTCATAGTTGACACAGATGCCAGTAACACCGGAATTGGCGGCGTGCTGTCACAGAAGAAGGGTGATCAAGAAGTTGTTATAGCATACTTCAGCAAGACCTTATCCAAACCCGAAAGAAACTACTGCATCACCAGGCGGGAACTCTTGGCTGTAGTAAAGACATTGCAGCATTTCAACAAATACTTGTTGGGCCGTAAATTCCACCTGCGAACCGATCATGCAGCGCTGAAATGGCTGCTTCAATTTAAGGACCCAGAAGGACAAGTAGCTAGATGGATTGAACTACTGCAAGAGTTTGATTTTGTAATACAACATCGCAGCGGCAAGTCCCATGGTAACGCAGATGCCCTATCGCGTAGGCCGTGTCCCGACCAGTGCAAGCACTGTAGCCGACAGGAAGCAAAGCAGGCAGCGCTAGTGAGGATGTTAAAGACGGATCTAAGCGACGAATGGAGAGAAGCTTTGCGGAGTGCTCAGCAAGATGACAAGGATGTACAGCCGATTCTTGAATGGAAGAAATCAGATGCGCCTAGGCCCAAATGGAGTGATATCGCAGCAATGAGCCCTATCACCAAGAGTTATTGGGCACAGTGGGAAAGCTTGGTCGTCCAGGATGGAGTTCTGTGCCGCAAATGGGAAAACGCTCGCGGTAACCAGTGCCATTTGCAAATGGTAGTGCCCAAAACTAAGGTGCCGGAAGTCTTGCAGCTCTATCACAATGGTGCTTCGGGAGGTCACATGGGAGTTAAGAAGACCCTTACTAAGATCCGGGAGCGGTTTTATTGGCTCCACTGTCGGGATGACGTCGAGGATTGGTGCCGCAAATGCACAAGTTGTGCGGCTGTCAAGGGGCCACATACTCGAAGCAGAGGTGCATTAGCCTTGGATGTCGCTGGGCCGTTTCCCGAGAGCCAGGATGGAAACAAATACTTCTTGGTTGTGATGGATTACTTCACGAAGTGGCCTGAAGTGTTTGCAATCCCAAATCAAGAAGCTACCACAGTGGCCGACAAGCTGGTGCATGAAGTCTTTTGTCGATTCGGGGTACCCTTGGAAATCCACAGCGATCAAGGCCGGAACTTCGAATCCGAGGTGTTCAAGGAGACTTGTCGCGTGATGGGTGCACATAAAACCAGGACCACGGCTTATCACCCGCAATCAGATGGCATGGTTGAACGATTTAACCAATCACTGGAAAGGTACCTGGCGAAGGTCGTGGAGAGCAAACAAAGAGATTGGGACAAGCACATCCAACCATTCCTTCTGTCATATCGCAGTGCGGTCCACGAAACTACAGGAGTAACACCAGCTTTTGCCAATTTCGGTAGAGAATTCCGTTTACCTGCAGACCTTATCACCGGTATTCCACCAGAATCTCCACGCAATATAACGGATTACGCAACCGAGCTACGCAACAGGATGAACGACGTATACGAGCACATCAGGGAATCTGGACAACAGATGTCTGAGAAGATGAAGACTCGCTACGACCGGAAGGCAAACAACAAAGGCTTCGATGAGGGATCATTGGTGTGGCTTCATAACCCAGTACGAAGCAAAGGAAAATCGCCTAAGTTACAAGCCAGATGGGACGGGCCATATCGCATAATTACCAGGATGAACGACGTCACCTATCGAATCCAGAAGGGGTCTCGAGGTGCACCGAAGATTGTTCATGTGGACCGGTTGGCTCGTTACTATGGGTCTAACGATGTTCGAGACGAACACGTTTAAGAGGGAGGCCGTGTTACGAATTGAAAATAACGCCATCTATCAGTGAATGGGAGAACTACATGAGATTAGATGTATCGGTTGTTTAAGGCTGTTTCATCTATCCTCTAATAGATGGCGTAGGTGTAAATAGAACATTTACGCAATTCTAGAAACACCTTACACGTTTCCAGAAATATCGTGAGTCGTCTCGAAAAGCCTAGTGATGTTATCCGGCCAGTATAAATAGAGCGCGAGCGAACGGAACGGACAGTAACAATTGAATATCGAAGCGATCAACAAGGAGCGAAAGGAAGTAATTCGGAAGTGTTTAGTGGTGTTTTATTAGTGTTGTTCTAGTGGTGTGAATAGTGTGTTTTACTAGTGAAGTGAAAATTAAGTGTGTGTATCTAGTGTTATACTTAGTGTTTGTGTAGTAAATAAAGTTCAGTTTTCTGGCATAGTGAGTTATAATTTATCGTCGAACCCCAGCTCGTAACAATAGTTATCCGTCTTTTGAAGAAGTCGCGCGAAGAAACTTTCAATAGACTTCCGAAAGTATTTAAAAAACTTATTTTCATCGTTTCTAAGTTTATCGTATAACTTTTCAAATAGTTTAGTACGCCCGGTTTCTTCATTTATAGGATGTACCCAAAACCTTCTGCTCTGTCGGCGGCGAAACCGTTTGCGGCTTCGATTGTACCAATATAAAAGAACAACGAAGCGTGGATCCATCACTGACGTCTTTTCACAATCACAACTCTGTGAAGACTGCGGCTATTCGTTTTTTACACGAAGGAAAATCTACCGTGTGAACACCCTGGTGATTGTAAGTTAAAAAAACGAATACAAAGAAAACGTGCAGGATAATGTCGTGTGAACGAAGCCTAAGTCGACTGCATCAGAAATATTCTCGTCCATCATCACATATTTGTAGATATTTCTCACACAACCTTTACCCACAATGTTTATGTTTTGATAAACAGCACCATTTCTACCAATAACAACTGTATACAACGTACTTCAGTACGCCAGTATTATTCCTGTAGGTACCTCACCACTATGTATTTACAGATGTTTATTGTTTAATTACGTGACCAACGAATAGTTCTTACTGAATTATTCATCTATAATTCCGGTGGTGATATTCTAAAGGAATTTGCTTTGGTTTTCTACTCTTTTGACGTAAGAAAGCGACTAGACTCACGCCTGTTTCCCCGAAGGGGTAGGCAGAGGCATATTAAACGCCTACTTTTCGCCAGTGTTTTGATCCCACGTAATAGGTGGCGAGCCTATTGCCGCTTATTGGGACATTTTGTTTGCCAGAGCCTCGTCCGTTGATCGGCAGGTGCACCACTTGCAGGTGAGGTTGGCTCAGGACCCTTAGTTCTTGGTGGGAACCCTATGCACCCATTTGCTACATTGACGTAATTGTTATTGCGTTTGTGCTTTCATTTTTTGTAGATTTATTTGTGCTATTTTGTAACTACGGAGGCGCTTTTTATTTTATAAAAGTGGCTAAACCTAGTCTGATGGAAGTGGCTTGCAAATTTGGCCATGGTTTATAATAAATAGTTAATTTCATGGATTCTCCGAAAGGGTAGGCAGATGCTGATTACAACCACATTTCGCCATTATAAGCCGTTGGTCATGGCTGTCATAAAGATCTATGACAGTCCTTGTGGGAGTTATGGAGAAATTTGTCAATCGATGACGAAAGCAGTTTTGACTCTCCTCCTATAACTGAATGGGCTAGTGTCTGCACATCAATACAAACATTTAAAAATAAATTGACTGCATTTTTATTAGATGTTATTATTCTGTTACTGACTTTTTAAATTATAGACTTTGACATTTATTTGAACAATTATTTACATCTATTATTATTTGACTGCACGGTTGGCGTAGTGGTTTAAGCGGCTGCCTCGTGCACTTTGCCGAGTGTTGTGGGTTCGATTTCCACACGAGACAACACTTTGTGTGATCCATAAATTGTTGTTTCGAGTCTGGGTGTTCATTGTGTCCGTTGGTTGTTTGTTTGTAAAGTCCCCCCGCCACACAGGATTTATTCCTAGTGCGGGAGTTGTCTTTTAAAAACAATAAATAAATAAAAAATAAATTATTACTATTTTTGACTTTTTACGCTAATTTGACATTAAATTACTTCTTTTGCCATTTTATTATTAATCGTTGCTTATTTATATCAACTATTGCACACTGTAATAATATAAATATGGAATTCTCAATCTGTAATTTCTAACATTAATTAGCTACTATTACTAATTAGGTATTTTAATTATTACATAAATATCTATGTTGTCTTTTGAATTTTTATTGATTTATTTATTAATTGTATACATTTTTGTTGCATTATAATTTGTTATCATAAAGATTGCATGCATAGTTAAGGTAGATTGTATAAGGATAACAACAATTATTAACATCGCTATTTCATGTAGGTACCTACAATAATGCAAATAAAACTTTATTCTATTCTAATGTATATTCTATTCATCGATAAATTTTAAAAATGCCGTGTGGTTGACGGCATAGAATACAAGTGTCACCACCCCCTATCTTCCCGTGGGTGTCGTTAGAGGCGACTAAAGGATAACACGATGCAAATACCATCTTTGCGTAGAGACGGAAAACTCGACATCAAACCCTATACGACTGCCTCATTGGTCTCGCGGCATAGGTGTGCGCGTGGGATCGGTAGTTCCCGGGTTCGATTCCTGGGTCGGGCAGTGTTATTGGGTTTTTCTGTCACGAAATTCCCAGTAGCAGCACGGAGTCTGGAAATGTACCCGGTACGGCAATAGGCTCGCCGCTTATTACGTGGGACTAAGGTATATGTGGCGAAAAGTGGGTGTAGAAATACACCTCTGCCTACCCCTTCGGGGATAAAAGGCGTGACGTTGTGTATGTGTGTGTGTCATCAATAAAAGGGATACAATTTTTAACGCTGTTTGTATCATTCAGCGGGGCATCCTTCGAGTCTGATGTACCAGTGACTATCTCCATGTCTCGGTGACGGCCTCCGGATTTCGGAGGCTGTCTCCGTGACTCGGTGGCTTTCTCCGGGCACCGGAGGCTCTCTCCGTTTTTCAGAAGCTGCGTCCGGGTTTCGGACGCAGCCTGAGAGATTCGGGTGTGCGTTCGCGCAGCGGAATGTTGTTGAATTTAAAGATTTTAATTATGCAGATATTTAGTGTATGACGTCGTATAATTGTGTATGGTAAAAAAAAAATTGTGCACGCAGCCATTGTGGAGAAATTCACCAAAAACTGATTCCGCTGGGCGAACGTTGTCCTGGCGGAACTTTTTTTAATCCATTGACTTTAGAAGAAAAGAGATGTGTCCAAAAATAAGTGTGTATTTGTGTGTAATTGTGTATGTATGAATAAAATTAGTGCATGCATAAACTTCGGAGAAATTCAAGTTTCCGCTACGCGAACGTTTGGCCATTAGCTAGTTTTCATATAAAGCGCTTACATAGAGAGCTGTAAATTTTTACATACGTTGTTTTGAATTTGTTTATATTTGTTTAAAAAACAGATTTAGAAAAAATCGTAGGGCTTAAAAGATAAAAATATAAACGTAAAATACGCTTATTAGGTCTTAGTTCTTAAAGTATGCACTTTGGGGTCTAGATTTTCACGTTTATATAAACCTTAAAAGTGTCTGCAACATATTGCCAAGTATCAATGATGTTCCGTTAGCAATTAAAGAGTTATAGGACTATTTACCATGAATAAATCACTGTTTACAAAGCAGTCAAATATCACGACGTTCTAAAGGAATTGCATGGTAAAGTTAATGCCAATAATTAGTGTATTCATTCAACTATTCACATGCAAAATTTCATGTCAATAAATTCAATAATTCAAGAAAAACAATTATAATACTGACGAAGCATCGAAAACCTACATAACCCGACCAAGTTCGGATGGCTACAAAAAAGCGGCCGTGCCATATATCTAAGAAACGTTCTTAACCTTCCAATATAGTATTTATTAATATGGTACAGTTGCGTTCACAAGCGTTAGGAAAAAATAAAACAATTGCATTTCTTGAATTAAAAATATTTTTTAAATAATAACGCCACTATCTACGATAAAAATAAATCTTCAATTAACAAGTATTTAAATATCCGTGTACAAAAATATTTTTAATTACATATTACATAATTATGTAATTATAATAACTTTAACAAACGCTTGCAACGACAGCAATGGACTTAAATGTGTTTTAACTAAAACAGGTTTAATAAACATATTGCCCTCTCTTTTCTTCAAGGATGGAAGTACCGTTTCAAGCGGGAAGCCGCCTATCGCTCGTTGCGCGCAGCGCGTTGTCTATTTTTTCACACTAGAATATTTTTGATCAATTCATAACTACAATACTTAGACTATTTAACCAAAGGACTAGCGTACCGCTTTGAACAAAATAATTCTGCATATTTTGGTGGGGTGTGGGGGAACACGCTCACATACATAAGTCACTACCAGTACAACGGTATACATAAATTAAAAAATCGATTCAAGAAGTAGTTTATTTTTTAAGTTATTAGATTGTTTGATCCACTAAAGTTGCAAAGGGGAACGCTCGTGCATACCTGGTCCATTGGTTAAATAGTGTAATAAGCTACAATATGATAAATATTTACCTAAACAGTAGTATTTACATGTGGTAATTATTTAATTTCCCTAAGAGGTCTATAGTTAGAATTCTGATCCGTGAACTCTTCAATAGAAATTAGCTGTATGAATTTTATTTGTCTTAAATTTTAATAATATATCTAGATTATATCTCAAGTCTCAAGCGCATACTTAAATAAAGTACCTACGTAAATAGTACCTACTTTTGGTCATAGTCAAATACATTTAAAAAAGTAGGTGTACAAAAGAAAATGACCTATAAATTATATCGAAACAACAATTTTGTTATCACCTATACCAATTCAATACCGGTATTAAACTGTAAATTTTGGGATGTTACCTAAATATATTGCACGGCCGCTTTTTTGTAGCCATCCGAACTTGGTCGGGTTATGTAGGTTTTCGATGCTTCGTCAGTATTATAATTGTTTTTCTTTAATTACTGAATTTAATAACATAAAATTTTGCATGTGAATAGTTGAATGAATACACTAATTATTGGCATACATTTTACCATGTAATTCCTTTAGAACGTCGCGATATTTGACTGCTTTGTAAATAGTGATCTATTCATGGTCAATTGTCCTATAACTCTTTAATTACTAACGGAATATCATTGATACTTGGCAACATGTTGCAGACACTTACAAGGTTTGTATAAACGTGAAAATCTAGACCCCAAAGTGCATACTTTAAGAACTAAGACCTAATAAGCGTATTTAACGTTTATATTTTTATCTTTTAAGCCCTACGATTTTTTCTAAATCTGTTTTTTAAACAAATATAAACAAATTCAAAACAACGTATGTAAAAATCTACAGCTCTCTATGTAAGCGCTTTATATGAAAACTAGCTAATGGCCAAACGTTCGCGTAGCGGAAACTTGAATTTCTCCGAAGTTTATGCATGCACTAATTTTATTCATACATACACAATTACACACAAATACACACTAATTTTTGGACACATCTCTTTTCTTCTAAAGTCAATGGATTAAAAAAAGTTCCGCCAGGACAACGTTCGCCCAGCGGAATCAGTTTTTGGTGAATTTCTCCACAATGGCTGCGTGCACAAATTTTTTTTTACCATACACAATTATACGACGTCATACACTAAATATCTGCATAATTAAAATCTTTAAATTCAACAACATTCCGCTGCGCGAACGCACACGAGATTCGGTGAGTGCCTCCAGGCTTACGGTGACTGCCTCCGGGTTTCGGAGGCTTCCCCCGTAAATTACAGACTCTTTGGATGCCCGGCAGTTTAACGTTCGGAGTTGTATATATACGAGCTGCAATGTAAACTCCGCTTGCGCGATTCAGCACCTACTATTTGACCGCGTGATATCTTAAGAATTATAAATGATAACATAGCAGTATATTTTACGAAAATATCCATCAGTTGGTTTTACTTTGATCACAGTCACAATTTTTTAAAGTTCCTGTCAGTATTGTCAATATATTTGAGTTTTAAGTTTCCACACGACAACTTTATGTTGACCAATAGGAAACCGTAGTCGATATCGTCCTGCAAACGTCACGCGTTGTACGTGAAAATAAATCTTATTTGTGGGTAGTAGAATCGATAGTTAATTGTCGTGATAATCTACTTAGTACTTAGCATTGCGACCTCGGATCGTGCCTCGTCATATGAATTTGTTTATGTGGTGGTATATAGGGGATTCCCCGAATGAAAACTACCAGTAAAAGCAATGTGGGCGGCCGATAACTAGCTCATATAAGTACATCACTTGTATGTTGGTGCAGGTATTTTAGAACCTTTATTTTATCACCTATTTCATATCCTTTTTATGTATGTTGTGACCATTTTATGAAACGGTCAGTTAAAATTTTACAAATCATAACATGGTAACGATTTCATGACTATAATAAATTAGACTATATTTTGTAGATTATCTTATACTAATATATAAAGCTGAAGAGTTTGTTTGTTTGTTTGTGTGTTTGTTTGGTTGAACGCGCTAATCTCAGGAACTACTGGTCCGATTTGAAAAAATTCTTCAATGTTAGATAGGTAATTTATCGAGGAAGGCTATAGGCTATATAACATCACGCTATGAGCCACGGGAGTGGAGCAGTAGCCTTAAATAACGCGGGTGTAACCGCGGGCATAATCTAGTATTAAATAACTAGAGGATGCTCGCTATTACACCTGCGGTATTTAAGGCTACTGCTCTGCTCCCGTCGCTCATAGCGTGATGTTATGTAGCCTATAGCCTTCCTCGATAAATGGGCTATCTAACACTGGAAGAATTTTTCAAATCGGGCCAGTAGTTCCAGAGATTAGCGCGTTCAACCAAACAAACAAACTCTTCAACCTTTATATATTACTTAGTATATGATGTTTTATAATTGTTCTGACCTGTTTTACTGTGCACATTAAGGAAACCATGGCCTATGGATAAGTAGTATTTTCGTGAAATGCGACCAGTTCACGAAATATTCGATCATTGCATGATATGGCCACGACTTGTATACAAGTTGCATACATACATACATACATAGACTCACGCCTGCTTCCCCGAAGGGGTAGACAGAGGCATATTAAACGCCCACTTTTCGCCAGTGTTGTAATCCCACGTAATAGGTAGCGAGCCTATTGCCGCTTATCGGGATATTTTGTTTGCCAGAGCCTCGTCCGTTGATCGGCAGGTGCACCACTTGCAGGTGAGGTTGGCTTGGGACCCTAAGTTCTTGGTGGGAACCCTATGCACCATAATGTATACAAGTTGCAAAGTTAGAAATCGCAACTGAAAACCCAAGCATAAATAAATTTACTCACGCTATTATAGTTGGGGTCCACTCCAATACTCCTCATGGTCTCATCAGAGAAGCCGGTCATGTTCTTCAAGAAGGTCTTGAGTTCGTTGCCGGCTCTAGACGCGAAGTCAGTGTAAAGATGTAAGGCGTCTTCTTTGACCGACTGGAGGTCTGTCATCAGGTTATCCGTGGGACTCTGTACCAGGTTCTCGTGGGTTTGGTTGGCGACGTTCACGTATATGACGGCATCCTGAAACAACATTTTTTGGGTTAGTCCAATTGTTTAATACGGCTTGCTAAACGGTGAAGGGATACATCGTGAGGAAACCTGCACGTCTGAGAGTTCTCTATAATGCTCTCGAAAGACATGTGAAGTCTGCCAGCCCGCACTTGACCAGTGAAGTGGACTATGGCCAATGAATACAGATTTACATACTAGAAGCGCATTTCTTAAGGATTTCGTGTGCCGATTCCAAGTGGCGAGTTGGCGGGTGTCGTCAGTTCGTCTCTCTTGCACTCATAGAGACAGCTGTCACAGCGCGACGCGGCAATTTGGGTCACAGAAAGTTTGTTTACAGAGCACCCATAAGAAATGTGCCTCTATGTAAATATCTATGCTCTATGCTAGGGCGTTAACCTTCTCATAGTGAGAAGAGGCCCGTGCCCAGCTGTGGGACAGTTCATGTGGGACAGATGATGGTGAAAGTCAAACACAGTGAGTATTTTATTTTAAACTGATGCATATCCGTGTTTCGACAGCATCAACTTCAAAGTCATCTGAAAACGTCACAACTATTATTTTTCACTAGAGGACGCCAGCAGCTACGCCTGCAATTTTTTTGAATTTACCCGTTTTGGACGATCCCGTGGGAATTTCGGGAAATCCCTTCTTAGTGCAACCCTACGGTCCCCAAGGAATATACATGCCAAATTTCAGCTTTCTGCGCCCAATACTTTCGGCTGTAGCGTGTCTGTCAGTCAGTCAGTAACGCAAGGATTTTATATATTAAGATAATAATATGCATAACTAATAACAGTTTTCATAAAATGTTCAAGATCAGAATGCAAATAAAACGGTAAAATATTACCCCGGCGTCTGTACTGTAGTATTTTTGTTTAACGATGTTTAAAATAATGATTATAATTAGGCGTGTCTGTTGGTCATTTCGCGTTAAGTTCCACACCAAGGTCGGCTTTCAAGTCCGCGAATTTAAAATAGATGCAATGACTTATTAGAATACTAGTTCCAGTACCCGGCGCTGCTTGGTTTTAAGCAAAATCTTATTTTGTCCCTTCATTTTTGGTGTTGCGGTCAAAAGCAAAAGGTTCACCTTTTGCTTTTAAGGTAGGAAAGGAATTATGAGGCTGAAGCCCTCATCTAAACCATTTTTTTTCTTCCTTATAACTTTAAGTATCGTCCTGGATACAAAATACCACTTCTTCCATCAGATTCAAGCCCCTAACAAACAGAATCCTGGATACGCCTAGCGTAATAAGCCAGTTGCGGTCTTCTCTCTACCATACATACATAGACCCACGCCTGTTTCCCGGAGGGGTAGGCAGAGACTACGGAACGCCATTTGCAATGATCCTGACATATCTCTCTTGCTTCATTCACTCCCATCAGATTCCTCATGCATGCTTTTCTGTTCAGGGTACTTCTAACCTGTCCTGTTTTTAGGACGTCTCTAAGTTAGAGAACGTCTGCCTAGGTCTTCTCTATACCATTGGTGAGTTTAGGGCTTAGAGGCTGTATGTGGATCTTCACTAGAGGATATTCTTCTAGTGACAAAACAATTTTTTTTAAAAGACAACTCCCGCACTAGGAAGAAATTCCTGTGTCGCGGGGGACTTTACAAACATTCAATCAACGGACACAATGAACACCCAGACTCGAGACAACAATTTGTAGATCACACAAAGTGTTGTCTCGTGTGGGAATCGAACCCACGCCACGCGGTGCAGTACCAAGCGGCAGGGCGACCGCTTAAACCACTACGCCAACCGTGCAGTCACTAGTCTAACGTTAGTATAAAAATACCGTGAATCCAATTTTTACCTCATTATTACCCTTATGTAATGTCAATACTCTACCTCTTTGCAATATATTTTACTATAGGGTTTTTTCTACTTGTTACAGATTTATACTTCTTTAATGCTACAATGTGACCTACTTGCGGTTCTTAATGACTGTTTGAAAATCATCATTAAATACCTATTTGTTTCCGACGTTTCTCTCGTCTTGCACCGAGCGTGGTCGCGGAGAGACTGACAGATTCCGTCTCTCCGCGACCACACTCGGTGCAAGACGAGCGAAACGTCGCAAACAAATAGGTATTTATACCTTAAATAAGTTAATTGTACGCGATTAAGACCCGCTAATTTATTTTGTATGATGTATACAAATCGCGAAAGTTTAAAATCGATAATCATTATTAGGAACCATCATAATTTTTTATTGATAGTAGAACCTTGCAGATTTCAGCATGAATGGGCCGGCTCGACCGGGGAAGTACTACCCTCTCACAGAAAATCGACGTAAAGTAACAGTACCTAAACTGTTGTGTTGTGTTCGGTGAGTGAGAGCGCCGGAGGCCCTATCCCCTATTCCTTCTCCCTCATCCCACTCCTTATTCTATCCCTTTTCCCAACCCCAAGGGGCGGCAACGCACTTGTGACTCCTGTGGTGTTGCTTGTGTCCATGGGCGGCGGTAATTGCTTACGATCAGGCGATCCGTCTGCTCGTTTGCCGCCTTATACTATAAAAAAAAAACGGTGGCCAAACGGGTCGGTACAGGGTTTGTATCAAGTTTTCCTTCTCTTACAGTGCTGTTCTCTGCATAATATGCTCCCTCTGTCGGCTCTTACGACACCCATGGGATGATATGGGGTGGTGACATTCCGTGTTCTTAATCCGTAACCACACGGAATTTTCTACTTGTTACAGATTGTATACTTCTTTAATGCTACAATGTGACCTGCTTGCGGTTCTTAATGACTGTTTGAAAATCATCATTAGGAACCATCATCATCGTATCGGTCTCATCCATCACCATCATCTTCATATTATTAGATACTCTTTACTTCGTCAGTGCTTGTTTGGCTGTATTTTATATTGACTCTGGCGAAATGCAGTATTTTGAATATGACCTAAGTCACAGATGTTTGTCCAGATGCCCCGCTGTCTGTCAATGGCAGGTTATTAACAAAATGACCTACAGAGTACATTCACATCGTCATATGGAGCGACAATGATAAAGTATTAATTTATTTGGAACTCTGAACATTCCGGCCTCGTTGCAAAAGGAATATACTTATTTTAAATTGTCTTTCGGGATTTATACCACGTACCTTTGTTTGGAGTAACCGATATTTCGGCACTGTTGCCAGCGCCATGTTCACGGATGTACTAAACAAAGGTACGTGGTATAAATCCCGAAAGACAATTTAAAATAAGTTTAAATGACCACGTAAGTTTAATTTCCTAAAGGAATATACGATGAATATAGGAAAAAGTAATACAACGGTGTTTACAATACAAAGTCTTTTTAATCCCTATTCAATTTTCCCCGTTTCATTTTGTGGGTGTCGTAACAGGTCACTATGGAAAATGCACTAAGCATGAATAGTATATTTGAGTTTTTTTTCATAGACTCACGCCTGTATCCCCGAAGAGATAGGCAGAGGTGTAATATTACACCCACATTTCGCCATGAACTTTTAGGTCCCACGTGATAGGGGGCGAGCCTATTGCCGTACCGGTCACACTACCAGACTCCGTGCTGCTACTGAGAATTTCCTCACGGAAAAACCTAATAACACTTTGCCTGACCCGCGAATAGAACCCGAGACCTGCCAATCCCACGAGCACATTTATGCCGCGAGACCAACGAGGCAATCCAGTACATTTGAGTAGAAACGGCAAATTCGACTTCAATTTTTCTATTGCCAAATTTTGCTTTTGTGATACAGATTAGGCTTATGTCCAGCAGCAGTCTGCTATGGCCATCCTTATTTTATATTCATCCTCCTAGCGTTATATCAGTTGCAACCCGGGATACGCTTATTAGTCTTCCCAGATTTGACCGAATTAGCCTTTACGACCGCCTTTACGACCGCCAAATATATTATTTGCTACGTATATTTTCCTTAATGACCTCTTACGTCACCCACAGAATGACATGGGGTTGTGACACTATACAATATGACTCCGCTTCTGAATGTCGAAGTTTGAAATGTCAACGTGTGTTAGTTCTGAAGTACAGGACATCGATGTACGCCAGTTCGAAAGTTTACTGGAGCGAAGTATACAAGGCCAACGTATCGTTCATATGAAAAAGTCTCGTTAACTCGAAAAACTAGCTCTGATCTCCGTTACGCTAAGAGATAGCAATATTCTAGGGTTTAGACTTCGACTTAAAGTTTATGTAGAGATACCGACACTCCATAACAACTGGCAGATGATCTGACTGTAGGTACTTCGGGACAGTCGGGGCTTAACGAGCTGCCCGAGGCACAGGGCAAGCGATAATTAACAGTATAATTCGCACGTAACTGCGAAAATTCGCCCTATAATTTTGAATTTGAGGTTTATGGAGAGATTTTAGGAGATTGTATAAAACTCTTAGAACGTTCGAAATCTATTAACTACGCTTTCCTTGCTGTAGACACAGAGATGCAGACCATACGCAAAAGGGTTCGAAAATATCAGATATTTATTATAAATATCAAAATATCGGATATTTACGATATATATCGGATATATATCACGTTTGATATATATCAATTTTGTATGAAAGTCATATTATTATTTTATTGTATTATTTATGAATACTGTTGTATTATTTATGAATACTATTATATAAATAATAAAATAATCACTAAACACAAAAATTTACTTTCTTTTTCGTAACGATTTTTTTCTGACACCACTGACGGACTGACGCCATTAATACCGGCAGAAGTGTTGCCATTTTTAGATTAGAACTTACCATTAGTGAGTATGTTTTAACTCTACTCCCACGCCATCTACGCAAAAATAATATTCTTTTTAAACCATTTTTGTGTTTCAATATATCACAAAAAACATTTGATATATATCGTCGAATCGAGGTTGATATATATCGGATATATATCTTGATATATATCGGATATATATCTTGATATATATCCATTGATATATATCCTCGAACCCTGCAAAATAGTTACCACATCTTAACGGTGTAACGGCTACATATCTGAAGCAAAAATGTCAATGTTATCATTCTTACGTATGTAACCTTACAAATGTTTACGTTATACAGTAAAATTGGCAAGAAAAATCAAATTTCAGACGTCATGACATAAAATTGAACTGTAAATAAGTAGTTATCTTTTATAGTTTCCTTTGTGACATCATGGTATTAATTTCGCCATAAGATTTTATGTTGGTCGTTGTGTGAGGACAGACCGCATGGATTGCATTCAGTTTATGAATATTGGTTGCACGTGAACTCATTCTTGCGAGAAGGTCGGTGATAAATGTATTCTTGTTTCGGAATCATTTGCTGGGATTTTTCTTTGGGTATGTCCCAAGTTCTCTGAATGCAGAGAGTGTCTCTGTATGCAAAGATTAGAATAAGTAAGGTAACCACTGAACACAAAGAACAACCAGACTCGGAGCAGTAACTTGTGGATTATGGAAAGTGATGTGCTGTGTATGATCGAACCCACAACTCTCGCCGTTTAGACTATACTATATTATTCATCATCCTCATCCACCTAGCGTTATCCCAGTCTCAACCTGAGGTCCGCTTTCTAGTCTAACCGGATTTGGAGGAATATTAGCTTTTCCACGGAGAGATTGCCTGTCTGACCTCCGCAACCCGAAGAGATAGCGATATTCCATGGTTTGGACTAGTGTCAGTTTATTTTAGAGGTACTGACGCCCTGTAACGACTGTCATAGATCTTCATGACAGTCGGGATCGACGGCTTAGTGTGCTCTCCGAGGCACGGGACAAGCGATAATTAACAATTTAATGCGCACATAACTCCGAAAAGTCATTGGTGCGCGCCGTGGATTCGACTCCGATACACTTTGCATGGCAGTCCGTTGGTATCTCCACTAGGCTATCTCTGCCTTATCGTACATAGTATATTACTAGCTAATATTTAAAGTAACTAGTGTCTCACACTTATCTAAGAGAACAAACATTACCTACTGCATATTACTCAATAGTTAATAAGATGCCGTGTGGTTGACGGCATAGTATACAAGTGTCACCACCACCTTCCCGTGGGTGTCGTAAGAGGCGACTAAGGGATAACACGATGCAAATACCATCTTTGCGTAGAGACGGAAAACTCGACATTAAACCCTATACGACTGCCTCGTTGGTCTCGCGGCATAAATGTGCGCGTGGGATCGGGAGGTCCCGGGTTCGATTCCTGGGTCGGGCAGTGTTATTGGGTTTTTCTGTCACGAAATTCTCAGTAGCAGCACGGAGTCTGGAAATGTGCCCGGTACGGCAATAGGCTCGCCCCTTATGACGTGGGACTAAAGTATATCTGGCGAAAAGTGGGTGTAGAAATACACCTCTGCCTACCCCTTCGGGGATAAAAGGCGTGACGTTATGTATGTATGTATGTATGTTAATAAGATTTATGATGATGACAAACAGTCATACGTCGGTCTCAAGTTCGGTAATATACATAACAAATATCGACTATGATCTGTGTAAAAGTAAACACAGTACACGTAGGTCGATCTTCAGTTGCTAGGTTTGATTCCTGGGTTAAGAATAATACTTATACCTATGATGATTTTTTTATTGTTCATGCACTTGGAAGATAGGAATTTAGTAATTTTAATATAACAGGTCTAAGTCGCGTAATTATTTGAAAATATAGGTAAACTAGCCGTTTCCCGCGGTTTCAGGAGTTCGAGTTTCGGCGTCAGAATACAAACACAGATACTCCAATTTTATATGCATTGATGTATAAATTACGAATACGAAATTTAAAAATATAGGTTATATAATTGTGAAGAATGAGTGGGTGCCGAAATTTGCACTTCACGAAGAGGGAGCTGCAGGTCATCAGATATCTTGTAAACACGCTGGTGGTAAAACATCGACTAAGATCAGTTTATTCAGAAGTATCCGACTCCCTATAACGATTGTCAAAGACCTTCATGACAGTCGGGACCGACGGCTTAATGATAATTTACAAAGGTTTTCTTTTTGTAATAATAGGCGGCAAACGAGCAGACGGATTGTCTTCGGCTTATGGTAAGCAATTACCGCCGCCCACGGACACAAGCAAAACCACTGGAGTCACAAGTGCGTTGCCGCCCCTTAGGGTTGGGAAAAGGGATAGGATAAGGAGTGGGATGAGGGAGAAGAAATAGGGGATAGGGCTTCCGGCGCTCTCACTCACCGAACGAAACGCAACAGTTTAGGTACTGTTACTTTACGTCGATTTTCTGTGAGAGGGTAGTACTTCCCCGGACGAGCCGGCCCATTCATGCTGAAATCAGCAAGGCTCTACAACCGTGTAAACGTGTAGTTATGCACATCACTCCGAAAAGTCATTGGTTCGCGCCGTGTATTCGAACCCGATACCCTCGGCATGGCAGTCTGTTGGTATATCCACTAGGCTATCACTGCACTATAGAACGGTGTGTGGCCCCTATTAGTTTTGCGCTGAGCAATCAAAACCAAAGCGCAACGTAGCGCAATTGAGCAATTCCATTGTAAGAACGTGTTTATTACAATGTTAGTTACCTATCGTTTAGTAATCTTGTACAAGGAATGCGATTGAAAGGCTTATCAACAGCGCAATATGATTCAATAACTAAAAATAGGTCAGACAGCTATGTTTAGAGTTAATGTGCTACCGTGTGTTATTAGTTTCGACTATTTGCTTTGACAAATTGCATCGAAATTGGTTTTGCCTAGACTATTTAATTTCCGTGTGGTGACGAATGAAGAATACGGAATGTCACCACCCCATATCATCCCATGGGTGTCGTAAGAGCCGACAGAGGGAGCATATTATGCAGAGAACAGCACTGTAAGAGAAGGAAAACTTGATACAAACCCTATGCCTACCCGTTTGGCCAGCGTGGTATAGTAGGCCAATTCCTCCTTTCAAAGGAGAGGCCTAGTCCAGCAGTGGACTGTTAAAGGCTGATGATGATGATGATTTAAAAGCCAAAGTTTGAATAGAATGGATGTAACGTCGTTTGTTACTCTTTCACTTAAAACTTACTGAAAGAAACTACATTTTTAGACTATAAATGAAAAAATAACGTATTTACCTACACACAAACTTAACCTAAAACTAGCATAAAATTAAAAATTGGGAATAAACATAAAACAATTTGCGTCCAAAAACGCTCCGCAACGTTGTCCACCGGTAGCTTGCCCAGAAGGCTGGCAGCAATACCAAGTTGGATGGCAATGCTCTCATAGTGACACCTGTCACAGCGCGACTGCCACGCCGCCAAGCGGCAATTTGGGTAACAGAAAGTTTGTCTACAGAGCGCTCATAAGAAATGCGCCTCTATATAAATATCTATGCTCTATGTCTAAACTACGTGAGCAAGAGAGACGGAGAACGTCGCCAGTACTGCCAACGGCGCCGACTACGAACTGGAGACAGTCTCCACTTGGAATCGGCACACGAAATCCTTAAGAACTGCGCTTTTATGTAAATCTGTATTCATTGGCACAGCCGAAACGATTGAGCGCAAGTAGCTGTAATTTAGCATATACTTAAGTTCCTCGGGAACTGTAGCGGTGCACTAAGAAGGGATTTTCTTAAATTCCTACGAGATCGGTATAAAATAATATGCGGGCGTCCTCTAGTAATGTAAATCATTATCCTCCTAGCAATAGCGTTATCCCAGTTAGAACCTGCTTTCTAGTCTAACCGGATTTGACTGAATATTAGCTTTTCCACAGAGCGACTGCCTGTCTGACCTCCGCAACCCGACGGGATAGCGATATTCCATGGTTTAGACTAGTGTCAGTTTGTTTATAGGTAGTGACTTCCTATAACGACTGTCAAAGATCTTCATAACAGCCGGTACCGACGGCTTAACGTGCTCTCCGAGGCACGGGACAAGCGATAATTTACAATTCATGCGTAGGAGGTAGGTGCGTGCGCGCCGTGGATTCGAACCCGATATCCTCTGCATGGCAGTCTGATGGTATCTCCACTAGGCTATCGCTGTTCTAGTAATGTAAATAACTTCTCAAACCAAGCACCCGCAAAAAGGTATTAATTTATTACAAAGAACTCAACAGCTACAAGAACACAACACGGGACTATTATATTACCTAAGTAGTAATATGAATCCCGCGTCCTGCCTACCCCAGTTACGGCACGGCGTGAATATAAACAGAGCTATCAGAACTACAACGAGTCATTGTTTGTGCTTCGCTGTTTCATTCAGCTGGGTTAGGGTTGGCACACGATGTATTTGATAGAATATTACTACGGACTGCCTCGTTGGTCTCGCGGCGTATATGTGCGGGTGGGATTGGGAGGGCTCGGGTTCGATTCCCGGGTCATAGGCTCGCCCCCTATTACGTGGGACCTAAAAATTCATGGCGAAATGTGGGTGTAATATTACACATTTACACCTCTGCCTACCCCTTCGGGGATACAGGTGAGAGTCTATAAAAAGAAAATATTCCTACGAAAGTTTCGTGTTTACTATCTTCTGTCCTGTCTTCGCCCGCGTGGCTGTCAGTTATAGCGACAAAGGTAGCATCTGTGCTATTTTGATATGCAAGCTACGTATTATGTATATTACTGCTAGGTTTTATTAAAATCCGCTAAGCAGCTTTTACGAGAAAGAGTAATAACTGACTGCCTCTGTGATCCAGTGGATAGCGTATGCGACTGCTGATCGGAGGTCCCGGGTTCGATTCCCGGGTCGGGCAAAAAGTGTTACTGGGTTTTTCCGAATACTCAGTAGCAGCCCGGAGTCTGGTGATGTGCCCGGTAACGGCAATAGGCTCGCCCCCTATATCGTGGGACCTGAAAATTCATGGCGTAATGTGGGTATAATATTTACACCAGGCGTGAGACTATAAATAAAATAAAAAATCTTGTATATGTTACGATACTAACCATTGTCTGTAGCTCTGCCTGAGGTATGGCTGTATAACAAATAGGTGTGTTGGTTACTGCTGATCGGAGTTCTCGGGTTCGATTCCCGGGTCGGGCAAAAATGTTACCGGGTTTTCCCGAATTCTCAGTAGCAGCACGGAGTCTGGTGATGTGCCCGGTAACGGCAATAGGCTCACCTCCTATTACGTGGGACCTATAAAAAAATCATGGCGAAACGTGGGTGTAATATTACACCTCTGCCTACCCCTTCGGGGATACAGGCGTAACAGCATACATCACTTACTTTTGAGTTCTTTATACCTGGTAGTAAAAGTTGTACGAATAAATTATTTTGATTCGTCTTGACGTAAATGTGTTTTTGTGTACAACCTAAAAAGAAGTAACTATAGTCGTATTTTTAATTAGACGAAGCCAACTGACAGTAGCTAATGTCACTTTGTAAAATAATGTTGTCATATTTAAAGTAATAGTGATGCGTTTAGTTCTCGTTCAATCAGATGAACGAACATTGAGTGTGAATAGTTAATCATTTCAAACTATAAAAGAATATTATTTCTATATTACAATAAAAGTGTTCTGATATAAGTTACTAGTAGTTATGTAAGTAGTATAAATCGTTATATTTTATACATCTACAGGATGTAAAAAGACCCTTAACGAAAACTTCAATCCCATGTTGTACCAATCACTACAAACATTTTTTACTTCGGCACCATACCTGGGAAATTACTGGTTCAGGAGATATTGAGGCTCAAAGTTAGTATGGAATTTTTCTAATTAAGTACAAAATCGATGCATTTACCCCGCCAAGATGTGCGCTAGATGCCCTACGACCCCATGGATAGGTAGATATTTCGAGCATTGAACGCGCGCGCTTTAAATTGCGGTTTAAAAAATGAAAAAACTAAAAAAAAAATCGTTTCCCAGGTATTATTTTTGGTTAGTATGACTTGGCATGATGTCCACAACGAGTAAACTTCGGCTTGGTGATGAGTCTTGTGACACCCTGTATAGTTTCAACTACATGATGTATTGAAAATAGAACAGTCTTACAGGTTTCCTCGCAATGTTTTCCTTAATGTTTAAAACACTCGGTATTCAGTATAGGTAAATACTATAGGAACATAGTCTTCGAAAACTCGAACACCGTACCTGATATCGGCCGTTCGGCACACTAACTATTCACTAGACAATCGATGCAATTTCATTAATTCAAGAGATTTTTCAATCATTCACTTTGTCACAACACTATTTTTATTTCATCATAAACTGACAACACAGTAAACGTCAGTTGACTTCGTCTAATTAAAAATACGACTATATGAAGGGATGATAGGTTTAACCACTGTGCCACATAGATTGTGATTTAGTAGGTACTTCGTATTATTATTATCTGCCAACCCTATTCGACTGTTAGCTTATACGCCTGACTGACGGATTTCTTATCAGTTATCACGCTAATTAAACAATAAATTATTTTTGTTTATGAGCACGTTCGTAACTATTGTTTACTAACTTGATAAGCTTAGAGGTAGAGAAGTGTTCATTCAGAGGAGCTCAGTGATTTAAGATTACATTACGATAGTCATACGATTCACAGGTACACAGCCTTGTTGATTTCAGCATGAATGGGCCGGCTGGACCGGGGAAGTACTACCCTCTCACAGAAAATCGACGTAAAGTAACAGTACCTAAACTGTTGCGTTTCATTCGGTGAGTGAGAGTGCCGGAGGCCCTATCCCCTATTCCTTCTCCCTCATTCCACTCTTCATCCTATCGCTTTTCCCATCCCCAAGGGGCAACGCACTTGTGACGCCTGTGGTGTTGCTTATGTCCATGGGCGGCAGTAATTGCTTACTATCAGGCGATCCGTCTGCTCGTTTGCCGCCTATTACTATAAGAAATAAAAAAAAACTAACCTAACCAGATACAACAGAATATCAGCTTAGGTACAACAGTTTATTATGTAAATAATGGATAATTCACACATGGGTATGTGATCCCAATCTTGGTAAAGCCTGTACTATGGCAACCATACAGTTTGATCAAGATAGGCACTTCATTATTTTTGTAGATAACACACAGCGGCGATAGCCTAGTGGAGAGACCGACGGACTGCTACGCAGAAGGTCTCGGGCTCGAATCCACAGCGCGCACCAATGACTTTTAGAAGTTATGTGCGTATTAAATTGTTAATTATCGCTCGCTAAACGGTGAAGGAAAACATCGTAAGGAAACCTGTCTGAGAGTTCTCCACAATGTTCTCGAAAAACATGAGAAGTCTGCCAATCCGCACTTGGCCAGCGTAGTGGACTATGGCCTTACCCTTCTCATAGTGAGAAGAGGCCCGTGCCCAGCAGTGGGACAGTTTATATACAGGGCCGATGATGATGAGATAACACGCTCCCAGACAAGTACAAAAATAACCATGCTCATTACACAAAGATTTTTCCTGGGCGGTAACGGAACTTACAACCTACAGCCGCGCAGTTAGAGCCACTAAATACTAGAGTGACAAGCCAATCTTTTAGGTAAATATACATTGAAATGAGAATGGTAGCACCCTTAGGCCACAGTTCAGTAAGAGTACTGCTACTTTACGATCGCCTGCTGTAGGGTGACAACACCTCAATCGAGCCACATTCATGCTTTGACCAACTTGGCTTTATAATAACATCAGTCCTGCTCATAAACTCTCTCACTGCTGGGCATGAGTCTCTTCTGACCAGTAGAAGCAGCCCAGTGGTGTACATAACGGACTGCCGAGACTATGGTCTCGAGTTCGATCCCCAGGTACCCCGGGCACACACCTCTGACTTTTCAAAGTTATGTGCGTATTAAAAAATGTTAATCGCTCGCTTAATAATGTGCCCGATAGATGACAATAGGCTCGCGCCCTATTACATTGGGACCGAAACATAACTGGCGAAGTGTGGGTGTGTAATGCACTTCTGCCTACCCCTTCCGGGATATATGTTATGTTATGTAAGAATAAATTCACAGTTCACCACGATTTTGTAATTTAATAAGTATGTTTGATAAATTATTCATCCAGGCTCTATAACTTAAGAATTCTCTGAAATTTGGCATGTACGTTCCTTGAACGGGCTCGGGCCGAAACAGTTTAACTAAAAGATGCGTAGAGTAGCTGCGGGCATTATCGTGCGAAACCAAATTTTTTTTTTTCATTTATTTATAGACTCACGCCTGTATCCCCGAAGGGGTAGGCAGAGGTGTAATATTACACCCACATTTCGCCATGAATTTTTAGGTCCCACGTAATAGGGGGCGAGCCTATTGCCGTACCGGGCACATTACCAGACTCCGTGCTGTTACTGAGAATTTCCTGACGGAAGAACCCAATAACACTTTGCCCGACCCGGGAATCGAAACCGAGACCTCCCAATCCCACGCGCACATTTATGCCGCGAGACCAACGAGGCAGTCCAAATATAGTTGTAGTTTATATTTACTATTCAACATGGTCCATCCTTCCGGACACGTTTGAATGTTATGTAAGTGCTGTGTTTTGCATTGAATAAAATTTTGCTCTTGTTTATATTCATCGTTCAGGATATCCTGCATTGCTCGAGAATTCAATGCATAACTACGTTATTATGTATTACTGTAAATTTTCTGATGTGTAAAGCATACGAAATACAGGTAAGGTATGCAGGGCTAAATATAGTTCGATGTTTAGTCCTAATCGTGTTGTGTAACTGTGTAACTGTCCGTGTGGTGACGGATTAAGAATACGGAATGTCACCACCCCATATCATCCCATGGGTGTCGTGAAGAGCCGACAGAGGGACCATATTATGCAGAGAACAGCTGCAGTAAGAGAAGGAAAACTTGATACAAACCCTATACCAACCCGTTTGGCCAGCGTGGTATAGTAGGCCAATTCCTCCTTTCAAAGGAGAGGCCTAGTCCAGCAGTGGACTGTTAAAGGCTGATGATGATTAGTCCTAACCATATCTGTGTAATATTATGCATTGGCTTATAAATTTTTTATGAAGCATCTCTAAAATTATTTAAAACTAAGAAATTTCTAATTTAAATAAATATAAGTATCTGCCCTTAAAATCATTTGGCACAAATTAATAATTGATTTAAATAATAACCTCATCTGATAGATCTATAAGATAATCTTATAGATCTAATAATAGGTCTAAAATTATACAAATCTAGGATGAATTCTAGTATAATATTTAACCCTTGTTTTATACCAAGCTTTTTGATTTTGCACGTATGGCGAAATGGTGATTGGTTTTATATCACAACACTTTAATAGAATTTCGTCCTAGGCCGTAGCATGGGGCTGAACGCTGCTCCACAATTTACTAGCATTTAAAAGTTTTGTAAAATACAACAGAAATGTTCTACCTGATAAAAAAATTGGTTGCCTGTAAAGTCGGTATACGGGCGAAAGTTTTACGTGACAACGACTTTGAGTGGTAAAATAATTTTAATGTGAATATTCATTCGTATAGTAGGAAGAAGGATGAAAGACGCGTGCCTTTCACTTTTTATGTCTGTCTCTCTCGCTCTTAGGCGGGACGCGTGCCTCTGACTCGCTCTCATTGTGAGCGCATAACGTGAGCGGAGCGTAACGCAGTTTCTTGAAGTGTCACCCGGCAAACCAATTTATAAGACGTTGTCACGTCAAAAATATTCATTTGTAACATGTAAGTTTTCATTGGAAAATACATACATAGACTCACGCCTGTTTCCCGGAGGCCTAGGCAGAGACCGCAGAGACTACGGAATCCCGTTTGCAACGATCCTGACATAAAAACGTTTTAAAAATAATCTCTCTTGCTTCATTCACTCCCATCAGATTCCTCATGCATGCTCTTCTGTTCAGGGTACTTCTAACCTGTCCTGTTTTTAGGATGTCTCCTATCTGGTCAGAGAACGTCCGCCTAGGTCTTTCCCTTTGTCCTATCCCATAATGAAAATTGAAAATAATTGTAAATTATAACCAAAATCGTTACGTGCATTAAAAAGTATATTGGCATCCATCGAAAATACGCCACATTACCCCACAAAACAGTCTCTATAATTTATTTACCCAGATGTGTACCAAAGCCCTTAAACAATAGCTTGAAGGCCGCGTTGTCAGTTCTTATGTGTTTATGATAACAGACCCCACTGAAGGAATCTAAGAGGCATCCCAAATATTCAGCCCAAGGTTGACTGAAAGATTGTAATGTTGACATTCCGATGCAATGACAATGTTTATCAAGATGTAATGTAAATTAAATGCATTGCATACATCGTATGGAATGCGATGGATTTTATGTAACTAGTTTTAGAACATGCCTTTATGTCATTAAATCTAATCTCATACTTAATATATAAAACTGAAGAGTTTGTTTGTTTGTTTGGTTGAACGCGCTAATCTCAGGAACTACTGGTCCGATTTGAAAAACTCTTTCAGTGTTAGATAGCCCATTTATCGAGGAAGACTAAAGGCTATATAACATCGCGCTATGAGCCACGGGAGCGGAGCAGTAGCCTTAAATAATGCGGGTGTAACCGCGGACATTCTCTAGAACTAATATATAAGGCTGAAGAGTTTGTTTGTTTCTTTGTTTGGTTGAACGGGCTAATCTCAGGAAGTACTGGTCCGATTTGAAAATTTCATTCAGTGTTAGATAGCCCATTTATCGAGAAAAGCTAAAGGCTATATAACATCACGCTATGTGCCAGGGGAGCGGAGCTAACTGCGGGCTGATCTAGTTCTTAATAAACTTACCTACCTACCAATTGCTTTTTGATGTGGTGGAGGAAACGCCGTTACTACGAATCCTACTCTACTCAAAGTTGTGATTTTAGCTTGGAGGAAGGTACATACTCATATATATTACGCATGTGCGACCCGAAAGAAGTGTGGCTTATGGGCTTAAAACGACAGCGGTTTCCTCTACTTGCCTAAGTAGCAAAGCAAAGCACATAAGTTGAACCTATTGGACGATTAGCTTGGAAACAGTAAAAGCCTTAGACTCAAACGTAGGGTACCTACCTAACTTTTATATTAATTAAGGAAAGTAGGTGGTGGAATCCGGAACACACCCATTTGTTTTACACCCATTTAACACGGGCCTTTAACATTTTCCGTGTGGTGACGGATAAAGAATAAGGATTGTCACCACCCCATATCATCCCATGGGTGTCGTAAGAGCCGACAGAGGGAGAATATTATGCAGAGAACAGCACTGTAAGAGAAGGAAAACTTGATACAAACCCTATACCAACCCGTTTGGCCAGCGTGGTATGGTAGGCCAATTCCTCCTTTCAGAGGAGAGGCCTAGTCCAGCAGTGGACTGTCAAAGGCTGATCATGATGAACACGGGCGAAGCCGCGGGCGGAAGTTAGTAGGTATCGCAACATATACTACTTTATTTATTTTATTTATTTATAGCCTCACGCCTGTATCCCCGAAGGGGTAGGCAGAGGTGTAAATATTACACCCACATTTCGATATGAATTTTTAGGTCCCACGTAATAGGGGGCGAGCCTATTGCCGTTACCGGGCACCAGACTCCGGGCTACTACTGAGTATTCAGAAAAACCCAGTAACACTTTTGCCCGACCCGGGAATCGAACCCGGGACCTCCGATCAGCAGTCGCATACGCACTGGACCACGGAGGCAGTCATATACAAGATGTGATAGGGAGTAATCTTTCAAAAGATGAAACAATTACGTACAAAACTGACCTTGGCTGAAACAATGCCTGTAGCATTAACATAGTATTATATAATCCTTTGTAGAATATAAACATTGCGCTAAATTGCATGGTAGTTTGTTTACAAAACCTCACAGATATATTGCCCTGGCTAAAGATGAATGCAATGTACGCGAAACATCAAAATATGAAAGCGGGATACAGACGAAAATAAACGATGTTTATAAATGCAATGCCAGAATAAACGGTTTATTTTGATAGGTCCATCATTTGCCGACTAATGAAAAACAAATTATATTAAGATTAGGGAATGCAATAAGACGTTTTCGTGCTCGAGTGCAATCTCGTAAATCTCGCGAGATATCGCCCTTTTTTCGACCGAGATTAGTCTCGCTAAAAAAGGCCGAGATCTCGGCGATTGGCTTCAAAAACTCGCGAGATCTCGCTTGAGCCCAAATCTCGCGAGATTTGCATTCCCTAACTGAGATGGATAGAACACTAAAATCGTGTTTATGTGTACTGTCTAGTGTCTAGGTAAGATCCATATACCTACACTATCATGACCATAGCGAGACTTAGCTTGTCGGTCGTAACATATCGACAAAGTTAAGCAACGCTTGCACAGGTCGCCACTTGGATGGGTGACCGCGTGTGGCATTTACATCTGAGCGCTACCGTGCTTCGGAGGGCACGTAAAGCTAGCGGTTCTTGTCTCAGGATAAGAATCGTTAGGCCATGTCGGAGGCCTACGGGCGGTTTGAAAACTCCGACACCAGAGTTGGCCACACACTCACACGAAAAACAAACAAATCCTGACCATCATCGTGCCAGTTACAAGACTTCTCGTCTTGGAGCCCGAAGACCGCTTACTGGGATACTCCAGTCCAAATTGCAACACCAATCGATGGCCATAAAAATGTTCCCGTCATCGAAGGATTCGAATTTCTGGTGTAAGTAGATCTGACAGAATATAAGCTTTCTCGCATATCGACAGCAGTGTGACCTCCGTAAGCCAAAGGGATATCGATATTTCTTTCTACACCATGGCCCGACTAATCTCAAAGTCCAAAGCTTCGTGGACTTATTACTGCTACTAGTGCAGACGATCCAGTCACCTATTTATTGGTAAGTAGTTACCCGCTTCATAGAGACATCCTTAAAACAGGAAAGGTTAGAGGTACCCTGAACAGCAGAGCATGCATGAGGAATTTGATGGGAGTGAATGAAGCAAGAGAGATATGTCCGGATCGTTGCAAATGGCGTTCCGTAGTCTCTGCCTACCCCTCCGGTAAACAGGCGTGAGTCTATGTATGTATGCTTCATAGAAATACATACTTCATTATAACATAACTAAAGATGTGTCGACGAAAACAAGTCGTAACAGTAACATTTGGATCACAAACAAACGGCCAAGCGGCCGCTGAAACTTCTACGCTGCACCTTCGTTCAGGGAAATCGCAAAGCTATTCATCATCATCATCAGCCTTTAACAGTCCTCTGCTGGACTAGGCCTCTCCTTTGAAAGGAGGAATTGGTCTACTAATACCACGCTAGCCAAACGTGTTGGTATAGGGTTTGTATCAAGTTTTCCTTCTCTTACAGTGCTGTTCTCTGCATAATATGCTCCCTCTGTCGGCTCTTACGACACCTATGGGATGATATGGGGTGGTGACATTCCGTATTCTTAATCCATCACCTGATATTAGATAGCAAAGCTATTTCGCGTTTGTATAAAAATATGGTAGCGAATTAGCGATACTATCGAAACATATCGCCTCGTATTCGCTTTGCAAACGCGACGAGGCAAGTAGGCAACTAAGGCAAATGAATTACTTTCAATCTGGTCAATTCATCGCAACAAGGTTCTTCTAATAAATAATATCGTGATATTACGTGTGTGTAAATAAAGCAAGGTTGAAACACAATCGGTGATGTCGTTGAGCCATGTGTGCAGCTGTTACGACAATATATGTTACATACAAACTTACACCTTATGTTAGCCGTTTGAATGATAATACACAAGGCCTGAATGGATCACGAGTGTATTACACCTCGTGCGGGGATGATTCCAGGGCTAATGGATTAATACCCGTCGCTTTTAAAACACCTGAATTCACCCATGGCATGTTTAAGTGTTTCGCAGCGATAGCCTAGTAAAGAAACCTACGGACTGCTACGCAGAAGGTCTCGGGCTCGAATCCACGGCACGCACCAATGACCTTTTGAAGTTAAGTGCGTATTAATTGGTAATTATCGCTTGCTTATCGGTGAAGGAAAACATCGTGAGGAAACATGCATGTCTGAGAGTTCTCCATAATGTTCTCGAAAGACATGTGAAGTCTGCCAACCCGCACTTGGCCAGCGTGGTGGACTATGGCCTTACCCTTCTCATAGTGAGATAAGGCCCGTGCCCAGCAGTGGGACAGTATAAGGGGCTGATGATGACTTGAAAAGGCTGTTAAAAGTGAAGCCGAGATTCTGTTAAGGGGGAGAGAGTGTAGAACGTACCTACTCTCTACCTCTTTTGTTAAAGTTGTTGTAAAAGTTTAAAGGGTCAGTCGTTACTAACAGTAATTCCTAGACCAACATTGGTGTAACCAACTTCGGGACAAGCAAAAATATTTTTCTTTTCAAATTATAAATGACTGACATCCGTTACATTAATATTTGTAGTGTGCAAATAGCATAACTTTAGAAATATTTAGGTACTGAATATATTTTCTACAGAATAAATTATAACATATTCAGTTAAATATAGACCTATGACTCATTCAATAGGGCTGTTACATCAGTTTATTGATCGTCGTTATTGCTTATGCCAACCCATCCAAGGTTGAACCTCAAGGTCGGTCATGAACGTCATGCATGCACCGCTTACGTCACATGCACTGTAATACAATGCCTGCAGTAAAATAGATTTTGAACACAAATATAAATAGTAATTTAGTATTTGCATTATGTAGGAACGTGAATGACGAAATGTGCCTCCGTACGGGTGGGTTAAGAATGCAAATTGTCGCCACCTCACGTCATTCCGTATTTTGTTTTGGTTCTTGTATTTTCCTTATAGTAGGGGAGCCCAATTTGCCCGTGTGGTGACGGATTAAGAATACGAATTGTCACCACACCATATCATCCCATGGGTGTCGTAAGAGCCGACAGAGGGAGCATAGTATGCAGAGAACAGCACTGTAAGAGAAGGAAAACTTGGTACAAACCCTATACCAACCCGCTTGGCCAGCGTGGTATAGTAGGCCAATTCCTCCTATCAAATGAGAGGCCTAGTCCAGCAGTGGACTATTAAAGGCTGATGATGATGAGGGGAGCCCAAGAAGGGATTTCGGGACTACTCGAGCCCGTCAGATATTGATAGCATCCATGTCCTACGTATTTTTAATAAAGTAGGAATGTTAATCTGATCGTTTGCATAATGGAGGTAAGATTTCAAAATGCAAGAAAAAGAAAATTAATCGAGCGTGTCAGATTTTCTAAGGGGATGTTAATTGAATGTAAAAAAGGCTCTCATTGAATAATCAGACGATTTAGGTGTCACGCAAACTCGTGGCCATTATTAGAAAGTTGCAAATGTGAATGAGTGAATTCGCCGTTTTGAAATACTCAAGCGCGTCAGTTTAAGATATATATTCTTTCTTTCTCATAATCTGACAATTATCTGTAGGTATCAAGGCAACAGCTCAATAAAAATTTTGAAAGTCTAATATGATATGAATTATACATTTTTAAAATTTTTATCTTTTTATCGTCTAAGCTTTGCAACCCAATAGGTCCCTAAGCAGCGATAGCTGAGTGGAGAGACCGACGGACTGCTACGCAGAGGGTCTCAGGTTTGAATCCACGGCACGCACCAATGACCTTTCCGAGTTAAGTGCGTATTCAATTGTTAATTCTCGCTTGCTAATCGGTGAAGGAAAACATCGTGAGGAAACCTGCATGTCTGAGAGTTCACCATAATGTTCTCGAAAGAGGTGTGAAGTCTGCCAACCCGCACTTGGCCAGCGTGGTGGACTATGGCCTTACCCTTCTCATAGTGAGAAGTGGCCCGTGCCCAGCAGTGGGACAGTATAAAGGGCTGATGATGATGAGGTCTCTCTGACGCTGGAGTAAATCCCAATTTAGCATCGTGGGCTCCCCTACTATTAGTCGCATCTTACGACACACACGTAAGGAAAATACAAGAACCAGAAAATTATCTTTTGGAAGTAAGTTTGGAAGAGATGGAAAACTCGACATCACACTTGTCTGTTCGGCTTGGTGATAGCCTCTTACTGATTTACAATATTGTGACGCAAATTAGAAAAGGTCTATATCCACCAGTGCTTTGCTTTTCTTTTTCGTGAGTGAAGGAAGCCTCTAATGACAAGTACCGAGTCCTGTATTTACTTCAGAGTCACCGCTCTCTGGACATCACCAGACTCCGTGCTGCTACTGAGAATTCGGAAAAACCCAGTAACACTATACATGTAAAAAATTCATCCCGTGGTTTGATCGTTACACTGAAATCCCATGTTGTACCAATCACTACGAACATTTTTTTACTTCGGCACCATACCTGGGAAATTACTGGTTCAGGAGATATTGAGGTTCAAAGTTAGTATGGAATTTTTCTAATTAGGTACAAAATCGATGCATTTACCCCGCCAATATGTATGGATAAGTGGGTATTTAGAGCATTGCACGCGCGCGCTTTTAATGCGGTTTAAAAAATGTGCAAACTTAAAAAAAATCGTTTCCCAGGTATTATTTTTGGTTAGTATGAGTTGGCATGATGTCCACAACGAGTAAACTTCGGCTTGGTGATGGTTCTTGTGACATCCTGTATATTACTATTTGACTACACAGTTGACACAGATGGTCTAGTGGTCTAAGCTATCTCCTTTGGCACTACCGAGTATCGAGCATTGGATTTTCACGCTAGCCGTAACAGCTTCTGGAAGTAATCAAACATATTTCAAGCCCTAGGCATTAAGTCCGCCTTTATACTATTGTGAATATAACGATTTAATAAATAAATAATAAATAAATATTTTAAGGCAGGATAGCCTAGTGGAGATACCAACAGACTGCCATGCAGAGGGTATCGGGTTCAAATCCACGGCGTGCACCAATGACTGTTCGGCGTTATGTGCGTATTGAATTGTAAATTATCGCTTGTCTCGTGCCTCGGAGAGCACGTTAAGCCGTCGGTCCCGGTTGTCATGAAGATCTTTGACAGTCGTTACAGGGCGTCAGTACCTTCTAAATAAACTGACACTAATAGTCTAAACCATGGAATATCGCTATCCCTTCGGGTTGCGGCGGTCAGACAGGCAGTCGCTCCGTGGAAAAGCTAATATTCAGCCAAATCCGGTTAGACTAGTAAGCGGACCCCAGATTGAAACTGGGATAACGCTAAGAGGATGATGAATAAATAAACATTTCAGCAACTAACATCTAATGAAAAACCACAGTGCTAATTTATTCTATCATCACAAGTAGTGTGAACAAAAAATTAACAGTATAATGTATTAATTAGTTGACGACATTGATCGTTATTCTCTCGTTAACACCTAGACAATAACGATCTTATAATACTTGATTAATTATCTTGTTATTTAACGTTATTTACAGCCGTTTTTGCACATATCGGCCTCGTAGAAAATTGTGTCTTTTAGCAATGATATCCTCGTGGATATAATTATTATGACAGAGGATATTTGACAGTCCTTTTTAGAGTCAGTACGCTTGCTTGTGCAGTTGAATATTGCAAATATTCTATCAAAATATCCCTGGCTCCAAAATAAAAGTATGGTAATGTTGATGATGACATACATACATACATATCGTCACGCCTTTTATCCCCGAAGGGGTAGGCAGAGGTGTATTTCTATACCCACTTTTCGCCAGATATACTTTAGTCCCACGTAATAAGGGGCGAGCCTATTGCCGTACCGGGCACATTTCCAGACTCCGTGCTGCTACTGAGAATTTCGTGACAGAAAAACCCAATAACACTGCCCGACCCAGGAATTGAACCAGAGACCTCCCGACCCCACGCGCACATTTATGCCGCGAGACCAACGAGGCAGTCGTATAGGGTTTGATGTCGAGTTTTCCGTCTCTACGCAAAGATGGTATTTGCATCGTGTTATCCCTTAGTCGCCTCTTACGACACCCACGGGAAGATAGGGGAAGGTGACACTTGTATTCTATGCCGTCAACCACACGGCAAAATGATGACATGTCAGAGATAAATTACAACCAGACACAGAACAAATATTCATGATCATCACATAACGATTTATGCTGAGTGGAAATCGAACTCACGTTCAACAGTCAATGTCACTAACCAATTGATCCACAAGCGAGTCAAATGGGTGATACTAAATGAAGACTATTCTAACGCAAAGTCAAATCCAAAGTCTTGTTTCAAATAAAATATGTACCTATTTCTACTTTTCATCATCAGCCCTCTATATAAACTGTCCCACTGCTGGGCACAGGCCTCTTCTAACCATGAGAAGGGTAAGGTTATAGTCCACCACGCTGGCCTAGTGCGGGTTGGTAGACATCACATGTCTTTCGAGAACATTATAGAGAACGAGAGTTCTCTATAATGTTCTTAAGCAAGCGATAATTAACCATTTATTACGCACATAACTCCGAAAAGTCATTCTCTGCGTAGCAGTCTGTCGGTCTCGCCACTATAATTTTACCTAAACATTTCGCATATGATAGACTGCCCTCAAATGCCTGTTTAAAAGTTCTTACTGACGTATCACAAAGTGCAATCATGTTCGTTGACTCAGCGCACTAAGTCGGCTCACATCGCACAAAGTATAACACTTGATTCGCGCCCGCGTCTACATGTCTGCTTTTCACAGTTTATTATAGTTAAGAATTATTTAAGTTAGCTACTTTACTCGCATGTGTTCAGGTTTTTTAAGGTTCTTGATTTGTGTAGGTATGTGATGTTTGATATTTTATATTTGTATGGCTATAGCTGCCTTGTACAAGAAAATTGCACAAGGCAGCGATAGGAATACCTACCAACAAACTGTCATGGGGAGGGCATTGGGTTAAAATCCAGTGCGCACACCACACACTTTTCGAAGTTATAAATAAATCATTATCATTTACCATGTGTCGTGTCAGGCTGTCATGAAGATCTTTGACAGTCGTTACGGGGAATCAGTAACCTTAAATATACTGGCACTGATCTAAGCCATGGAATATCGCTATCACTTTTAATGGTTTACTATTGTTTGACAAAAAACGTATGACAAAAGATCATTTTACAAACAACGTTTGAAAAACTAATCATTTGACAAACTTTAATTTCGCAAACATATTACTTTAAAAACAATCATTTGACATAATACAGGTTTCACAAATGTTTTACTTGGAAAATAATTAAAATGTTAAATAATTATTTAAAAAATAATCATTTGACTAAATAATTCGTTTGTCAAATTGGAGATTGTACAAAAAGTTAGAAGATAAATTATTAGTTTTTAAAAATAACTAACTTCTAACCAATACTTACGCGAAATTTTGAAAATATTAAATTGCATGGTTGCAATTTTCATCTTGGACAGATTATTTATAGGCAAGTAATAATTTTGTATTAATACTAATTCCAAAGAAACTTAAGTCTTTTAAAAAAAAATACACACTGCCTGAATTAAGCAAAATAAGTAGAATTCGGTTCTATTGTGGTCGCAGTTCTAACCTAACCTAACCAGCCATTGTTTCAGTTGACCCTACACAAAGATTGTTGTTTTAACGTAGATTTTGGTTACTAAAATATTTACCAAGCAAGGCATTTTGTCAAATGTTATTTATGCTTTACGTTGTTTTGCCAAATAACATGTTTAAAAAAATAATCAATTTGTAAATGAATGTTTTAGCATAATAACTTTTTTATAGTAAATATATTGTCTAATGGGTAGTTTATTAAACAATAGTATGTAAAATAATAAATTTATCATGTATAATTTTGTCAAACGTTATTAGTCAAATGAAATTTTTTTATTTGTTTTTTGTCAAATGATCGGACACCCTTTTAATAGACCGACAGACTGTTGCGTGGCGTCTCGGGTTCTAATCCACGGCACGCACCAATGACTTTTCGAAATTAATGAATAATCCCTTACTTAACGGTGAAGAACATCATGTCTGAGAGTTTTCCATAATGTGAAGTCTGCCAAAACGCATTTGACCAGCGTGGTTGACTATGGCCTTAACCTTCTCATAGTGAGAAGTGAATTATGCCCAGCAGTAGGACAGTATATACAAGGCTGATGATGACTATGATCTTACGTCAGAACCACGAAAGAAGATGGGCAAAAAATGGTCAAACTTTGACATGATTTTACCGACGAATACTATGAAATAGCAATCATAATATACTATTCTCGGGAGCATTGTTTAAAAGACAACGACACCTGTACAAACGTTACAAGTTGACCTGTTTCCCATAGACAACTTAGTTGGTTTACGTAAGACACCGTTTTTATTTAGTTTCAAGATCACTTTTACTAAGAAATATGTTACACAAAGGTTTTGCAGCTGTTTGAATCAACAGTGGTTGTAAATATTCATAGTTAATCATTTAAATCTCTTTAAGGTTTTGATAGTAAGAACACCCGTAGTAGTTTAAGAAAATGTTTACAGGTTTGGTTTGGACACGGGGAGAGGATGGATGATGAAAGACTGACCAAGCAGATATATAAGGCAAGTGTGGAAAGGACAGGACGAAGGGGAAGACCTAGGCGGACGTTATTTGACCAGATTGGAGACATCATAAAAACAGGACAGGTAAGAAGTACCCTGAACAGTAGAGCACGCATGAGGAATCTGATGGGAGTGAATGAAGCAAGAGAAATATGTCAGGATCGTTGCAAATGGCGTTCCGTAGTCTCTGCCTACCCCTCCGGGAAACAGGCGTGAGTCTATGTATGTATGTGTATGTATGTCACCATCATAATTATCACCGTCAGCCTTATTTAAATTAAACCCATTGCTGACCAAATGTATCGGATCTGATGGCAATAGTAGAACTCTTCATAAATTCCAAATAAATATCATTTTCATTGTGCTTCGAAACTTTCATTAACATCGATATAGCTGAGCAAGCGTGATAAACAGACAAACATATTTTCACGTTACATCGAAATGACGCAAAAGTAGAATGGCAACTGCATTGTTAGCGAAAGGTCACAGGTTCTGATTCCACCTATTGCAGAATTGATGTGTGGTATTTCTTACATTAATAGTACCTACCTCGTCCGATTTCTAAGTTGCATCAAGAATGTACAGTTCAACTGATCATATATTATGTATATCACTAAAATACTGATTAAGAATTGCGTTGGTTGGTGCCTTGTTGGTCTCGCGGCATAAATGTGCGCGTGGAATTGGGAGGTCTCGGGTTCGATCCCCGGGTCGGGCAAAGTGTTATTGGGTTTTTCCGTTAGGAAATTCTCAGTAGCAGCACGGAGTCTGGTAATGTGCCCGGTACGGCAATAGGCTTGCCCCCTGTTACGTGGGACTAAAATAAATCTGGCGAAAAGTGGGTGTAGCAATATACCTCTGGTACCTCTTCGGAGATTTAGGCGTGAGACAATGTACCTATGTATGTATGCAAGATTGCGAGTACGGCGGCGTAGCGAATTAAGTGATGTAGCTGCTTGACATTGCGACGGGTGTTGTGGGTTCGATACGGGATGACACTTTGCCTGAACTAAAGTTTTCGTTTTGACAATTGGTGTAATTTTTATCCGTAGTTAGAATGTTTAGTCCAAGATCCCAGAGCCGCCAGACCTTACTTATATTCTCAGAAACGAAATGTACCTATAGAATAATGTAGTGTTAGTATCTGCTATGAGTGTACGCATACTTGCTAGCTCGAATCTAGGGCCAATCTTTAGGTATGAGGAGCTAAATATCGACGGAAACAATTTCCATACATTTTCTAAAGGCGTCCCCTAGTGGTCTCTACCGATGGCTAGATATCACTTATTATTTTGGAATTTTTAAAGCGACTGGTAAAAACTACCGCCGCCGAAATATTATAAGAATTTACTACAGGAATATCAGCTCTACTGAATTCGAAATTAGGGGCTGATTTCGTTATCATTATACTGGAGGAGTTGGCGAAGACAACCAAATGAACATAATTTACTGCTTGACTATGATATCAATTTAATAATAATTTTACTTGAAGATAACTTTCAAGATAAAACAGTGGTATTGGCGATTAAAAAGACTGGCCAAGACATTTATGGTCCGTTCTATCTCGTGGTTCTATTGCATTATGAACATGGAGTAAATGTAAATATAGAATAATTAAGTAATTAACTTGAATTTTGACGTTCATTACTTCATTAGCGTCACTTTGTGGCCTAAATGAAAAATTGATTTTGACTTCGACTATGTGAATAATTACTTAATATCAGTAATTATTGATTGAGATTTTTTATCTTTGTGTAGGGGAATCCCCTTAAACAATTACTGAAGTAATCCGATCTTACTTCTAAGTTTCTCACGTATGAGCCGTATCAGGTGTTATGTTGTGTGTCATGTTAAACGATCCACTTGACACACACACCGTTATTCACAAGTGTTAGCACTTGCAGTCAACGCTCATTGTATCTTCACGACGGGTTTTGCGTGGTAAGCAGTAGGCGTAACGGTTTCTGTAGCATGTGAACTGAATGAGTGGTCATAATCATAAGACAAATGATATTACGAATACAATATAAATATATGTGTGTTCATCTGTACATCATTTTTTGCGTTACTGACTGACTGATTGACTGACTGACGCGCACAATCATAACTACAGGTCGCGAGAAACTGAAATTGCCATGTTTGTTTTGTTTGTTCCTTAGGGACCGTAGGGGTACACTAAGAAGAGATTTCCCGAAATTTACACGGGATCCGGCAGATACGGTTAAATTAGAAAAAAAATGTGGACTTAGCAGTATTATATTACCTACTAGCTGCTGCCCGCGACGTCGTCTGCGTGAACGCTATACAGCACCTAACTATTAAATACCTACGATTATACCTTTTAAAAAGTACGCAGCGGTGATAGCCCAGTGGTGTATGTAACGGACTGCCGAGACGATGGTCTTGGGTTCGATCCCCAGCTATCCCGGGCACACACCTATGACTTTTCGAAGTTATGTGTATTAAAAAATATTAATTAATTATCGCTCGCTTAACAATGTGCCCGGTAGACGGCAATAGGCTCGCCCCCTATTACATTGGGACCGAAACATATCTGGCGAAGTGTGGGTGTGTAATAGGTACACCTCTGCCTACCCCTTCGGGGATAAAAGGCGTGAAGATATGAGAAGATATACCTTTTAAAGCTAAGGGCGTCTCCTAAGCTGAAATAAATTGATTAAGTATAACTTGCGTTATATTTTTTTCAGTAAATACTTGACAGTTGTTACAGTAAGTGAAACATAAAGAATTAGGTACCAGTACCGATCGTGGCTACCGATTATTAACAAAAGTGATTCATAACTTGAATCATGTTCAAGGTTACGAAGTGCAAGTTTATAATATTACAATAAACTAGAGTACGCCCGCGGCTCCACCCGCCTGAATTATACACATAAGCCTTTCTCGGGAATTATACTATCTACTAGCTGTTTCCCGCGGTTTCACCCGCGTCCTAAGGGAACTACTTCGCGTACCCGGTTAATTTAGCCTAAGTTACTCCTTGGTACATCAGCTATACGCAAGTTAACGTCCCGTCAAAATCGGTCCAGCCGTTCCAGAGATTAGCGAGAACAAACAGACAGACAAAAACTGTAAAAAATGTTATTTCTGTCTATGTACCGTGTATAGGTACATCCATATGCATTTAGTAAAAAGCGGTTATTTTAATATTACAAACAGACACTCCAATTTTATTTATGTGTATAGATTGGTGAAAATTCGTTCAGAAGTTTATGAGAAACACATTCATACAGACAGATAGGAGGCGGCATCATATTAGGTATAATAATTACTAGCCAAGTCCCCGATTACACCCTCGTTATTTAGGGATTTTCTCCACACCTGCGTCTCATAGCGTGATGTTATATAGCTTTCCTTTCCTATCCTAGTATCCAACTCAGAAAAATAATCAAATCGGACCAGCAGTTCCTGAGATTGGCGACAACCAAACAAACTCATCAGCTCTAATATTAGTACAGATGCATAGTCAGGTTACTTGAATCATGTTCACGGTATCTAAGTACAAGTTTACAATATCTTAATATATAAAATCCTTGCGTTACTGACTGACTGACAGACACGCTACAGCCGAAAGTATTGGGCGCAGGAAGCTGAAATTTGGCATGTATGTTCCTTGTGGACCGTAGGCGTGCACTAAGAAGGGATTTCCCGAAATTCCCACGGGATCGGGCAAAACGGGTAAAATAAAATAAAATGCGGGCGTAGCTGCGGGCGTCCTCTAGTTAATAATAAATGCCCTACGCCTCGCGCAAGCAGGTTTTCGCTATGATATCATAAACCGTTAAAACGGGCGTCGATTAACCATTTAATACGCGCATAACTCAGAAATGTCAGAGGTGCATGCCGTGGAATCGAACTGGAGTCATCTGTCGATGTCTGCCGGAGGGCACTTCACTAAAGCAACGTACCCACTGGACTCTAGAGATCTGATTGAAAGCTATTTCTTTGCTCATGCTGTGGAAAACCCTTTTTAATACTTCCTCCTATTGATATTTATTATTTTTATTTTTTATAGACTCACGCTTGTATCCGATTGGTCGTCAGAGTTGTGATATTACACCCACATTCGCCATGAATTTTTAGGTCCCACGTAATAGGGGGCGAGCCTATTGCCATCTACCGGGCACATTATTAAGCGAGCGATAATTAACCACTGGACCACGGAGGCAGTAATAAAAAGGAACCTACTAAAAATAACACTTAAATCTCGATTTATTTAATCTTCTGTTCCGATATTCAAAGTTAGATTAATAAATAGTGGTTACAGTCAGTATATCTGTATAATCTATGGTTACAGTGGTCTGTCGAATAAAATCCTTGGATATAGCAGGATAGTATATCACTTGCTGAAACCAAGCTGAGGGCGGCTAGGAAAAATCAAATTTGAAGTAATTTATGTAATTTAGGCCACAGAGCGATTTATGACCATTAGTAAAATAAAGCGGCGATAGCCCAGTGGTATACGTAATGGACTGCCGAGACTATGGCCTCGGGTTCGAGCCCCAGGTACCCCGGGCACACACCTCTGACTTTTCAAAGTTATGTGTGTATTAAAAATGTTAACCCTTCGGGCAGGTGTGAGTCCTTTTTATTATATTTGGCCGCAATGTGTTCGTCTTTCTTAATACAATTAATACGGACGTTGAGCGCTCTTTAAAATTAATATGTCTCACAAATAAATTCCTTAGTAATTTAACCTTGAAAATGTTATAACATTTTCACCTGAGCAAGCTGTTTGTGGTGATAAGGTTGGTTCGTATTCGATTTCTGTGTCTAACAATATTATTGGCTTTTCCTATTAAGATAACCTGAAGTAAAGACTCCGCATACGCTGGAGTTATAGTTAGATGATACATACATACATACATATCGTCACGCCTTATATCCCCGAAGGGGTAGGCAGAGGTGTATTTCTACACCCACTTTTCGCCAGATATACTTTAGTCCCACGTAATAAGGGGCGAGCCCATTGCCGTACCGGGCACATTTCCAGATTCCGTGCTGCTACTGAGAATTTCGTGACAGAAAAACCCAATAACACTGCCCGACCCAGGAATCGAACCCGGGACCTCCCGATCCCACGCGCACATTTATGCCGCGAGACCAACGAGGCAGTCGTATAGGGTTTGATGTCGAGTTTTCCGTCTCTACGCAAAGATGGTATTTGCATCGTGTTATCCCTTAGTCGCCTCTTACGACACCCACGGGAAGATAGCGGGTGGTGACACTTGTATTCTATGCCGTCAACCACAGGGCATAGTTAGATGATGATCTTTTTTTAGGGTTCCGTACCTAAAAGGTAAAAAACGGGACCCTATTACTAAGCCTCCGCTGCCTGCCTGTCTGTCACCAGGCTGTATCTCATAAACCGTGATAGCTAGAAAGCTGAAATATTCACAAATTGTGTATTTCGGTTGCCGCTATTACAACACCAAAAATAAAAAATAAAATGAAAATATTAAGGGAGGTCACATGCAATAAACATGTTTTTTTTTCATAATTATTTTGATCAATATTATTAACGGTAACAGGTAGACGCTTAAAATTTTCACAGAATATGTACTTAGTTGTATATTACCTTTCAAAATAAATAAAAAAAGTAAATAATAAAGGGGGCTCCCATACAACAAACGTATTTTTTAAGCAATTTGTTACTCGATCTTAATAGACAGGTTGAAAGTTAAAAAAAATATTTAAGTATACATACAACAAACGTGATTTTCTTTTATAGATGATGGTACGGAACCCTTTATGTGTGAGTCCGACTCGCATTTGCCCAATTTTTTATTATTATTATTTACTTAAAGTTTACTTTTCAGTGTGAAGTCAGGGGGTGCTTTTGTGTACTGGTCTGTCCGACCATTACACAGGGCTTCGGGTTCGCGATCCCGGCTCTCCGAGCTGCTGTAGTCACTACCCAATATCCTTTCCAGTGATTACAGTACCCCCCACCTACAAACCCATTTTCCTTGTCATACATCCTATCCATTTACCCAGTATCTCCTACCCTTCTTCCTTTATAACGATAATATTCCCAAGGAGGGTTGGCGTCAGGCAGGCGGCCGGCTGGTAAAATATATGCCAAAACCTTTTGTAGTATGGCCACGTATGACAATGAGTGCGAAAGGATTAGGGCGTTCCCCGCAGGCGACGCGCAGGGGCAGCACCCGGCACCTGCGAGAAGTATGCAAGGGTTGTTGCACTATTCCGGGCGAGTGCAACGTAAGAAGCGAGCCTGTGATGTAAGGGTGAGGTATGCAAGTTGGAACGTAGGTACGATGACTGGAAGAGCTAGAGAGTTAGCTGGTGTTTTGAAAAGAAGAAGAATAAATCTGGCATGCCTGCAGGAAACAAGATGGAAAGGTACGAAAGCTAGAGAGATCGGAGAAGGATACAAGTTTTATTATTGTGGAAGTGATGGAAAAAGAAATGGCGTGGGAATTGTGTTAGACGAAAATATGAAAGATAGTGTGACAAGTGTAAATAGAATTAATGATAGAATGATTGCTGTGAAAGTGATGTGGCAAGGTATTATTTTGAATGTGATAAGTGTGTATGTCCCTCAGGTAGGATGTGAGGATTGTGAGAAAGAGAAGTTTTGGATGGATTTCGATAGCATGATGACGGGTATACCGGAGAATGAAGAGATTATTGTGGGAGGTGATTTTAATGGACATGTGGGACGAACAAGTGGAGAGTATGAAAGAGTACATGGAGGTTGGGGATTCGGCAGCCGAAATTGTGAGGGAGAAGCAATTCTCCAAGCTGCTGCCGCTTTTGACCTCGCAGTTGCAAATACTTGGTTTCAGAAAAGAGAACAACATTTAGTTACATATAATAGCGGCCACCACATGACCCAGATTGACTATTTCCTACTAAGGCGAAATCGACTCAACTGGGTCAAAGACTGCAAAGTGGTACCAGGAGAAGATTTAGTCTCGCAGCACAGGCTCCTGATAGTTGAACTTCAGATTCGACTAAGCTCTCAAAAAACCAAGCAGCAACTGCCTCCAAAAATAAGATGGCATATGTTAGAGAAGAATGAATGTGTAGAAAAATTCAGAGATAGAGTGGTGGATAAAATGTTAGAAATGGGCGATATGAATGATAGCAGTGTCAATGAGTGTTGGAAAGAGATGAGTAAATGTATAAAGTGTGTAGCAAAGGATGTTTTAGGAGAGTCGAAAGGGACGCGAATGAAAGATAAGGACACGTGGTGGTGGACAAAAGAGGTACAGAATGCGCTTAAGGAAAAGAAAGCAAGATTTAAGGAATGGCAGCTGGTGAAAGGAGGAAATGAATCTTTGGAAGGAAGTAAGAAGAAAGAATACGATGAATGTAAAAAAAGAGCCAAAAAAGCTGTAGCCGTTGCTAGATCCAAAGCCCTAGACCACTTGTACGGGTTACTGGAAAAACCCGAGGGTCATAAATATTTATACAGCATGGCTAAAGCTAGAGAGAGAAAGGCGAAGGATGTTTCCCATATTAAGTGCATGAAAGACGAAACAGGAGTGATTCTTATAGACGACGATAGAATAAAAGAAAGATGGAGGACATACTTTGAAAAGTTAATGAATGAAGAGAACGATTGGAGCGGAAAACTTGAAAGTGAGCAGATGAATATTGGTTTAGTGAAGGAAATAAGTAAAGATGAGGTAAAAAAGGCTGTTAGTGGAATGAAGAATGGGAAAGCGTTAGGACCAGATGGAATACCAGTGGAAGCATGGAAAGCGTTAGGAGATGATGGATGGACGTGGCTGGCTTTATTCTTCAATAAGCTGTTGCACGAGGAGACCATACCCGAGGAATGGTGCAACAGTTACCTGGTGCCCATTTTTAAAAATAAGGGTGATATCCAAGAGTGCAACAATTATCGGGGAATAAAGTTAATGCCTCATAGTATGAAAGTATGGGAGAGAGTAGTTGAGCGACGCCTGCGAGACGAGAGTGAGATTTCACGAAACCAATTCGGTTTTATGCCTGGTCGAGGTACGGTGGATGCTATTTTTGCACTTCGCCAAATGTGCGAAAAATACCGGGAGGCACATAAAAACTTGCACATGGTATTCATCGACCTTGAAAAGGCATATGACCGAGTGCCTCGTGAAGTCTTGTGGTGGGCCCTTAAGAAGAAAAGAGTGCCTGGAAAATACCTGACGTTGATTCAAGCCATGTACGCTGAATGCAGAACGCAAGTCCGATCCGCGGCCGGTATCACAGCCAGATTCGATGTGGCCGTAGGCTTGCACCAGGGGTCGGCCCTTAGCCCCTACCTCTTCCTGTTAATTATGGATGCTATATCATCGGACATACAGGAAGAGGCACCCTGGTGCATGCTGTTTGCCGATGACATCGTTCTGGTAGCAGAGAATGGACAAAAGGTGCAGAGCAAGCTGGAGGAGTGGCGGCAGAGATTGGAGAATGTAGGCCTGAGAATAAGCAGAACCAAGACAGAGTATATGTTCTGTGACTTTGGCGGTCTCTCCAGTCCTATACCGGTTACACTCGGCGGTACACCTCTACCAGTATGCTCCGATTTTCGCTACCTAGGTTCACTCCTGCAAGATGACGGCGAAATTGATCGGGATGTTAGGCAACGAATCAACGCAGGATGGATGAAATGGCGACAGGTCTCAGGCACAATTTGCGATCACAAAATGCCTGTGAAGTTAAAAGGCCGCATGTATAAGGCGGTTATAAGGCCTGTCGTACTGTATGGAGCTGAGTGTTGGGCTACAAAGAAGATGGATGAGAAACGATTGCATGTTGCTGAGATGAGAATGTTACGATGGATGTGCGGAGTGACAAGAATGGACAGAATTAGGAATGAATACATTAGAGGTAGTACGAAAGTAGCGCCCATTGATGAAAAGGTAAAAGGGAGTCGATTGGCCTGGTATGGACATGTTATGCGAAGAGATGAGATGTACGTAGGTAAGAAAGTGATGAATATGCATGTAGAAGGACGAAAAGGGAGAGGGCGGCCAAGGAAAAGATGGATGGACTGTGTGAGGATGGATATGAAAGAGAAAGGGATAAACGATCGGATGGCTGGTGACAGAGAAGTATGGAAGCGAAGGACATACTGCGCCGACCCCAAATAAATTGGGACCAGGGCAAGACAATGATGACTTAAAGTTTACTTTTGTTTCGGTCAAAATCCAGTTGGTTAGTAGGTATATAATGTACGCAGGCACCGACGCACGATCGCACGCATGCCGATGTTTAGTAAGAAAATATTTTTATTTTTGTAATAGTTGATAGCTCAGTGGAATCATACTTTGACATTATTGTTTTGTCACCTAATGTACAAATTCTTTCATGTTTTTTTTTTATATAGTAATAGGCGGCAAACGAGCAGACGGATCGCCTGATGGTAAGCAATTACCGCCGCCCATGGACACAAGCAACACCGCAAGAGTCACAAGTGCGTTGCCGCCCCTTGGGGTTGGGAAAAGGGATAGGATGAGGAGTGGGATGAGGGAGAAGGAATAGGGGATAGGGCCTCCGGTACTCTCACTCACCGAACGAAACGCAACAGTTTAGGTACTGTTACTTTACGTCGATTTTCTGTGAGAGGGTAGTACTTCTCCGGTCGAGCCGGCCCATTCATACTGAAATCAGCAAGGCTCTACTACCGCTTAAAAATGTTTCTTTATGATACAACATCCAAAAGCGGACGAAAGTCTTAGATTTTAGTTACAGATCGATCTCAAATTGACAATTATTTTAATTATTTATTTATTCAGAAACAAACATCTATCAGTACACATAAATAAAATTGGAGTGTCTGTTTGTTATATTAAAATAACCGCTTCTTACTATAGTTGGTGCCACGAGAAGATAGACTTTTTGTAAACAAACATTCAGGGCTTCACAACCTTTTTTCAAACAGTTGTGTTTTAGATTTAATACTTTTTGAACAGTCTTTTTTTTCAATGCCTAATTATGCACTATGTTTTTAAATTTATATTGTTAAATTTTACTGAAATAAAAATATTTGATTTTGTGTTTAAATGGTCGAATGTTCATAAATTTCTCGATTTTTTTGTCGTTTTACACGTAATTTATTCTGTAAATTAAGGAAAAATAGAGTACCATGTATGTTAATGATAGCGTAGATACATGTTACTCTATTAATTGAAATGATTTTTTTCAAATCATAGACAATAAAACATTTGCTCTGGGTAGCCTACCTATCCTAAAATATTAAATTATTGACCAATAATGAATAATATCACAGAATCTGTAATACAGATAACTAGCTAGTACCTTGCATAAAAAATTCTAGGCATGGAGATTTTACGTTGTCTGTGAATGAAATCATCAGAATGAAAAATCCATCAAAAGTTACGGTAGTCTGAAAACGCAATTTCTTTTTTAGGTATAAATAGTTTTCTGCGTGACTAATATTATAGTTTGCCATCTGCTATTCTGCACCCGCTTTTTAGAGATTCGGCAGCAGGAAGAGCGTTGCGGTCCTATAAACTTGTATCTAACTTCACATTTACTCCTTCTTGTTAACTAAAAAAAATAATGCATGCTAAACCCAAGAATGTAACATTTCAATGAAATAACGCCAAATGTTGACATTCTAGGCGTCAGTACCTAAAAACATTAGAAGATCCTGTTGACAGCGCATAATATCGATAAAAAACCCGATCCATTGACATATTAGTTTCCAATGACACGCATCTATGTACCGTAGCGCTCATTGGATTTGACATTATTTGTTTTTGACAGAACTATCGCTAAGTAACCTAGTAGAAATTCTTTGTTTACAAAAAGTCTATGTTCTCGTGGCACGGACTATAAATGCATATGGATGTACCTATACACGGTACATGTACCGAAATTACATTTTTTTCAATTTTTGTCCGTCTATCTGTCTGTTTGTTTGTTCTCGCTAATCTCTGGAACGGGTGGACCGATTTTGACGGGACTTTCACTGGCACATAGCTGATGTACCAAGGAGTAACTTAGGCTATAAATTAACCAGGTACGCAAAGTAGTTCCCTCAGGACGCGGTTTAAAAATGTTACAAATAGTTAATATTAAACAAACTATTTAAAGTAATTTAATACTTCCGAATTAGGTCTCTTGGTTAATAGAAATTACATGTTCATATATCTACCATCTTATAAATGTGCCGAAGTTTTTATTGGCAGAATAATTGTTGGCAATACCAACAACCATTATTAGGAGTAAATAAAAATAGCATGTAGCTATTTACGTTTATGGCAACGATCATTGAATTAAAATTAATCAATAATATAATTAGACAGAAAATGGAAAAAAAATGACATTAGTTTGGTGACAATGAATTTACATAATTATTCTCTTTAAACATAAAAACTGCCTCCATGGTCCAGTGGATATGTATGCGACTGCTGATCGGAGGTCCCGGGTTCGATTCCCGGGTCGGGCAAAAGTGTTACTGGGTTTTTCCGAATTCTCAGTAGCAGCACGGAGTCTGGTGAAGTGCCCGGTGACGGCAATAGGCTCGCCCCCTATTACGTGGGACCTAACAATTCATGGCGAAATGTGGGTGTAATATTACACCACTGCCTACCCTTTAGGGGATACAGGCGTGAGTCTCTTAAAAAAAACGCACTATTGAACCTATTATTACAAAAAAAATCATTATTGTTTTTTTTTAATCTGACTGCAATTGGTTCGAGTCTTGCCCAGGATAAATTTGTCTGTGTTGAATAGATTGCCTATTTATTCTGTGTCTAACTTATTGTTATTTATTTATCAATATTAATTACGTAGGACTGCCCCGTTGGTCTCGCGGCATAAATGTGCGCGTGGGATTGGGCGGTCTCGGGTTCGATTCGCGGGTCGAGCAAAGTGTTATTGGGTTTTTCTGTTTGGAAATTCTCAGTAGCAGCACGGTCTCTGGTAATGTGCCCTAAAATTCATGCCGAAATGTGGGTGTAATATTACACCTCTGCCTACCCCTTCGGGGATACAGGCGTGAGTCTATAAAATAATAAATAATATCTATAAAAGCAAATAAAATGAATTACGTATGACTTAAAGAATATTATGAAAGAATATTTATCAGTTATCTGGTTTCCTTAGTAAATACTCAGAGTTGATTGGAATCATATTTAACCAGTCCAAGATAATTTTCACCAAACCTAAAAAATTAGAGTAACCCATAGCCCTAACAAAAATGCACAAATGGATAAATAAAAAAAGAAAACCTTACCGCCAAAAAATCACAAACCATTCAAAATCACAACAAAAAAAACATTTAAAAATAATTCACAAAACAACAAAAAAAAAATATTAAAAACAGACCTGCGCGTTCGCAGTCGTAGCGGTGATCGCGAAGAGCGCAAAACTCGCGAGAATAACGCGCACGGCCATATTGCACCACGCGCATATGCGCACTGATCTGAGTTCTGACAGACCGCGCTGTATGCGCACAGGTGATTCCTGAGTACAGTCGGTGCAACATATATCTGATATGTAAACACATTTGTTGATTATACTTGCGGATTCTGGGTTAAGGAAAGTATTGATCCGCGTTCGTGGCGATTTCTGATATTATTTGTACATAGATACATACATAGACTCACGCCTGTTTCCCGGAGGAGTAGGCGGAGACTACGGAACGCCATTTGCAACGATCCTGACATACCTCTCTTGCTTCATTCACTCCCATCAAGTTTCTCATGCATGCGCTTCTGTTAAGGGTACTTCTGACCTGTCCTTTTTTTAAGGATATTAATTGTAATATATATTTTTATTAAAATACTATAAGTTGCCCGCAGCCACGCCACATTTTATTTTTATTTGTTTCTTTACGACCCCGTGGGAACTTTGGAAAATCCCTTCTTAGTGCATCCCTCAAGGAACATAAGTACCTACATACAAAATTTTTGCTTCTTGCGCTCCCTAGTTTTGGCTGTGCATTGTCTGTCAGTCAGTCAGTAACGCAAGAATTTTATTTATACTCATATCTATACACATAAATAAAATTGGAGTGTCTGTTTGTAATATTAAAATAAATGCTTTTTACTTAAATGCATATGGATGTATTCAGTTCGGTATTGTCATCTTTTTTCTATTGCAATAATTGTGGTCAATCCTAGGGTGCGTGGTGGGTTCCTCTTTCCTTCCAATAGGTTATAAATTAATTGATTTATCTACTGAAACAAAAAGTAGCCTATCCTGGACCTATAATTACCGGCTATTTTTATACAAACAGCCTTCGCGTTTAAAACATTAAATCCATGGCTACAAATAATAAAATTAACACACGCAATACCAGAAAACCAATACATATGTCTCTATCATAAAATGTCCATATGGAAATCGAATGTCGTACATTGCTGCGTCTGCCAATCCACTGCACATGCAGTTATACTAGTGATATGTTTGTTTATTTATGTCCTCGTCATATATATATCTCATAAACCACGACCTATCGTTAACTTTATGTGTTCAAGTGTAAATTATAAATACAACATGAAATGAAATATGAAATGAAATGAAATGAAAAAAATGAAATGAAATGAAAAATGATTTATTGCTGCCACAACCAGACAAATTACATAATAAAAGAAAGGCACACAAAAATAAATAAATAATAATAATAAAAAAAAAATCTACATAATAATAACATAAATTAAGTAACATAAATTAAGTAATTGATTTATCTAATGAAACAAAAGTACCCTATCCTGAACCTATAATTGCAGGCTATTTTATACAAACAGCCTTCGCGTTTAAAACATTAAAACCATGGGCACAAAAATTGGGGTTAAATATAATGACCACCATAAAATGCTTTGATACCCTTAGTTCTTTAACTAAAAAGTATATACTTAACACAAGAAAAATAAAGTCTAAAATTACAATAGTACTAGCTATTTTAGTCACGACTGCACTTCAAATTGTATTCGAACACCAAATGTAGTAAATTATCACCCAATAAATAGGTTATGTAAGGTTCCCTTGTGACCCTTAATTCAAAAATAGCTCCGTCAACTTAGTTTATTAAAGTAGGTGGTGTAACCAAATCCAATTTATGTGTTGGTATTTCATACAAGTAACAAAAGAACTTTGGTTATAATTTAACATTAAAATGCTGGTTTAATTTTGGTGATCATTTACTACTTTTGGGTTAACAATGATTTATTTGGAGTCATTTTGCTTAAATAGGATAGCGAAATGTTAAAACTTTGGTTATAATTTTACATTAAAATGTGGGTTTCATTTTAGTGATCATTTACTATTTTTTAAATCTGGTGGTAAGTTAAACATAAGCCCAAAAAATTAACACACGCGATATCAGAAATACATCTGTCTCTATAATAAAATGTCCATATGGAAATCGAATCTCCATCATTGCTGCGTCTGCCAATCCACTGCACATGCAGTTATATTAGTCATATGTTTGTTTATTTATGTCCTCGTCATATATATTCTCATAAACCATGACCCATCGTTAACTTTATGTGTTCAAGTGTACACCGCACCGATAATGTGAGTTATTATAATACATTACGGGTTGCACTTCTTCTTTAATACTTACGCTGCGGACTTGGGTACATTTTATATTCAGCTTTATTATTATAGAATCACGCCTGTATCCCCGAAGGGGTAGGCAGAGGTGTAATATAACACCCACATTTCGCCTTGAATTTTTAGGTCCCACGTAATAAGGGGCGAGCCTATTGCCGTTACCGGGCACATCACTAGACTCCGTGCTGATACTGAGAATTCGGAAAAATCCATTAAATCTTTTGCCCGACCCGGGAATCAAACCCAGCTTAACAAACTAAAGGCAGAGAGCCAGCCTAGTTGAGATCCCAACAGACAGACTAGATATTATGTAGAGGATGTCGGGTTCGAATCCGAGGTGAAAGGAAATCCGAGATCCGAGGAAACCACTAACTATTTGATTTTAAGTATGTGCGTATTAAATTGTTAATTATTATCGCTTGTGCCATGCTTCAAAGAACACGATAAATCATCGGTCCCAGGTGTCATGAAGATCTTTAGCAGTATTTACGGTGAGTCATATAAACTGATACTAAACCATTAAATATCGCCATCCCTTAGTGTTGAGGAAGTTAGACGGCAGTCGCTCTGTGGAAAAGCTGACATTCTGTCATTTCTAGTTAGACTGGTCAGCGGATGTTGGGCTCCAAGACTACATTACAGTAAATTAACAACAATAAATCTAACTACTGACTGACTGCCTCGTTGGTTTCGCGGCATAAATGTGCGCGTGGGATTGGGACGTCTCGGGTTCGATTCCCGGGTCGGGCAAAGTGTTATTGGGTTTTTCCGTTACGAAATTCTCAGTAGCAGCACGGAGTCTGGTAATGTGCTCGGTACGGCAATAGGCTCGCCCCCTATTACTTGGGACCTAAAAATTCATGGCGAAATGTGGGTGTAATATTACACCACTGCATACCCCTTCGGGGATACAGGCGTGTCTATAAAAAAAAAACTAACTACAACACACATCTGGGACTTGTCGTTGCTGCAGCGCGCCCAAAAATTTACAGTTAAAAATGCTCTTGACCTCACAGTATAAGTAGTCTAACTCCACATTTATCAATGCACAAGTTCACATAACGTGGCTACAAAATAATATATAATATTTGTTGTGCATTTTAGCGTGTCAGACGAACGGTGTTTATTTCGGTATGTCCAAAATTTTAGGGCAATCGGTCCATCACGAACGGTGCATCTTGCAGTAATGTAAGCAGTATTTTTAGACTGTTATGCACGAAAATCGAGGTTAGGTTATCTATACATATAATAAAATGGTAGGAAAGTCAAAACTGTACATTGAATATTTTATTTAAAGAATACTTGGGGTGTGATCTACAATCGATACCGAAGCCAAAAATACAGTTTTTAGAATTTTTGTCTGTTTGTCTGTTTATCTGTTTGTTCTATGTCCGGGCTAAACTCAAAAAGTACTGCATGGATTTACTTCAAATTTGGCACAAATATTATTAAAAAGTCGGGTCACCATATAGGCTACATATTATTACGCTATCACCTACGGGGAACGAGCAGAGAACCTTTATTTCTTGAACGTATTCTATAACAACGTGTAATGTAACAATGCATATTTTAATGTTGTTAATATGTTAACTATGCTATAATCTAGCTTCACACTATAAAAATCACGCAATATAAGTAACTTAGGCTGATAAACATAATTCACGGAATATAAGTACATATGTAGAATCAATTTTCATTCATTCATAATTTTAATGCAGCGCCATCTAAGAGAGTTCAAAAACATCAAGTCGAATTACATCTGTAAGCCCTTTTTGGATATAAATAATTTAATTTGAACATTTTGGCGACGTTAATAGTTGTTTTCAAAAGTCATAGATGGAGTTGTACATTTTCTTCTTAAAATTGTATTGTTAATTCGTTTCAGAGATGAGCAAGACTATTACTTGAAGTTATTTAATTAATTAACTACACCATCGCCACACTTGATTGCTTACATCATTTCTGTCAGAATAAATAGTAATAGATTTAGTAAAAAAAAAAACATTTTGGTCACATTGGTGTAATTATGGCTTCTTAATTAATATTTTTACATGTCGCATATAAACTTGCTTTAAATTCTCTTTCGGGATATACATATACCACGTACCTTTGTTTGGATTACCTATATATAAACATCCGAAAGATGTGGAACTAGCTAGATCTTATTTAATCTCACACAGCCATTTATTTACCTATTGTTACGTCTGAAGCGGTTTGGCGGATACTGGTGTTCTCTATACATGAGAAGCATCCTACCGTCATGCATTTACACGTCCACCTAGAGAACGGTCAGCGCATATATTTTGATCCCGACGGCGTTGCTGAGCACTTGGAAAATCCGCCTCAAACAAGTCTCTTGGCATTTTTCAGGCTCTGTAAAATCTACCAGTTTGCGAGGTCCCTTACGTATGACGAGATGCCTTCATATAACACGTACGACAAGCAAAAGGGTGTAATTAACCGACGTTGACGAGGAGGTGCTGTGGAAGGTTTTCCGGGAAGTTTCAAGGACACCGCATTTCGTAGAGTTTATACCGTACACACAAATAATGTCGAATGCTATTTTCTGCGGTTGTTACTTCACAAAGTCCGAGGCCCAACGTATTTCGCCTTTCTGAGGACATTTGATGGCGTGGAGTATCCCACTTACCGCACAGCCTGCGTAGTACGTCACTTTCTCGACGGTGACCAATACTGGGATGACAACCTCGCGGAGGCGAGCGTCAGTGACAGTCCCAGCCGCATGCGTCATCTGTTTGACGTCATCTTGGTGTTTTGTGGAGTCGCGAACCCGGTAGCTCTCTGGGAGAAGTATCCCCATCATCTGTCTGAAGATTTTCTACGAGCTTTGAGGCGTGCTACTGGAGACGAAGTCGAAGTAACTGATGACCGCGTGCTGAACACCTGTCTCAGTTCACTTCAAGACGTGGTCATTTCTATCGGCGGCAATCCACTGGTCAAATATTTGTTACCAGCTTCCCAATCATCGCCGCATCAAGATCGTGAAAATTGGGAGTATAATGCTGAGACAATTTGAAATGACCACCTTACGAATTTTATGACACCGTCCTTGAAAGCGTTGGGCAAAGCCAGGCTAAAATGTTTTTCTTGGATGCACCTGGTGGAACAGGAAAAACATTTGTTACTACTGGCATACTTGCAGAGGTCAGGATGCAAGGCAAAATTGCCATTGCTGTAGGGTCGCCGGCAATCGCTGCCATACTGCTTCCAGGTGGCAAGACAGCACATACCATGTTTAAATTTCCCATCGATTTAGAGAGCGCCGTAACACCCGTTTGTGGTGTGTCACGTAACAGTGATAAGGGACACGTGCTCAAGGATTGCTCTCTGATCGTATGGGAAGAGCGTACGATGGCCAATAGGAAGGCAGTTGAGGCCATGGACAGAACCCTGCAGGACATCCGCAGGAACGAGCATTTAATGGATGGTCACAGTTCTGATCAGTGACGATTCCCGACAAACGCTTTCCGTGGTGACGCGGGGATCGAGGGCTGACGAAGTGAGTCATTATCATCATCATCATCAGCCTTTAACAGTCCACTGCTGTATTAGGCCTCTCCTTTGAAAGGAGGAATTGGCCTACTATACCACGCTGTCCAAACGGGTTGGTATAGGGTTTGTATCAAGTTTTCCTTCTCTTACAGTGCTGTTCTCTGCATAATATGCTCCCTTTGTCGGCTCTTACGACACCCATGGGATGATATGGGGTGGTGACATTCCGTATTCTTAATCCGTCACCACACGGGCAAGGCGAGTGCTTCGTTGAAATTATCTTTGTTGTGGTCATGAGTTCGTACGCTGCGCTTGACCATTAATATGAGAGCTCAGCTCGGCCACCGGCGTTAATGCACGTGCTGAACAATTCTAAGATGTCTTTCTAAGTCTTGGCGAAGACACTCTACCAGAGCAGAGAGGTGGACAGGTAGTGCTTCCAGAGTCTCTCAGTAGAGTTGTATCCAGCTTAGAATTATACAGCTGTATACAACTCTACTGAGAGACTCTCCCTTCGGGTTGCGGAGGTCAGACAGGCAGTCGCTCTGTGGAAAAGCTATATTCAGCCAAATCCGGTTAGACTAGAAAGCGGACCCCAGACTGAAAACTGGGATAACGCTAAGAGGATGATGATATCGTAATAGCAGAATTCTTGAGTGTGTGAGTGGCCTATTTTGAGGCCCAAAAATGATTAGGCTGTAGCAATTAACGAATGCATTCTCTCGGAAATTGAGGTTAATGAAGTGGTCTACACCTCTATAAACAGTGTTGTCGAGCAAGAAAACGCTACACATTACCCCGTGGAATTTCTGAACTCCCTGTCAGCAAGTGAACTTCCAGCGCATACCATCAAGCTGAAGGTCGGTGTCCCGATTATGCTTCTTCGGAACCTATCTCCTCCGAAGTTGTGTAACGTGACACGCCTGAAAGTCATCTCGCTCCACAGACACACCATTGAAGCGGAAATTCTTGCGGGTTGTAGCGTCGGCGAGGCACTATTTATACCACGCATTCCCTTCATACCTCATAACTTCCGGTTCCCGTTCAAGCGCATACAGTTACCCGTGAGTGTTTGCTTCGCGATAACCACCAAAAAGTCGCAGAGGCATACACTGAGGGCAGCGGGTGTCCTGTACGTCGCTTTCTTCCGCGTCACCAGTCCTGACTCTCTTTACATTTTGGCTGCGGAGAGCCAAACCACTAATGTTGTGTATCGAGAAGTCCTATAAGTATGCCCTTTTATGTATTCCTTATTTTCTCCATCTGCTTCAGTCACAACATATGACTTAATTCAGAAGATTCACCATAAAGTCATTTATCCAAAGCAGGCTGAAAATCAGCACTTTTTGAAGGTCAATTTTACAAAAGACAGTCTCCCTCTGTTATTACACTTTCTGCAGGTATGAAATATAAAGAAGAAACGGGTAAATAAATGTTATTTTAAAAGGTATAATCGTAGGTATTTATTTAATAATTAGGTGCTGTATAGCGTTCACGCAGACGATGTCGCGGGCAGCAGCTAGTCTATACTATAATAAAACTGTAGAGGTGAAAAAGTCTGTACATTAAAGATATTTTGACGAAAATTAGCTAAAAAATCTAGGAAAATGCTAAAAAGCAATACTTGATAATTTTTAGAATTTATGTCTGTCTGTCTGTCTGTCCGACGTCTTTCCCTATGTTGCTAAAGATCTCTAAAATGGCGAAATTGATTTCAATAAAACTTACACTCATGTACAAAGGATACTGAAACCTATAAAATAGTATATGTTACATCACAATCGGTTGAGTGGTTTTCGGTGTACAGCTTGACCTCTCCTTTGTACGTAGTCCCAAACAAAACAGGGATCATCCAAAACTGGTTATATATATGGTGCCATCTATGATCATTATAAGTTTGTTCGTAAAAGTATAGTTATTCTAAATAGGTAACTTCAAAGTGTTTTATGGCTACTCACCGACCGATAGATGACACTATTTTCAAATAATTTTCTAGCAAAATAAATGTTTCTTGCAAAAAAGACAATAATTATGTGTCTTTCTTTCTGTTATTAAAAAATAATAGAGTATAATATTCGGCATTTTCATAAACAAAAAGTCTCTGTGTTAAAATTTATTACAATGACCACTTAATTTAAACGGTCAATCTCATTTATTTCAAATTATTATGTTTATATAATAGTTATATACTTAATCATTGCATTATTATTTATTTTTAAATGATAAATACAATGACTATATATCCTTTTTTCAATAAATTGTCGATTAGTCCATATTATTTTCTATCTCGGTCGGTTTGTATATGTAAACATAGATGGTGTTGAATAATCTATACATATAATAAAATGGTAGGAAAGTCAAAACTGTACATTGAATATTTTTTTTAAAGAATACTTGGGGTGTGATCTACAATCGATACCGAAGCCAAAAATATAGTTTTTAGAATTTTTGTCTGTTTGTCTGTTTGTCTGTTTATCTGTTTGTCCTTATGTCCGGGCTAAACTCAAAAAGTTCTGCATGGATTTACTTCAAATTTGGCACAAATATGATTAAAAAGTCGGTTCACCATATAGGCTACATATTATTACGCTATCACCTACGGGGAACGAGCAGAGAACCTTTATTTCTTAAACGTGTTCTGTAACAACGTGTAATGTAACAATGCATATTTCAATGTTGTTATTATGTTAACTATGCTATAATCTAGCTTCACACTATAAAAATCACGCAATATAAGTAACTTAGGCTGATAAACATAATTAACTGAATAAGTAGAATCAAGACAATTTTAATGCAGCGCCATCTAAGAGAGTTCAAAAACATCAAGTCGAATTACATCTGTAAGCCCTTTTTGGATATAAATAATTTAATTTGATCATGTTGGCGACGTTAATAGTTGTTTTCAAAAGTCATACTTAGATGGAGTTGTACATTTTCTTCTTAAAACTGTATTGTTAATTCGTTTCAGAGATGAGCAAGACTATTACTTGAAGTTATTTAATTAATTAACTACACCATCGCCACACTTGATTGCTTACATCATATCTGTCAGACTAAATAGTAATAGATTAAGTACAAAAAAAACATTTTGGTCACATTGGTGTAATTATGGCTTCTTAATTAATATATTTACATGTCGCATATAAACTTGCTTTAAATTGTCTTTCAGGATATACATATACCACGTACCTTTGTTTGGATTAACTATATATAAACATCAGTAAGATGTGGAACTAGCTAAATCTTATTTACTCACACACAGCCATTTATTTATTGTTACGTCTGAAGCGGTTTGGCGGATACTGGTGTTCTCTATACATGAGAAGCATCCTACCGTCATGCATTTACACGTCCACCTAGAGAACGGTCAGCGCATATATTTTGATCCCGACGGCGTTGCTGAGCACTTGGAAAATCCGCGTCAAACAAGTCTCTTGGCGTTTTTCAGGCTCTGTAAAATCGACCAGTTTGGGAGGTCCCTTACGTATGACGAGATGCCTTCATATAACACGTACGACAAGCAAAAGGGTGTATTTAACCGACGTTGACGAGGAGGTGCTGTGGAAGGTTTTCCGGAAAGTTTCTAGGACACCGCATTTTGTAGAGTTTATACCGTACACACACAATGTCGAATGCTATTTTCTGCGGTTGTTACTTCACAAAGTCCGAGGCCCAACGTCTTTCGCCTTTCTGAGGACATTTGATGGCGTGGAGTATCCCACTTACCGCACAGCCTGCGTAGTACGTCACTTTCTCGACGGTGACCAATACTGGGATGACACCCTCGCGGAGGCGAGCGTCAGTGACAGTCTCAGCCGCATGCGTCATCTGTTTGACGTCATCTTGGTGTTTTGTGGAGTCGCGAACCCGGTAGCTTTCTGGGAGAAGTATCCCCATCATCTGTCTGAAGATTTTCTACGAGCTTTGAGGCGTGCTACTGGAGACGAAGTCCAAGTAACTGATGACCGCGTGCTGAACACCTGTCTCAGTTCACTTCAAGACGTGGTCATTTCTATTGACGGAAATCCACTGGTCAAATATTTGTTACCAGCTTCCTAATCATCACCGCATCAAGACCGTGAAAATTGGGAGTATAATGCTGAGACAATTTGAAATTACCACCTTACGAATTTTATGACACCGTCCTTGTAAGCGTTGGGCAAAGCCAGGCTAAAATGTTTTTCTTGGATGCACCTGGTGGAACAGGAAAAACATTTGTTACTACTGGCATACTTGCAGAGGTCAGGAGGCAAGGCAAAATTGTCATTGCTGTAGCGTCGCCGGCAATCGCTGCCACACTGCTTCCGGGTGTTCAGACAGCACATACCAGGTTTAAATTTCCCATCGATTTAGAGAGCGCCGTAACACCCGTTTGTGGTGTGTCACGTAACAGTGATAAGGGACACGTGCTCAAGGATTGCTCTCTGATCGTATGGGATGAGCGTACGACGGCCACTAGGAAGGCAGTTGAGGCCATGGACAGAACCCTGTAGGACATCCGCAGGAACGAGCATTTAATGGGTGGTCACAGTTCTGTTCAGTGACGATTCCCGACAAACGCTTCCCGTGGTGACGCGGGGATCGAGGGCTGACGAGGTGAGTCATCATCATCATCATCATCAGCCTTTAACAGTCCACTGCTGGACTAGGCCTCTCCTTTGAAAGGAGGAATTGGCCTACTATACCACGCTGGCCAAACGGGTTGGTATAGGGTTTGTATCAAGTTTTCCTTCTCTTACAGTGCTGTTCTTGCTCCCTCTTACAACACCCATGGGATGATATGGGGTGTCACCACATTCCGTATTCTTAATCCATCACCACACGGATAAGGTGAGTGCTTCGTTGAAATTATCTTTGTTGTGGTCACGAGTTCGTATGCTGCGCTTGACCATTAATATGAGCACGTGCACAACAATTCTAAGATGTCTTTCTAAGTATTGGCGAAGACAGTCTACCAGAGGAGTGAGGTGGACAGGTGGTGCTTCCAGAGTCTCTCAGTAGAGTTGTATGGAGAGCCATTGAAAGAAGGAATCGGCCTACTATACCGCGCTGGCCAAACGGGTTGGTATAGGGTTTGTATCAAGTTTACCTTCTCTTAATGTGGTGTTCTCTGCACAATATGCTCCCTCTGTCGGCACTTACGACACCCATGGGGTGATATGGGGTGGTGACATTCCGTATTCTTAATCCGTCACCACACGGACAAGGTGAGTGCTTCGTTGAAATTATCTTTGTTGTGGTCAGGAGTTCGTATGATGCGCTTGACCATTAATATGAGAGCTCAGCTTGGCGTCAATGCACGTGCTCAACAATTCTAAGATGTCTTTCTAAGTCTTGTCGAAGTCACTCTACCAGAGGACAGAGGTGGACAGGTGGTGCTTCTAGAGTCTCTCAGTAGAGTTGTATCCAGCTTAGAACCAGCCTATTTTGAGGACCAAAAATGATTTGGCTGTAGCAATTGACGAATGCATTCTCTCGGAAATTGAGGGGAATGAAGTGGTCTACACCTCTATAAACACTGTCGTCGAGCAAGACAACGCCACACATTATCCCGTGGAATTTCTGAACTCCCTGTCAGCAAGTGAACTTCCAGCGCATACCATCAAGCTGAAGGTTGGTGTCCCGATTATGCTTCTTCGGAACCTGTCTCCTGCGAAGTTGTGTAACGTGACCCGCCTGAAGGTCATCTCGCTCCACAGACACACCATTTAGGCGGAAATTCTTACGGGTTGTGGCGTCGGCGAGGCAGTATTTATACCACGCATCCTCTCATACCTCATAACTTCCGGTTCCTGCTCAAGCGCATACAGTTCGCCGTGAGTGTTTGCTTCGCGATGACCACCAAAAAGTCGCAGAGGCAGACACTGAGGGCAGCGGGTGTCCTGTACGTCGCTTTCTTCCGCGTCACCAGTCCTGACTCTCTTTACATTTTGGCTGCGGAGAGCCAAACCACTAATATTGTTTATCGAGAAGTCCTATAAGTATGTATTTTACCCTATTATGTATTCCTTATTTTCTCCATCTGCTTCAGTCACAACTTATGACTTAATTCAGCAGAATCACCATAAAGTCATTTATTCAAAGCAGGCTGAAAATCAGCACTTTTTGAAGGTCAATTTTACAAAAGACAGTCTCCCTCTGTTATAACACTTTCTGCAGGTATGAAATATAAAGAAGAAACGTGTAAATAAATGTTATTTTAAAAGGTATAATGGTAGGTATTTATTTAATAGTTAGGTGCTGTATAGCGTTCACGCAGACGACGTCGCGGGCAGCAGCTAGTATAATTTAATGTGCAAGATTTTCATGAAGAATTCTTCAATTCTGCCTAAGAAAAAATGGAAAATTCGGGCGACTGGGACCACAATTAACTATGTATTCATTATTTGACTGTCTTCATGGTCCAGTGGATAGCGTATGCGTCTGCTGTTCTGGAGGTTCCGAGTTCGATTCCCGGATCGGGCAAATAATAAAGTGCTACTGAGTTTTTCTGAATTCGGGCCGGTAACGGCAATAGGCTCGCCCCCTATAACGTGGGACCTAAATATTAATAAGACGAAATGTGGGCGTAATATACACCTCTGCCCACCCCTTCAGGAATACGGGCATGACGCTATAAAAAGAATTACTAAATCGGAACAGGATATATTTCAGCTTTTGCATCCATTTAGTTTAAATATTTTTCTCCGGCGACTTTAACGTCATCAAAATCGGTTTTGAGGTAGGAGCGATAGCAGACCTTGAGACAGGTAGACCGATAGAGCAATTTTTACGTCAATATGTAATACAAAGCACCTACTTATTTTTTATCTGCACCGTAACGGTTCGTGTGGTGATGGATTAAGAATACCGAATGTCACCACTTCATCATCCCATATTATTATTATTATGGATAGAGCATGAGAAGGAAAACTTGATAAATACACTATACCAACCTGTTTGGCCAGCGTGGTATTAAGCTATATAGGTATAGTAAGCCAATTCCTCCTTTCAAACTAGAGGTCTAGTCCAGTAGTGGACTGTTAGGGGCTGATGATGAAGATGATGATAATGACTCATTCTGAGAGATTGTGTGGCATTCTGAGAGATAATGTCCATGACAGTAGGTATGTCCGTTTGTGATGAAGTAGTTAATTAAATTAAATTAATACCTACTTATATTTTTTCAAAAACCATTTATGCATCAATACAGGCTCAAAAGCTGGAACACCTGATGATTTTTTTTCCTTTACAAGATACAGTCGGAATCGATCAGGCCCATTAAGTAATTATTATTATTCGGCCCAGTCTAGAAGTAATCTCAGCAATTGCACCATGCATGCACTATTTGGCCATCATCAGTATTCAGACGTAGCACTAGGCAGATCATGCAGCTAGAAAAAGTGATGGCTGTTAGAGTAGTAAGGTTCTGGAGTGGCGGCCATACACAACGTCGCAGCAGAGGTATCAATTTCGTATAGGGTACAAAAGCAACACTTATGAACGTCGATTCTTTTTTACAACCAGGTTCGGGATGGTAGGGCTATGAGAAGAGCCTGGAAGAAACTCATGCCACTCGTTTTAAATCAGAACCTTAATGTTACAATTTGTGGTATCATGATTGCTGACACAGCCAAAAGACTTTGCGTCACTGATTAGAAATAAATGAAAAAAAAAAGGATATATGTCTCTAGCAACTTCGTCCGACGATCTTGATCGTTGGATGCGGATTGATGCGGGTGGCATAATAATATCCACCAGTTCCTATGTCCAGCAGTTGACGTCTTTTCGCTGCGATGACGATGATCCACATTTTTGTACTAATACTGCTATCGAATGCGGCATTACCAACGGCAAGCACCCTATTTAACAATCGCACCATCAATGCATTATTTAAAAAATTACCAAATATTTATTTAATCAGTGAGCTATAGTGGCTCCCATTATTTTTATCCAGTTGGTATTGAACCCACTTGAACCTAAAATATAATACTAGGTGTCCTATTGTCGGGGTAATATTGCATCAACCATGCATTGAACAATGACCCCATTTTTCAATTAGCCACTGCATTACACAAATACTTTTTAACCGCACCAAGGTCACCGCGAAAAACTAGATTTTCCTAAAATCTAGTTGAAAGAAAGTATTCCAGTTAAATATTTGTCGTAGACATGTCTGGCGCGCTTCCGTACGTATTTCTGAAATATTTTACTATTGCAATAAGTTTCATATTTCATGCCAATTGCATCATTTCTTGGCGGGATTCTTTGGTTTGCCAATTTAAAGCTTTTTTATGTCTGCAGCTAGGGGCTTGCCAAAATGGTAAGTTAATACAGAACCAATTTGGAAGAGATATCCAAGACGCTGTCTGTCACAATAATTGCAGGCAGCGTCTTCAATATCTTTGCCAAATTAACTCTATAGGGAACTCAGAGACTTTTGGTCGAAACCATCGGTGCATAATTAGTGACCCTTATTACTGAAGCATTGACCTGTAATCAAAGATGGTTGCCATATATGTTGAAATTTTTCGTTCAAGTTGACTGGGTCAAACAGTTTGATCAAATAAAGATACGAAAATGATTTTTTCTTTAAGCCTTTGGATTAATAATTTAATCAAATCTTGCCACAGACATTCATGCCAATTTGATCAAATTACTTTAACATCTACTTTAGCAGCCTTTGCAAATGTGGGAACCAGTAAGTACTATAAAACAATTCTCTGTAGAAATCTGAAAAAAATACGAAGGAAGCTTTCCAAATTAAACTTCTAGTGCTCATTTTCAAAATATATAGGATGGATGATTTTAAAATAATGAAAAGCATCGCCATTCAGACCAGGAAGACAGAACAGAACCAGTGGTACGTGCCTTCAGACTGAATATCGTTGACGTTGGCATATTTTCAATTATTTTATGTGTGCCTCCATTGGCCGTGACTTTGACATTATTCAGAATTTTCCGCAGCATTGAAACTGCGGTTACACAAATTTGCAAAATGTAAATTATTTATTTGTTCACGCTAAATTTAAGTTTCTGCATCGACTGTCTGTCTGTGTGAGATGAACTATAAAAAGCCAAGTCTGCTTTAAATATTTTGTTTCAACATACAACTTCCGCACTAGGAATGAACCCTGTATCGCTAGGACTCTACAAACACTCAAACTAATCCAAAGAATGTGAAACACTAAGTTTAAATCATAATAGTAGAAAAATAATATATAAATACTGTATCAGGGCAACAAATAATCTAAAGGACACTCAGACTCCTTGAAACAATTTGTGGATCGCACCAAATATTTTTCCGTTTAGGTTTCGAGATCACAACCTCTTCATCATCAGCCTTTAACAGTCCACTGCTGGACTAGGCCTCTCCTTTGAAAGGAGGAATTGGCCTACAATACCACACTGGCCTAACGGGTTGGTATAGGGTTTGTATCAAGTTTTCCTTCTCTTACAGTGGTGTTCTCTGCATAATATGCTCCCTCTGTAGGCTCTTACGACACCCATGGGATGATATGGGATGGTGACATTCCGTATTTTTAATCCGTCACCACACGGACTCCTCTTGTCTTGACAACTTCTTGGGCCCTCTAAATGATGTGCCGCTGCCGCCGCCGCTGTCGGCTGTGACCGGGCCGCAAGGGCGATAAGGTACGCGCGTACATATGAAACGCTAGTCTGAAACCGCTTAAACGCAGAGAGAACCTTCAAATGACAAGTAATTCTGAGACTCCCTTGAGTACTTAACTCGTAATCCTTAATGAAAGCGATGAGACTATCTCTCAAGTGGATCACTTTCTACTAGACAGTATTCCATCGCAGTTCTCAGACATGCATGCGAAAAGAATTTTAAACCAGCCAGACTCACTAGCGGTAGGTACAAAGATCTATTTCGCTTATGGAGTTTTTAAGTCAATTAACAGCGGCGTAGCGTTCATAGTGTGACTTGGCTTGACGTTCATCCTAATAGATCAGCAAAGTTAAGGAACACTCGCACAGGTCACCACTTGGATGGGTGACCGCGTGTGGCTTTTATATCAGAGTACTACCGTGCTTTGGAAGGCACGTAAAGCTGTCGGTCCCGGTTATTTTCAGGACGAGGGTCGTTAAGCCATTTTGGAGGGCTTTGGGCAGTCTGAAAAGTTCGACACCAGAGTTCGCCACACGCTCACGAAAATAAAAACCACACTAGTCAAAAATACCAAGTCTCGCGACCGTAAAAAGTTGTGAGATCCATGTAATACCAAGTCGGTTAATTAAAATGTTTTAAATAAATAGATTGACCCGGCCATCGCATGAAAACACAATATATCTCATAACTAATACATATATAAATTAGATTGTTTAATGCTATTGCCAAGTCAATCTACTTGGTGGGGGCACTTCCGTGCCCCCAGAAAAATCATTGCACTAGCGCTATCCCGGGTGGAAACGACTTTCTCCCTGGAAACAGGGATGGATCCACTTTTTAGTTGAACCAGAAATGACAAAATAGATTTACCAGTAACAATGCAAATGTAACGTTACTTTGCTGATCTCTTACGAGAATCACATTACATAATCGGATGCCTGATTGCAGTCCAGACTGCAGGTTATCTAAGGTGACCCTGAGATGACCTGGGTTGGAATGCGCCGATTTTAGAATTTTACTTATATTTCATCTTATCAGACATATCTTTGAAGATAGTTGATAAGTGATATACTATCGCTGCAAAAGTTCTCAAAGTTTTGAAATTAGTGAAATCATTAGTGTGAAGAATGTGGAAGTTGGCAGTGCCATACACACCGATGTTCAACCAATGTCGAAATTATAACAATCGTACGAGTTGTCATTTTGCCTTCGGCATATTACATAACCGCGAGCGTTTGTAAACTGACGAAGCCGTTTGTAAACGGCGGAATCATACAAAATGCCTGCGACATATATATGTGTATTCCTTGCGTTACTAACCGACTGACAGACAAGCTACAGCCAAAAATATTAAGCGCAGGAAGCTGAAATTTTACATGTATTTTCTAAGATTGGTTTGGGATTGGGCAGAAGGAGATCATTATAAAAAATGTGCTGCGGCGGGCATCCTGTAGCTTATTACTGTTAGGCATAAGTTGAGTACGCATGTTAATCCGTCTCGAGAGGCAAAAAGGTTTACACAAAGATTACACGAATAATCTAGGATCTACACTATTCGTGTAGTCTTTGTGGGAATCCCCTAACATGCACTGTAGGTTAAAGCGGTCGCCTCGTCGTTTAGTGTCATTCAGTCGTGGGTTCGATTCCCTATAACGGCCTGGTCACGGCATACAGCGGCGGGCGGCGCGATGAGTAAAGCGCGCCATCTATATCGAAAACGTTTGCCGCTGTATGCCGTGACCATGCCGAGAGACTACACATTGTGTGGTCACACTTTGTGTTTGTGTGGTCCACTAATAGTTGTTTCGTTTGCTGAGGAGTATTCTTAATGTCCGTTGTCCCACAGCACAAGATTTATACCTGGTTGGGCATGAGTTGTCGTTGTAAAAATAAGGGTTGTTTTGCTGGCGTGAAAATGTTTGAGGAAGACTTTAAATCTATAAAACCTATATTTTCAGTTCTTTGATTGCGAGGAGGGGAAGGGGTATGGACATCCAAGGCCACGAACGCTGCCAGGAGCTATAGACCAGGATAATATTTGCTTTATGGCTCAATACTCAAATCGAAGGTTGTAAAGATTTTACGATGGCTAGCTGAATGGGTTTTCTTATAGTCATGTCGTTTCAGGCCTTTATTGTTAGATGCAAATGCCAGTATGACTGGTTTTTGTGAGAATTTACAGCAGGGTAACCTTATTACTGATCTTTGGTGGAAATCAGGGCCCTCTTCTCTCAGTATGAGTGTGTTGCCAACTCTGGTGTCAGAGTTTACTTATAGACCGCGCGAAGGCCTCCGACATGGCCCTAACGTATCATGTCCTGAGACAAGAACTGGTACCGACTAAACGGGCCTTCCAAAGCGTGGTAGCACTTCGATCTAAATGCAGGAAGAAGCGCTCACCCATCCATATAATGACCTGTGCAAACGTTGCTTAACTTTGCCGATGTATAACGAAGGGTAAGTCACGCTATTGTTTGAGAATGCTCTTCTCAAAGCTATATTCAGGGTTGAAGTCCACTATACTGACGTGTACACTGATATTAAACCTGAGAATCTATACATATAATAAAATTGTAGGAAAGTCAAAACTGTACATTGAATATTTTTTTTAAAGAATACTTGGGGTGTGATCTACAATCGATACCGAATCCAAAAATATAGTTTTTAGAATTTTTGTCTGTTTGTCTGTTTGTCTGTTTATCTGTTTATCTGTTTGTCCTTATGTCCGGGCTAAACTCAAAAAGTACTGCATGGATTTACTTCAAATTTGTCACAAATATTATTAAAAAGTCGGGTCACCATATAGGCTACATATTATTACGCTATCACCTACTGGGAACGAGCAGAGAACCTTTATTTCTTGAACGTATTCTGTAACAACGTGTAATGTAACAATGCATATTTTAATGTTGTTATTATGTTAACTATGCTATAATCTAGCTTCACACTATAAAAATCACGCAATATAAGTAGCTTAGGCTGATAAATATAATTAATTGAATATGAGTAGAATCAAGACAATTTTAATGCAGCACCATCTAAGAGAGTTCAAAAACATCAAGTCGAATTACATCTGTAAGCCCTTTTTGGATATAAATAATTTAATTTGAATATGTTGGCGACGTTAATAGTTGTTTTCAAAAGTCATAGATGGAGTTGTACATTTCCTTCTTAAAATTGTATTGTTAATTCGTTTCAGAGATGAGCAAGACTATAAGTTGAAGTTATTTAATTAATTAACTATATAACTACACCATCGCCACACTTGATTGCTTACATCCTTTCTGTCAGAATAAATAGTAATAGATTTAGTACAAAAAAAAACATTTTGGTGTGTAATTATGGCTTCTTAATTAAGATATTTACATGTCGCATGTAAACTTGCCTTAAATTGTCTTTCGGGATATACATATACCACGTACCTTTGTTTGGATTAACTATATATAAACATCAGTAAGATGTGGAACTAGCTAGATCTTATTTACTCACTCACAGCCATTTATTTATTTTTACGTCTGAAGCGGTTTGGCGGATACTGGTGTTCTCTATACAGACATGCATTTACACGTCCACCTAGAGAACGGTCAGCGCATATATTTTGATCCCGACGGCGTTGCTGAGCACTTGGCAAATCCGCGTCAAACAAGTCTCTTGGCGTTTTTCAGGCTCTGTAAAATCGACCAGTTTGGGAGGTCCCTTACGTATGACGAGATGCCTTCATATAACACGTACGAGAAGCAAAAGGGTGTATTTAACCGACGTTGACGAGGAAGTGCTGCGGAAGGTTTTCCGGGAAGTTTCAAGGACACCACATTTTGTAGAGTTTATACCGTACACACAAATAATGTCGAATGCTATTTTCTGCGGTTGTTACTTCACAAAGTCCGAGGCCCAACGTCTTTCGCCTTTCTGAGGACATTTGATGGCGTGGAGTATCCCACTTACCGCACAGCCTGCGTAGTACGTCACTTTCTCGACGGTGACCAATACTGGGATGACACCCTCGCGGAGGCGAGCGTCAGTGACAGTCCCAGCCGCATGCGTCATCTGTTTGACGTCATCTTGGTGTTTTGTGGAGTCGCGAACCCGGTAGCTTTCTGGGAGAAGTATCGTTATCATCTGTCTGATGATTTTCTACGAGCTTTGAGGCGTGCTACTGGAGACGAAGTCGAAGTAACTGATGACGCGTGCTGAACACCTGTCTCAGTTCACTTCAAGACGTGGTCATTTCTATCGGCAGCAATCCACTGGTCAAATATTTGTTACCAGCTTCCCAATCATCACCGCATCAAGATCGTGAAAATTGGGAGTATAATGCTGAGACAATTTGAAATGACCACCTTACGAATTTTATGACACCGTCCTTGAAAACGTTGGGCAAAGCCAGGCTAAAATGTTTTCCTTGGATGCACCTGGTGGAACAGGAAAAACGTTTGTTACTACTGGCATACTTGCAGAGGTCGGAAGGCAAGGCATAATTGTCATTGCTGTAGCGTCGCCGGCAATCACTGCTACACTGCTTCCGGGTGGTAAGACAGCACATACCATGTTTAAATTTCCCATCGATTTAGAGAGCGCCGTAACACCCGTTTGTGGTGTGTCACGTAACAGTGATAAGGGACACGTGCTCAAGGATTGCTCTCTGATCATATGGGATGAGCGTACGATGGCCAATAGGAAGGCAGTTGAGGCCATGGACAGAACCCTGCAGGACATCCGCAGGAACGAGCATTTAATGGGTGGTCACAGTTCTGTTCAGTGACGATTCCCGACAAACGCTTCCCGTGGCGACGCGGGGATCGAGGGCTGACGAGGTGAGTCATCATCATCATCAGCCTTTAACAGTCCACTGCTGGACTAGGCCTCTCCTTTGAAAGGAGGAATCGGCCTACTATACCACGCTGGCCAAACGGGTTGGTATAGGGTTTGAAAATGCCACACATTTTCCCGTGGAATTTATGAACTCCCTATCAGCAAGTGAACTTCCAGCGCATACCATCAAGCTGAAGGTCGGTGTCCCGATTATGCTTCTTCGGAACCTATTTCCTCCGAAGCTGTATAACGTGACCCGCCTGAAAGTCGTCTCGCTCCACAGACACACCATTTAGGCGGAAATTCTTACGGGTTGTGGCGTCGGCGACGCAGTATTTATACCACGCATTCCTCTCATACCTCATAACTTCCGGTTCCCGTTCAAGCGCATACAGTTCCCCGTGAGTGTTTGCTTCGCGATGACCACCAAAAAGTCGCAGAGGCAGACACTGAGGGCAGCAGATATCCTGTACGTCGCTTTCTTCCGCGTCACCAGTTCTGACTCTCTTTACATTTTGGCTGCGGAGAGCTAAACCACTAATGTTGAGTATCGAGAAGTCCTATAAGTATGTATTTTACCCTATTATGTATTCCTTATTTTCTCCATCTGCTTCAGTCACAACTTATGACTTAATTCAGCAGAATCACCATAAAGTCATTTATTCAAAGCATGCTGAAAATCAGCACTTTTTGAAGGTCAATTTTACAAAAGACAGTCTCCCTCTGTTATTACACTTTCTGCAGGTATGAAATATAAAGAAGAAACGGGTAAATAAATGTTATTTTAAAAGGTACAATGGTAGGTATTTATTTAACAGTTAGGTGCTGTATAGCGGTCACGCAGACGACGTCGCGGGCAGCAGCTAGTAATAAATATAAGGAATGTAACGCATTACAGGTGTGCGTTGTATCACTGGTTGTAAACTATAACCATTTGTTCAAACATAATCGATGTTTACAGGGCTGACACTACACAACATTACACTACACTTCATTGCTGTATTTTTTTGCTGTTACACCATCTTTCCCCCACTGACGATCAGCAATATCCTGGTAAGAGAGGAGACACGCAGAGGTTCTTGGGCCAGTAATGGCGACGGCAGTATTACGTGCGGATATGACGGCTAGTGATCTTTACTGCTAAGCCAGGGCTTTGCGATTCGATGTCCAGCCAAAAATAAAGTTTTTGTGATGTGACGTAGTATATTAAAAAAAATATTGACTATTCTAGAACCGGCATAAAATGTAATCAGAAATAGGATATCAGGGAGCTTGAAACATTTAATCCTTCTTTAAATAACAAGCGGGCTACTGAATTAAAGAAATTTCAGGGCTTAGGCGGTATACAAAAATGAAGCAGGCAGCCTGTGCCGATCTACCACTTGTCAGAACCGGTCTACGTGGGTAATGGCCGCTGGTTGCAGAAGCCAATTTTCTATGCAATATACTAAACCATCTATAAGTATCGAAAAGGCCACCAAAAAAAAACAATAACGTTAAGGGCGAACCTGTGTAATTCTAATGTTATTATTTTTTTATTAGAGGTTAGGTTCTGTGAGACGGCCGGTTCGACCCGGGAAGACTACCCGTCTTCCTGGGTCGAGCCGGCACATTCATGCTGAAATCAGCAAGGCTCTATAAGTACAGCAAACTTAAATTATTATATCAGTGTCATGAGTCAGCCCTACAGAGCCTTCATCGTCACCATGTTTGTTCAGCAACTAATACATTTAGTAATGCTGAAAATATTTCGACGTGCATCATAATACTAGTATAGTGAAAATCAGCGGAATTTCGTTTGTCATGGGTGTTATTCATAAGAGACCTTGGTACCTTTGAGTCACCTAGACCTAGATAGACCTGTATTTCTTCTATTACTCAGATGATTGATATGATTTGACTGCCTCCGTGGGCCAGTGGATAGCGTATGATACTGCTGATCGGAGTTACCGGGTTCGATTCCCTGGTCGGGCAAAAGTGTTACTGGGTTTTTAAGAATTCTCAGTAGCAGCACGGAGTCTGGTGGTGTGCCCGGTAACGGCAATAGGCTCGTCTATTACGTGGGACCTAAAAAATCATGGCGAAATGTGGGTGTAATCCGTGTAATACAATTACACCTTTGCCTACCCCTTCGGCGATACAGGCGTGAGTCTATAAAAAAACTGACGGATTCTTAGGAAACCTGAAATACGTAGTATATGGTCTAGTCGTTAAGGTTGGGGAGTTATGATTGTGAACCGTGGATTTAATTTTCATCTAGTCTAGGAAATGCAATAGGCAGCTGTGATGCGCTAGTGGAGATACCAACAGACTGCTGTGCAGAGGGTAATGGGTTTGAATCCACAGACTTTTCGAAGGACAAGCGATAAGAATTGCTAATTATTATCGTTTGTCCTGTGTGTCGGAAAGCACGTTAAGCCGTCGTCGGTCCCGGCTGTCATGAAGATTTTTGATAGTGGTTATGGGTATTCAGTAACTCTGAATACACTTACCTACACTAGTTTTAACTATGAAATATTGCTATCCCTATAGGCTATGGAGCTGAATTTTCAGTCAAATTAGATAAGACTAGTAAGCGGACCTTGAGAAGTAACTAGGAATATTCTAGAGTTTTCCCATTTACTTCGAAGGATGAAAACTATAGTAATGAGAAAAATACAGAACAAGAAGCACTGCAGTGGTTACATCAAGGACATAATGTGACTGTGGGCTCCATTTTCATCTACTTATCACAAGGAGCCCTCAGCCCGGTGGTGTACGTAACGGACTGCAGAGACGATGGTCTCGGGTTCGATCCCCAGGTACTCCGAGCACACACCTCTGACTTTTCGAAGTTATGTGTGCATTAAAAATGTTAATTATCGCTCGCTTAATAATGTGCCCGGTAGATGGCTATCCCTTCGGGGATAAAAAGTGAAGTTATGCTATGTTATGTAGCACAAGGAGCGCTCAGTCATGGCATTTGATGTAGTAAGACGACATACTAGTTTTGGTAGTACAAATTGATTCTGAAAAGTTTTTGTATAAGAGACCAATCAAGTACTCGTCTTGCCTGGAGTGCTAATGCGAGTTTGCATAGGAATCAGGGGCGAGATCAAGATTTTTTTAGAGGGAGAGGGCAACACAGAGGTGTCATGAAAGAAGGATTTATCAGGTCCTGGTGAAAGAATGATTTATTTAATAGGTAGGAATATCTTTCTTATCGCTCATAGCGAGCCGTGACTCGTTCGTCGTTGGTAATAGGTCGGCAAAGTTAAGTAATGCTTGCACAGGGTTGCCACTTGGATGGGTGACCGCGGGTAGCATTTCATCAGAGCATAACCGTGCTTCAAAGAACACGTACAGCTGTCGGTCCCGGTTCTTTTCTCAGGACAATGATCGTTACTCCATTTCGAAGGCCTTCGGGCAGTCTGAAAACTCCGACACCAGAGTTGGCCACACGAAAGTAAAAAAATAAATTTTATTTTATTTTATTTATAGTCTCACGCCTGTATCCCCGAAGGGGTAGGCAGAGGTGTAAATATTACACCCACGTTTCGCCATGAATTTTTAGGTCCCACGTAATAGGGGGCGAGCCTATTGCGGTTACCGGGCACATCACCAGACTCCGGGCTGCTACTGAGTAAGTATTCGGAAAAACCCAGTAACACTTTTGCCCGACCCGGGAATCGAACCCAGGACCTCCGATCAGCAGTCGCATACGCTATCCATTGGACCACGGAGGCAGAAAGAAAGAAATGGTTTCTAAAAACATTAAACCAATGGACACGGATAAAGAACTCCAGATACGAAAGTGTTATTCTATGTGGGGATGGAACCCATAACACTCGGACGAAAGCCGGCTGCTTAACGGCCCGGTCACAGCCTACAGCGGCGGCAGCAGCAAGCTATTTCGATGTACAGTCGAACAACTTTCCGCTAGACCACCATAAGGGGGAGAATCGCTCAGCAAGACAGCGTTGCTTCCAGTGCTACTTTACACGCACATTGACACTCGTATACAAAACCAGTTTCTAGTGTGCCTCGACTCTATGAGCGAGCCAAGGGATTTTTTTTTCAAACAGGTCCAGCGCCGACTTGTTTGATTTACCTATACGTGCGTTCAAAATTCACGTAGGTATAGGAACTATTCAGAGAAGTACAGTAGAGTACATATGTATGGATGAAAACTATATTCATGAATGAATCACTGACTAAGAAAAACACGTGTATTTCAAAAAAGTGATTACTTATGTTTAAACATTAACTCGTTATATTTATTGACTACTTGCTAGCTGCTGCAGTAATTAACATAATTATGGTATAATATTCTGTACATTAGGTATTATATAAGTACATACCTCAGATAATATGACTGATTAGTCATCTTCGTTAAATCTAATCTATTACTAAATATATATAAATAATATAAAGCTGAAGAGTTTGTTTGTTTGGTTGAACGCGCTAATCTCAGGAACTAAGTACCGGTGCGATTTAAAAAATTCTTTCAGTGTTAGGTAGGTCATTTATCGAGGAAGACTATAGGCTATATAACATCACGCTATGAGCCACAGGCGCGGAGCAGTAGCCTTAAATACCGCGGGTGTAACCGCGAGCATCATCTAGTGCTAATAAAAAAAGCTGAAGAGTTTGTTTGTTTGGTTAAACGCGCTATAATGTCAGGAACTACTGGTCCGATTAAAAAATCTTTCAGTGTTAGATAGCCCCTTTATCGGGGAAGGCTATAGGCTATATAACATCTCGCTATAAGCCACGGGGGCGGAGCAGTGGCATTCAATAACGCGGGTGTAACCGCGGGCTCATCTAGTCTATAGGTATATACCTATGTAGGTACATACAAAATTATAGGTATGTAGTACATATTATAAAATTAAATCACTGCCGCGTCCTTTCTGACTGTACGAACGCAATAAATTAAAAAACTACCGAACAAATTTTTGTACGGTTTTCACCCATAAATAGTGTGATTTCTGAGGAAGGTTTATTTAAGTATTTACATAAGGTTTGGAAAGAATTTATTTTCTCTCTCTATTCAACAATGTGTCCGTGTGGTGAAGGATTAAGAATACGGAATGTCACCACCCTATATCATCCCATGGGTGTCGTAAGAGCCGACAGAGGGAGCATATTATGCAGAGAACAGCACTGTAAGAGAAGGAAAACTTGATACAAACCCTATACCAACCCGTTTGGCCAGCGTGGTATAGTAGGCCAATTCCTCCTTTCAAAGGAGAGGCCTAGTCCAGCAGTGGACTGTTAAAGGCTGGTGATGATTCAACAAGAACGTAGGTCTATTTAAACAGTCAAAAACCACTTGTGCACAGTGCTTTGCTCATTTCAGCTTCCCTCCAGCTTGACTATTCGGCAGCTTTGGTTCTCCTGTGGATCTCCTTATTTGTGAATACAATAGCGTTCTCCATCGCGTTCTGAGCGTAAACTGTCTCACTGCCGGGCACGGGCCTCTTCTCACTATGAGAAGGGTAAGGCCATAGTCCACCACACTGGCCAAGTGCGGTGGTTCACATGTTTTTCAAGAACATTATGGAGAACTCTCAGACATGCAGGTTTCCTCACTATGCTTTCCTTCACCGTTTAGCAAGTCATATTAACAATTTAATACGCACATAACTTCGAAAAGTCATCGGTGGGCGCCGTGGATTCGAACCCGAGACCCTTTGCGTACAGTCCGTCGTTATCGCTGCTTCGTCGGGCGGCTTAAGATCGGTCGGGATCGGACTACTTATGTGGCCTCGGCAAGGTCTTTCTCGTTCAGCAGTGGACGTTTATTGGTTCTGATGACCATGATGATAGATGACTGTTATGTGTGAGTGTTCTTATGCTAACGTTTACAAAATATGATACCTGTGTGTCCCGACAATGACGACCGGTTAGCGCAGCGGGAGCGTAAGCGACTGCCACGCCGAAGGTCGCGTTTCGATTCCCGCTCAAGTCAAACATTTGTGTGCATGAACATGGCTGCTTGTCTTGGTCTGGGTGTTTCTATGTATAATACGTATGTATTAACAAAAAAAGTATATATAAGCAGAGACGAGTAATTCTTACTCGTCTCTGATATAAGTATGTTTATCCATTATCTAGTACCCATAGTACAAGCTTTGCTTAGTTTGGGACTAGATGGAGATGTGTAAATGTGGTAGAAAATATTATAGTAAGTATTACAATAGGAGTACCTACAGTCAATTTATGAGCTGGCGCACATACAGTATAGTGAAACAACGCAAAGCATGCAAGTGGATGCTCGCACAGCCGAGAGTACTTGGTTTAATGGCTTCGATCCGCTTAAAAATTTTATTGATTGATTTTGGATGAGAAAATTTTCGATGATATAGTTTGACAGTAGAAAAATACTCTCCACAGCGCTTTGGCATAATATCGCGCCTATGGGCGCCGGCCCTATCGCGACCCTAGAGATATACTTACAACCTACAGAATAATGGTTACCAGGATCATTATCAGAAATGCTTGTATTTATGGATACTTCCTTGTACCTTTCATTCATTTTTAATTGAGCTGGGCTTCAAAATTACGCACTTGCTTGCTGGTTCGAAAAATAAAAAACAATAACTAAGTAGGTATATTTTGTTGACGGCTGAATTTATTAAGGAACAGAGCACAGTATAATAAGTTATATTGACTTCACTTTCATTGATATTTGTCATTTTAACCGAACACGGAAGCTTGATACAGCGATAGGATGAGGAAACCAATAGCATAGATTACAAGAACGAGGTCCATTAGGGTGGCAAAGAAATCTCTGGCTAGCTGGTCTTCGGCCATTCTTCGCACTTGAATACGAGCATGGCCGCAGAATTGTCTTAGATTATTCAGAAATATGTCCGCTGCGTTTATTACAGTTCTGGAAAATAAAATTGTTTATAGCGCCATCTAGTTAGGGTTTAAAACAACTTTGATTATGAACAAGTGTCATGGTCATGCCGGTAGTTAAATTAAATATTAAATAAAATTACAATAAATAAAAGTGTTAAACTTTTATCAATTATCAATACATTATGATTTGCATATGTTAAGTCTCGTAAAATAAATTGAACGAAATAAGTTAAATATAATATACTAATACTGCCATCTCTGTAAAACTTGCTCAACTAAAAACAGAGTCCTAACGTCACAGTTGAAAAAGTTGTAATAAAATCTAGATAGATGGCGCACAATGCTTACCCTGGCGTGCATCTCCAAAACATGCTGTTGTTCACACTGAAGAGTGGCAGGATCATCGCCAGCACATACCAAAGGCCTGAGGCGTCCAGGGATGGTGTCGTCACTAGGGTGGAACGTTGTACTACGGGCACCCTGGAGGAAGATTTTATTAGTACCTATTTATTATCTTTTATTATCAGAGAGCTTAAGTTATTGGCCGCTAGGGGCGCTGTTTTGTAGTGCACAGATAGCGTAGTGCTTACATCATACTACCACAGTATAAAGATACTATAGTTGGTGCCACGAGAAGATAGACTTTTTGTAAACAAACATTCAGGGCTTCACAACCTTTTTTCAAACAGTTGTGTTTTAGATGTTATACTTTTTGAACAGTCTTTTTTTTTTCAATGCCTAATTATGCCACTATGTTGTTTTAATTTATATTGTTTAATTTTACTGAAATAAAAATATATGATTTTGTATTTGAATGGTCGAATGTTTATAAATTTACCGATTTTTAGTCATTTTACACATAATTTATTCTGTAAATCAAGGAAAAATGGAGTACCATGTATGTTAATGATAGAGTACCTACTTACTTGTTACTCTATTATTGACATGATTTTTTTTTAATCATAGGCAATAATCATTTGCTCAAAGTAGCCTACCTATATATATTACATAACATAACATAACATAACATATCTTCACGCCTTTTATCCCCGAAGGGGTAGGCAGAGGTGTATTACACACCCACACTTCGCCAGATATGTTTCGGTCCCAATGTAATAGGGGGCGAGCCTATTGCCATCTACCGGGCACATTTTTAAGCGAGCGATAATTAATATTTTTATTTTAATACACACATAACTTCGAAAAGTCATAGGTGTGTGCCCGGGGTAACTGGGGATCGAACCCGAGACCATCGTCTCGGCAGTCCGTTACGTACACCACTGGGCTATCGCCGCCTAATATATATATTACCTATATATATTATAGATAACTAGCTAGTAAATTGCATAAAAATTTCTGGGCATGGAGATTTTACGTTGTTTGTGAATGAAATCGTCAGAATGAAGTTAAACAAAATCCATTAAAGTTACGGTAGTCTGAAAACGCCATTTCTTTTTTAGGTATAAATAATTTTCTGTGCGACTAATAGTTTGCCATCTGCTATTCTGCACCCGCCTTTTCGAGATGCCGGCAGCGGGAGGAGCGTTGAGATCCTATACACTTATATTTAACTTTACAATTACCTTTTCTGGACAACTGAACATTTAATTTTGTTCTCTGATAAATGCATGTTAAGCCCAAGAATGTAACATTTCAATGAACGAACTCCAAATGTTGACATTCTAGGCTTCAGTACCTCAAAATATTAAAAGATCCTGTTGACAGCGCATAACATCGATAAAAACCCGATCCATTGACATATTAGTTTACAATGACACGTATCTATGTACCGTTGCGCTCACTGGATTTGACATTATTTCCTTTTGACAGAACTATCGCTAAGTAACTTAGTAGAAATTCTTTGTTTACAAAAAGTCTATGTTCTCGTGGCACGGACTATACACTGCATTGCGTGCAGTGGGTTCGATGCCCAACAATTTGTGCGATACTGAGAAGTGTGTTACAATTTGAGGATACTTTGGCCGTGGGTTCAATTTTCAACAATTTGTGAGAACCAGACATTTTTGTTACAATATAGGGATACATTGGGTTCGTTACGATAAATCTTTTCTGTTTTGGTGCAGTTTATGGATTAGCTTATCCAAATGAATTTAGGTTACAAAGCAACACATAATAATATTATGTACGTAATTTTTTACATTCTGGATGGTACCTACAGCTTTGAGAAGAACCTATGAAACTCATGCCAGTATTTTAAATAACCTGTAAATCTTCGATTTTAAACAATTGGTGGTTGTCTGGTTGTACTTGCAGCGAAGCTATAAAAGTATTGGTAATTGGTATACCTGCTTAGCTGGACAGCAGCGTTCCCAGTGGGGTTCGGCACCGGCTGAAGCCATCTGTCTATCTGGTGGCTGTACAGACTCTGGTCGCTGGCCAGGGTATACGCAGATGAGGAAGAAGGATCCTGGCAAAAATATAAGTAAGTATCATTATTGAAAGATGAGTGACAAGTAGGTAGTAGTTGACATAAGTATTATCATATTTAAAGACGCAGCGATAGCCTAGTGGAGATACCAACAGACTGCCATGCCGAGCGTATCGGGTTCGAATCCACGGCGCGCACCAAAGACTTTTCGGAGTTATGTGCGTATTAAATTGCTAATTATCGCTTGCCCCGTGCCTCAGCGAGCACATTAAGCCGTCGGTCCCGGTTGTCATGAAGATCTTTGACAGTCGTTATAAGGCGTCAGTACCTTCTAACTAAATAAACACTAGTCTACACCATGGAATATCGCTATACCTTCGGGTTGCGGAGGTCAGACAGGCAGTCGCTCCGTGGAAAAGCTAATATTCAGCCAAATCCGGTTAGACTAGTAAACGGAACCCAGATTTAAAACTGGGATAACGCTAGGAGGATGATGATGAAAGACGTAAAAGTTCTAGTGACAGTTACATCTGACTATCAAAATCATCAAATAAGCTCCGGCAGGACATTGTATTAGTAGAATTGTCATCGGCTAAGACAAAAAACACCTACTTAGATTTTTTGACATATTATGGCGTCTTGTACCATACTGCGGTTTAAATGAAAGCAATGTAACAATAAAACCCTATTCTGTTATTACTGGTTTACTGAGATATGCCTAAGTTCAGTTTGACGACCGGTTGGCGCCGCGGGAGTGTAAGCGACTGCTACGCCGAAGGTCGCGGGTTCGATTCCCGCTCTAGTCAAACATTTGTGTGCATGAACATGGATGTTTGTCTTGGTCTGGGTGTTTCTATGTATAATATGTATTTTATTTACAAAAAAAAAAGTATACTTAGATGTTATGTATGTTTATCCATTACCTAGTTCGGATTCAACCCTAATTGAAACCGCAGTTCTCAGGCAGACATCCACGAACTGCAATAGTTTGAATTTGACCCCCGGACTCGTATAAATTCATTTACTTTTTTATTAATGCCGATACCGATAGATTGCGATCCGTCCGTGTCAGTTCGCGCTTCGAATAATACGTTTTTATACTCGAGTGCAATTTCGTAAATCTCGCGAGATCTCGCCCTTTTTTCGACCGAGATTAATCTCACTAAAAAAGGCCGAGATCTCGCGAGATCTCGATCGAACGAGATTGCTTTCCCTAAAGAAGGAGAAACATGTTCCAATAGGTAGGGCATACATCTGGCTGCGTCTGGCGCGACTGATGACAGTCAGGGATGTTCATGACAGCCGGGACACTATGCCTGTAGTGCTTGGTATCTCATCTCGGCAAAACAAAAATACAAAAAGGTACATATGTGAATTTATGTCAGTCTTACCTCCGGGATGGGCGGGATGGGTGGTATGGACTCCTTGGACCGGGGGAGAGTGAAGGTCGAGGAGCTGGAGTTGTCTTTAGCGCCAGGGTTGAACGTTACCGGACTCACCGTCGGGTCCTTGATTTCTTGCGCTACTTCGGACGCCATCTGGGTATAAAACCATTTATCATTTAAAAAAAGACATATAAAGAAGAATAAAGGCTCACTTACATGACTCTCCTCCCACCCAACAAAAAGAATATCATTCAAATATGGGTTTTAAGTATTGCTCTTTAGGGAGTGTTTACATTGGCAACATAAATTAGCAGACAGCTCGCGACAGCTCGCTGTGTGATGTTTGCCTGCCTTCACTCTGTGTTAGAGTTTTAGGCAGGCTAACCAAAGAAGCCAGGGGGTGTGAGACTGTCCTCTAAGGACATAAGAGGCCTACTTACTAGTTCGAACTAGTGTGAACCACCACGAGGCTCTTTCGATGCTTCGACGTTTCGACGGCCTCTGGCTTTGTTATTATAAGTCAAGCTCTCCTTAGGTAGGTACTTACCATTTTACACAAAAGTATTACCTGGATGACCGAAATTTTTATATATAGCAGCGATAGCCTAGTGGAGAGACCGACAGACTGCTACGCAGAGGGACCGGGCTCGAATCCACGGCGCGCATCGATGACTTTTCGGAGTTAATGTGCGTATTAAATTGTTATTTATCGCTTGCTAAACGGTGAAGGAAAACATCGTGAGGAAACCTGCATGTCTGAGAGTTCTCCATAATCTTCTCGAAAGACATGTGAAGTCTGCCAACCTGCACTTGGCCAGCGTGGTGGACTATGGCCTTACCCTTCTCATAATGGGAAGAGGCCCGTGCCCAGCAGTGGGCCAGTATAAAGGGCTGGTGATGATGACCGCGCGATCTTTGCTCAGTATTTTTATTGGCAAATCGTGTTTTGCTAAAAATGAATCTAGTATATCTTAGTTCGATTTATCCCTCCCGAACTCCCTGCATGTTAAATTTCATGAAAATCGTTGGAGCCGTTTCCTAGATCCAGATCAAAGCATCGATATACTCGGTTTTTTTACTAGTATATCGATGGATTAAAGGTATAAGATAGATTATGAATTTTATATTTTACTTACTGTAATATTTTTTACCTTACCCGTGCAAACAAAGCACGGTTAGGATTTTATTAAATAGGTAATTATTTTTTCACATTGTTTAGCACATTTAATTATTATTTTTCGACATACGAGAATTTTGTGATGGACACCATTTTGACACTTAGCGTTAGGTGCAACTGTCAGTTTAATTTTTTTACTGATAGTCAAGTAGGTTGGTTAACTTCTGTTCTTTTTCTTGGACCTTTTAATGAAGCTGGTGTGATTGAACGTCATGTGAGGAGGGTCGGTGGTATTCACCCATACGAAAAGTATTTTATACCAAATTGGAATAGAAATTTGAATGGGTTGGCAAACAACAACCTGTCCAGGCTAAAAAAATCTTGCTGAGATTTGTCTATAAACAAATTGATAAATGTAACTAGTATCACCTTGGGTATCTGTTGAAGTGTTTTTATATGCCAACCGTACTGTAATTACGTATACTGTACACGGGTTCATTCATGCGGTTGGTACCTACTAAATATGTGCAATGTTGAATGGCATGCCAACATTGCACATGAGTTGGGTGAAGGTCATTGTTCTGCGATTAGAATGAAAGAAAGGGCATCTGGATTCTTTAGGTACGTTTGTAGGGTTACGGAGACATAGACGGAAATTCCATTATGAATTTGCATATTCCTTTTATGAAAAACTAGAGAACGCCAGCAGTTACGCCTGCATATTTTTTTTAAATTTACCCGTTTTGGCCGATCCCGTGGGAATTTCGGGAATCCCGTCTTAGTGCACCCCTACGGTCCTCAAGGAACATACATGCCAAATATCAGCTTCCTGCGCCCAATAGTTTCAGCTGTAGCGTGTCTGTCAGTCAGTCAGTAACGCAAGGATTTTATATACCTATTAAGATTATGGTGCTCGTAAATTGTGATGCCAGTAGGTAAGTCAACAAAATTTCAACATCTTTGAAATAATTAACTAACTATAATTAACTTGTAAATTCGGTAGCCCGTGTCAAAAGTAATTCGAGTACAAAAGTATTTTTTTTTAATTTTATCTATTTCTTTAAATGTCATTCTTTGGGCGCGAGCGGCTGGGTGCCATTGTTCGAAATTCAAAAAGAGCGCGGACTGCCCGTCGCGTCATTATTCGCGGTTGCCAATGTTAAAAAAGGTTTTTTAATCAAATTGATTAGGAACTTTTTTGTTGATTGACTTATTTTATCGTTTGCTACAGGTGAGATCAAAGCCACCTACGAAGTCAATTTGCTTATTTGGGTTGTTGTAGTTCGCAGCTATGTTTTAGGATTGATGATCTTCAAAAAAATCCACTTACTCCAAATTACAACATGCTTATTTCGTCAGTAAAAAAATTAAAAATATTTTAAGCCTACAAACTTTACCTACCAATAGGAGATACTTACCCCAATTGAAATACTAGGTACTTAAATAAAAAGAAAATTTGTGATCCTGCTCCAATCTTCAGATGCAGTACATACATACATGCATACATAACGTCACGCCTTTTATCCCCGAAGGGGTAGGCAGAGGTGTATTTCTACACCCACTTTTCGCCAGATATACTTTAGTCCCACGTAATAAGGGGCGAACCTATTGCCGTACCGGGCACATTGCCAGACTCCGTGCTGCTACTGAGAATTTCGTGACAGAAAAACCCAATAACACCGCCCAACCTAGGAATCGAACCCGGGACCACCCGATCCCACGCGCACATTTATGCCGCGAGACCAACGAGGCAGTCGTATAGGGTTTGATGTCGAGTTTTCCGTCTCTACGCAAAGATGGTATTTGCATCGTGTTATACCTTAGTCGCCTCTTTCGACACCCACGGGAAGATAGGGGGTGGTGACACTTGTATTCTATGCCGTCAACCACACGGCACTTCAGGTGCAGTAAACTGAGGAAAAACCCTTAAAATGTTTCTCGAACAAGAATCAAGTTAACACACCATTACGAGGTGGAAATGACAATGATTGTGTTGCCAGACTGATTGTCATATATAAAGCTGATGACTTAATCAAGAATTTCCTGTGATTTGCGCGTGTGATGACGACGATGGCGCTTGTTAGGTGTCATTTGAAAATATCGCTCGCACCTTTGATAATATCTTCATTTGCGTGGCTTGCGAAAACAGACATTTGAGTTGATGGCTTTGCAGAATTTGTAGTATCTGCCTCAGTGAATGTTGGTTATTCTAACGAAATCTATATATAAATAAAATTGGAGTGTCTGTTTGTAATATTAAAATAACCGCGTTTTACTAAATGCATATGGATGTATAACGGTACATATACCGAAATGATTTCTTTTTACAATTTTTGTCTGTCTGTTTGTTCTCGCTAATCTCTGGAACGGCTGGACCGATTTTTTTTACGGGACTTTCACTGGCGGACAGCTGATGTACCAAGAAGTAAATTAGGCTATTTAACCGGGTACGCGAAGTAGTTAGTTCCCTCAGGACGCGGGTGAAGCCGCAGGAAACAGCTAGTGTATCATTATCGTGTCATAGACATAGCTAATTAATATGCTTTTGTTTTTTGTTTGTATAGAATATGTGCTTTATGAGCACATAGGTGCAAACTAACATTGTCTGAGTAAAACGTTATTTTCTAAGGGCAATCGACATAACATAACTTCACGCCTTTTATCCCCGAAGGGGTAGGCAGAGGAGTATTACACACCCACTTTTCGCCAGTTATGTTTCGGTCCCAATGGCACATTATTAAGCGAGAGATAACTAACGTTTTTAATACACACATAACTTCGAAAAGTCAGAGGTGTGTGCCCGGGGTAGGTACCTGGGGATCGAACCCGAGACCATCGTCTCGGCAGTCCGTTACGTACCCCACTGGGCTATCGCCACTTTGCCAGTTTAATGCAATGAAGCATAAGTAAACGCAAAATCTTAAAATCTACGGCTTTCCAGTAAACTTCCAGACTAAGCTTAGAGCAATATGTTTCCTTGTTTTTTAAGAAGCTCTTGTTTCTCGTGATTCGTCTTCTATACTTCTGTGGCTAACCTATACGTACCTATCAGTTCCTACAGTGACTTTTGAATGTTAATATCCTCACCAGTATCGCACGTTTCTAAGAAAGGCATACTCTCAAAATATTAAACGTCAATCCATCAACATATTTTTTTATTTCCGTCAAGGATATGACGACACCGTAGAGTGGGCGTGCAAAATCAAACGAAAGTAAGCCCGCCATTTTTTGTGCGAATCAATCGATGATTTTTTTGCGTTGGCTACCCCGCGGTAGCACGCTGGCCACACCGCGGGATGTCGCGCTACCGTCGACAGAAAATTGATGAATTTTTCTGTTTTTATTTTTGATGCGCTAGTTTCGGAAGCATTGGAACTGCCAATGTGCCGTATATTAAAAGAAAAAAAAATGTGAATTTGCTCTGTATTTTATCTGTATCCTTGCTAGCTTTTACCCGAGGCTACGTCTGCGTGTACATCAATAGGTTCTTGCGCTAAGAAATATAACCTTAAGAGGAAACACGACGGCCGTTTTTCCATACAAACGTAGTCTCCTGTTTTCTCCCTGGATAATGCCAGTAGAGCAATTATTTTTTTCCAAAAGATGTATGGCCCCGATTGGCATGTCTGTATGTTTTTCTTTTTCTCATAAATTAAATATTAAAAAAGATATTATTCTTCAAATACCTCAAAAATTGGCCAGATTTTTCGCTGTGTTCAAACTTCCAAAAAACAAATTTGGCTTGATTATTTAATAAAAAGAAAACATAGGAACACGGCCAAAGCCTTTCTTTAATTTAATATGAAAAATTAGTTAAATCGATGAAGTTTTGGAGAAGGAATCAAGGGAATACGAAACGTTGATTTTGTGTACATTTAATAGGTATTTTTGGTCCAAGCTGCAGTTGTCTCTATCGCGCTCTGCGGGGGGAGGCTTGAGGCTGCGCGACAGCAATAGATTTTACAAATACCTATTTTTCAATTCTCTCGCCCGGTCGTGTTTCCTCTTAAGACCTACCTAGTCCAACCTCTCTGTTTTTGCGCATGGGTGTCGATGAAAGGATAACATACCTACGTTCAAACTTTGGCACATCCATCCATCCATCCATCGTCATAAACTTTTGCATCAATAATAAGTACAGTAAAATAGACAAATACAAAATATTGATAAAATTATTAAGCTAACATTTAAACTTTTTGATAGCCGAACTTTCTTTTAGGAAATTGCGGCAAAGTTGGAATCTTCTCTTAAATAACGTTTTTTTATCCCTCTCATCTCATCTTAAATTTTTTATTTACTATTTACTTTATTTACCCAATCAAAAATGTATCAGCTAAACATTTGACCAAGGACCCATATGTTGGGCTAATAAATTCAGAGTCAACCCTTTATTTACCGTCGGCGGGTCTTTAAGGCCCCTATTATAAAATTAATGCTATACAAACACAGGATTTTTGCTTCTAAATGGCTTAATCTACTCTGAAGGGCACCGTTTAACAGGGTTAACTGTGATTTTTGAGTTTAGGGTTACGTTATAGAGTAGTGAGACAGATTTTGATAAAAATAGTTTTGAGTATCAACAGTTTAACTGTCATACTTTTCAAGATAAGATATTTTCATCATTTTCATTCATCTCGTAGTTACTAACTGCATATTGTTTAAAAAAACAAGCAAAAAATAAAAGTAAAAGGACATACTTTTTACCTTTATTTTTACCTTACCTTTATTTTTGTCCTACAACTCAGTTAATAAATAGGTACAGACATTTTTAAGAGGCCCTTTTTAAGATGAATTCATGAAATGGCGATTGATGTAATTTCATTAGATCCATGTCTTTACGCCCTTGAAAATCTTAAAGATTTTATGCTTACTGTTTAGGTATATTAAACTGCGTGTAAAAAGTCTAGTGTTATCTGACAACAAGCAAAGATGTAAAGCAGTCATAATTTTTCAATGTAAACATGGCAATTCTAATGATTATTATATCAAATATATAAACAGGTATGTTCTGTTTTGGTGGTATTTTTTTTCTTTACATTAATTACAATCAAAGCTAAGCTAACATTCTGCGTGGCTAACGTAAACCCATTTCTTTTTAGTCGTTAGAGACTTGCACGCTTGAAGGGTTAAGTGTCCATTTAGTCAACTATACTTAGTTCGCGCTTCGATTTATAACGATACACTATTTAGCCACATCGGCACTTTTGACCCACTCATCACTTTTTTCTTTAATGTTTTTTTTTGTAATTTAGTATTTTGATGTTAGTTTACAAAATTATGGGCTTTTTACTTTCACCGAAGTTTATAACGTCGTTTAGAAGACGTTAAGTTACCCTTTTGTTATTAAGCTGTTAAAGGCTAAACAAACATTTAATTTTGGGCGTTCGGTGTGGGAATCGTATGGTTAAATTAAATGCCGTTTTCTTAAAATTACATACTTCATGAATATTTAAAACAAGAAATAAAAATAATCTGACCTCTCATCTGTCAGCTATATTATTTCGCAGTAATTGACAACTTTATATTACCTACGCGATTTGATAAACTGCGGATACTCGCAAAAGAACAAGTTATTCTTCTAAGGCTCCTGTAATTTTTTCTCAATGCTCCTTTAAAATGTTACATGACTGAAGGGTCAGATAGAAGCGTTGATACACAAGATTTCGAAATAAATCCATTTTAGTCCAATAAACGTCAATCTAGAAGGACCACCCTTAAAACAACTTCAAAAACGCAATCCATGTAACTATTAGACAAAAAAGCAACCAGTAGCCAATTACGTCAGAAAATCAAACAGGAATCATCAATTATAACATTTAGAAAGACAAAAAAATAAAAACAAAACTTTGCTTTTTTTATTATTTTTAATTTGACACGTGCCTTCGACGGGCGGCCTCTCGATCGCGATCATTCAAGGGTTAAATATAATTTTAGTTTTCGATGTATAATTATCTGTTATTGGTTACGGATCAACAGTAATACGAATTAAAATTGAAGGAATGTATTGAATTCCGTTATTTAGATGATTGTTCATTTTTGTTTGGGTTCCATTTTGGACCCCTTTGTGGCTTTGGTACGCAATTAATAAATACGCAAGGTAGGGTTGAATATGTGACCCCGCTGTGTACACGTGGGCATTATTACAAAATGTGGACTAAATATAGTTTGAAGTTTAGTTCTAGACTTATTTATTTCTATTCAAGCCTTATTTCCTGTTTGCCAACCAACACAGTCGTTGTGAAACAAAATCCTTGCAAGATAGAGGTATTTTTATATAACGCACCAGTCGCGTTTTAGAATATTTGCATAATTCTTAGATATACAGGTAATTTTGCTTTAAATTTAAAGAAAATCATTTATCGAAGGATTATGGACGAAAAAAATTTTTGGAAAATCGGCAAATGGCTTAAAAAGCCTTAACAAAAATTAGCAAATTTTCGATGCTGTATTGGAACACTAGCTGCTGCCCGCGACGTCGTCTGCGTGAACGCTATACAGCACCTAACTATTAAATAAATACCTACCATTATACCTTTTAAAATAACATTTATTTACCCGTTTCTTCTTAATATTTCATACCTGCAGAAAGTGTTATAACAGAGGGAGACTGTCTTTTGTAAAATTTACCTTCAAAAAGTGCTGATTTTCAGCCTGCTTTGAATAAATGACTTTATGGTGATTCTGCTGAATTAAGTCATAAGTTGTGACTGAAGCAGATGGAGAAAATAAGGAATACATAATAGGGTAAAATACATACTTATAGGACTTCTCGATAGACACCATTAGTGGTTTGGCTCTCCGCAGCCAAAATGTAAAGAGAGTCAGGACTGGTGACGCGGGAGGAAGCGACGTACAGGACACCCGCTGCCCTCAGTGTGTGCCTCTGCGACTTTTTGGTGGTCATCGCGAAGCAAACACTCACGGGGAACTGTATGCGCTTGAACGGGAACCGGAAGTTATGAGGTATGAGAGGAATGCGTGGTATAAATACTGCCTCGCCGACGCCACAACCCGTAAGAATTTCCGCCTAAATGGTGTGTCTGTGGAGTGAGATGACTTTCAGGCGGGTCACGTTACACAACTTCGGAGGAGATAGGTTCCGAAGAAGCATAATCGGGACACCGACCTTCAGCTTGATGGTATGCGCTGGAAGTTCACTTGCTGACAGGGAGTTCAGAAATTCCACGGGATAATGTGTGGCGTTTTCTTGCTCGACGACAGTGTTTATAGAGGTGTAGACCACTTCATTCCCCTCAATTTCCGAGAGAATGCATTCGTCAATTGCTACAGCCAGATCATTTTTGGGCGTCAAAATAGGCTGGTTCTAAGCTGGATACAACTCTACTGAGAGACTCTGGAAGCACCACCTGTCCACCTCTCTCCTCTGGTAGAGTGACTTCGACAAGACTTAGAAAGACATCTTAGAATTGTTGAGCACGTGCATTGACGCCAAGCTGAGCTCTCATAATTAATGGTCAAGCGCATCATACGAACTCGTGGCCACAACAAAGATAATTTCAACGAAGCACTCACCTTGTCCGTGTGGTGACGGATTAAGAATACGGAATGTCACCACCCCATATCATCCCATGGGTGTCGTAAGAGCCGACAGAGGGAGCATATTATGCAAGAACAGCCCTTTAAGAGAAGGAAAACTTGATACAAACCCTATACCAACCCGTTTGGCCAGCGTGGTATAGTAGACCGATTCCTCCTTTCAAAGGAGAGGCCTAGTCCAGCAGTGGACTGTTAAAGGCTGATGATGATGATGCTGATGATGACTCACCTCGTCAGCCCTCGATCCCCGCGTCACCACGGGAAGCGTTTGTCGAGAATCGTCACTGAACAGAACTGTGACCACCCATTAAATGCTCGTTCCTGCGGATGTCCTGCAGGGTTCTGTCCATGGCCTCAACTGCCTTCCTATTGGCCATGGTACGCTCATCCCATAAGATCAGAGGGCAATCCTTCAGCACGTGTCCCTTATCATTGTTACGTGACACACCACAAACGGGTGTTACGGCGCTCTCTAAATCGATGGGAAATTTAAACATGTGTGCTGTCTTGCCACCCGGAAGCAGTGTGGCAGCGATTGCCGGCGACGCTACAGCAATAGCAATTTTGCCTTGCCTCCTGACCTCTGCAAGTATGGCAGTAGTAACAAATGTTTTTCCTGTTCCAACAGGAGCATCCAAGAAAAACATTTTAGCCTGGCTTTGCCCAACGTTTTCAAGGACGGTGTCATAAAATTCGTAAGGTGGTAATTTCAAATTGTCTCAGCATTATACTCCCAATTTTCACGATCTTGATGCGGTGATGATTGGGAAGCTGGCAACAAATATTTGACCAGTGGATTGCTGCCGATAGAAATGACTGCGTCTTGAAGTGAACTAAGATATGTGTTCAGCACGCGGTCATCAGTTACTTCGACTTCATCTGCAGTAGCACGCCTCAAAGCTCGTAAAAAATCTTCAGACAGATGATGGGGATACTTCTCCCAGAAAGCTACCGGGTTCGCGACTCCAAAAAACACCAAGATGACGTCAAACAGATGACGCATGCGGCTGGGACTGTCACTTACGCTCGCCTCCGCGAGGGTGTCATCCCAGTATTGGTCACCGTCGAGAAAGTGACGTACTACGCAGGCTGTGCGGTAAGTGGGATACTCCACGCCATCAAATGTCCCCAGAAAGGCGAAAGACGTTGGGCCTCGGACTTTGTGAAGTAACAACCGCAGAAAATAGCATTCGACATTATTTGTGTGTATGGTATAAACTCTACAAAATGCGGTGTCGTTGAAACTTCCCGGAAAACCTTTCACAGCATCTCCTCGTCAACGTCGGTTAAATACACCCTTTTGCTTGACATACGTGTTATATGAAGGCATCTCGTCATACGTAAGGGACCTCCCAAACTGGTCGATTTTACAGAGCCTGAAAAACGCCAAGAGACTTGTTTGACGCGGATTCCCAAGTGCTCAGCAACGCCGTCGGGATCAAAATATATGCGCTGACCGTTCTCTAGGTGGACGTGTAAATGCATGACGGTAGGATGCTTGTCATGTATAGAGAACACCAGTATCCGCCAAACCGCTTCAGACGTAACAATAAATAAACGGCTGTGTGTGAGTAAATAAGATCTAGCTAGTTCCACATCTTACTGATGTTTATATATAGTTAATCCAAACAAAGGTACGTGGTATATGTATATCCCGAAAGAAAATTTAAAGCAAGTTTATATGCGACATGTAAATATATTAATTAAGAAGCCATAATTACACCAATGTGACCAAAATGTTTTTTTTTTGTACTAAATCTATTACTATTTATTCTGATAGCGATGGTGTAGTTAATTAATTAAATAACTTCAACTAATAGTCTTGCTCATCTCTGAAACGAAATAACAATACAATTTTAAGAAGAAAATGTACAACTCCATCTATGACTTTTGAAAACAACTATTAACGCCGCCAACATGTTCAAATTAAATTATTTATATCCAAAAAGGGCTTACAGATGTAATTCGACTTGATGCTTTTGAACTCTCTTAGATGGCGCTGCATTAAAATTCATTAAAATTCTTGATTCTACTTAAATTCAATTAATTATGTTTATCAGCCTAAGTTACTTATATTGCGTGATTTTTATAGTGTGAAGCTAGATTATAGCATAGTTAACATAATAACAACATTAAAATATGCATTGGTACATTACACGTTGATACAGAATACGTTCAAGAAATAAAGGTTCTCTGCTCGTTCCCCGTAGGTGATAGCGTAATAATATGTAGCCTATATGGTGACCCGACTTTTTAATAATATTTGTGCCAAAAATTTGAAGTAAATCCATGCAGTACTTTTTGAGTTTAGCCCGGACATAAGGACAAACAGATAAACAGATAAACAGACAAACAGACAAACAGACAAACAGACAAAAATTCTAAAAACTATATTTTTGGCTTCGGTATCGATTGTAGATCACACCCCAAGTATTCTTAAAAAAAAAAATTCAATGTACAGTTTTGACTTTCCTACCATTTTATTATATGTATAGATTATTGTTCTTAGCTCATGCACTATGAGCTAAGAACAATAATGCTGATTATATTATCAGAGAAGTAGGATAAGATCCTAAAGAATATTTTACACTATCGTCACAGCATTCATCATCAGCCTTTATGCTGTCTCACTACTGGGCACGGGCCTCTTCTCACTATGAGAAGGGTAAGGCCATAGTTCACCACTGGCCAAGTGCGGGTTGGCAGACTTCACATGTCTTTCGAGAACATTATGGAGAACTCTCAGACATGCAGGTTTCCTCACTATGTTTTCCTTCAACGATTAGCAAGCGATAATTAACAATTTAATACGCACTTAACTCCGAAAAGTCATAGGTGCGTGCCGTGGATTTGAACTCGAGACCCTCTGCGTAGCAGTCTGTCGGCCTTTCCACTCAGCTATCGCTGCTTGCACCTTAGCATTATGCCGGGTGTATCCAACACTTGGAAACCATGGTCCGCTACACTGTCTTATCAGATTTGTCAGAACAAGTTGTATGGTTTTCGTATCAGAGCCCGCGCTCCGTTTCATAGTCTAATCGCTTGACAGAATATAAGCTTTTCTCTAAAGTTTTTTTTTTAATTAGTTTATATAGGTTCGCGTTTGACCAGTATCATGCCTGATGGTAAGCACTGATGCGATCTAGGATGTAGCACGCTTATCTACAAGATGTCTATTCACTCGCGTCTTGAAGACACCCAATTGTTCAGATCTAGTCTAAAGAAGCCAAGTTGTTCAGTGGCGTGCCATTGTAGAGGTCTATATCCTACAGTAGAGTATTGCAGGATGATGATGATGATGATGATGAAGGCCATTTGACTTCTACAATTCAAAGCCTACCCATATCCATCATTTTAGACCAGTGAGGGTAAGAATAGTTTTAAGAGTACTATTGGCTGTCAGACACTTACATGAAAGGCGAGATCAAAATACTATAGTTTAATAATCGAAATATATGAGAAATCTTAAAACAATTACCTCCTTGGCCTAGCCCAGTCTTTTCTTGTATTTTTTTTATAGTCTCATGCCTGTATTCCCGAAAGGGAAGGCCGAGGTGTAAATATTAGGTACACCCATATTTCGCCATGAATTTTTAGATCCCACGTAGTAGGGGGCGAGCCTATTGCCGTTACCGGGCACATCACCAGACTCCGGGCTGCTACTGAGTATTCGGAAAACCCAGCAACAGTTTTGCCCGACCCGGGAATCGAACCCGGGACCTCCGATCAGCAGTCGCATACGCTATCCACTGGACCACGGAGGCAGTCTTTTCTTGTTTCGAGAGAAAACACCCAACATTTCTGAGGCTAGCTCATCTGCAGACTAACATAAGACTGAGCCTTTTTATGTCGAACTGAGCTCTTAGCAGATAGGCTAAGGCCAAGATTATACTCCCGTCTTTTGAGGTATTTCTATGGATCGCTTTACCATCTCGTGCAACTATACAGTAATGAATAGACAAAACTTACGTATAATATCGCCATTTTGAAAAACGAACGGCGGGTAATTTTCGAAACCTCAAGCAACATATGGCAACGGCAGACGCCATTCGGAGCCAACTGTCACATCACCTGTCTCGTTCGTGTCTAGAACATTTATTGTGGAAGAGAAAGAGATGAAAGTATGCTTCATTAGTCGGTAGTACTATCATTTGAATGTCGCAAAAAAGTGTATTGTTATATGAAGGCACACGTGCGGAGGCCGGAAGTAGGGTAGGCTTTGGCGCGAATTTGAGCATAATACGAAAATTCGAATGACTATATAAACAGGATATTGAAACGATAATCGGTTTTTGAAACAACATATGGATTATGGATGAGCGTAGCGTTTTGGGGTTAAAATAAGATTGTCGATAATTTTATAGATGAGGTAAAAAAATGAATACAATGAATAGTTTCCTTTCTGTATATTTATGTAACAACATTTATTTTGTATTGAGTTTCATAGAGATTGAAGTGGTAAGAAGACAGGATGTCGGAAATTCATTCGGTGTTTTTATTCATAAAATGTTTTTTTTGCTTACTGCACTATAAGACAAGATTACACAAGAGTCAAATTAAGTCCAAGAAAAGCAGATGCTGAAAGCTGATATTCTATCATATCAAGTTAGACTCCAAGGTGAAGCGTTATCCCAAGAGTTTAAGGACGATGGTGAATTCGAAGTGGATATTTTTTATCCATTTCGGCGATAAACAGATAACACGCAAAACCTGAAGGGTATAAATAGAGGTATTTTACAAATCCATGTCATATCAGCGAAGACAGGAGCACAGGATCCGTGGATAGGCTGCAGGATAGAGCTGCTAAAACAAAAATTGTCAAGATATGTTATCCCTTAAATAGATGATTTTCAGTGACTAATCAGATGAAAGTGATCTCTCCAAAAATTCACTTGAGTCAAGTCTCTTCCACAGTCAAGTATTTCCATACAAATGGAATAGAGCCTAGAGAGAGTCTACCATTAGTCTGTTCTATTTGTATCAATAAGCAGTCTGCTTACCAAAATATTTTGAAGCCCTACTCTGCTGTGGCATCCTTCAGGCGATCTATAGACTCCGACTCCAGAGTCGGCCACACAGTCACACGAAAAAGAAAGAAGACCTTTCCTTTCCTTAAAAACAGATTCCTTTAAAGAGGAAATGTGGAGGCTCGTATCTTGGATCTTCCGTTGCAGACCCATCCCTCCCCGTAGATACATTTCTTTTACTACTACCGAGAACCAGAACTGGCCACACACGAAAAAGAAAGAAGATCTTTTCTTTCCTAACAGATTTCTGTAAAGAGGAAATGAGGAGGCTCGAATCTTCAATCCTCCGCTGCACACCCATCTCTCCTGCCACACAGACACATTTCTTTTACTACTACCGAGAACTAATCAAGTATAAAAAGCTCGGCACCCCTAACCGGCACGCGACATATGGCCGACTCGTGCGCAACACTTTGTGTCGCCGACAACCCTCCGTATGGCAGGGTCGCTTGTTTATTTATTTTTACAGTGTTAAGGTAGTAACAACTGTGTTGGAACTACTGAATGTAATCTTTTAAATGTTTTAAGTACTTAATCTATATTTTAGAATTATAAATCCAAGTTAAGCTATCGATGTTGTCAGCAATGTTCTTCGCGAAAAGGTTTAGTTTGTTTGAAAGGCACAGTGGCTTAAGCGACCACCTCGCCGCTGAACACTGTGAGAGATGTGGGTTTTTAATGACCACACGGGACAACATTGTTTATATTTTGTGTTTTTGTCCATTGGTTAAATGCTTGTTAAATCCCCATGTTTGTTGAATTCATGCCTTGATCCGCATGTCTAATTAATAAATAATGTAAGTTAGAAGTAATATAAGTTTAAAACTCTTTCTTTATTGACTGAAAACGCCTGACAATTCTGGGAAAACGCCCATATGCCTGCATCATTCAATCTTCTCATTGTGTCATCCACGGCATCCTGGAGCAATCCCAAGTGGTATACAGTACGACTACGACGTATCCTGGTCTGGTACTGGAGTCATCCTCATCAGAATGTGACAATGGGGCGGCGCGGCGCGCAACGGTTCAGTCCAACGATTTATACACCGTCAACTTCAACGATTACCAACATTTCGCAATATTTCAATAATAATGTTCATAGCACGTTATAACTTAGTCCAAAGTACAAAATTTTACTATTTATATACTGAAAGCACAGCAAGCTCAACGGCAGCACTGGCAGGATCGCCATGTACCTAAAGGATGGAATTGAAACACGTGTTATAGGGTTCGAATGCTTGAGCCATATTATCTTAACTTAGACACTAACATTACATATATAAGGAGGTTAGGCTAGCTACATACTACAACAGCCGTTATTAATACATACTAATAATAATATCCCGAGCTGGATATTTAAATTATTTAATATCTAATACTATCCACCGCAAACATGTAGGTATAATCGCAAACCTAGACACAACATCTTTCACACAAAATATTATTTAAGAAAACAAATACCCCGTGAAATTCTGCCCTCGATCTATCAAGCAGTGTCTTTGTAAGTACCGCTCGTATCGTTTGTATTGGCGCCTGCGAGGGCCGAGCCTTAGGGCTCCGCCCCTTGCGCCCGTGGTTTATGGCTTCACTTGTGTGGCCACAAACAATATTTAATTTCGCGTATTGTGGGGTATATGGTGGTCTTCGGGCAGTTGAGGGTTAAGAACTTTATGATTGATATTGTGAAGTATTATAATCATGTATTTGTATTTTTGCCTTTATCTATTATATAGTCCCTATATTACAGGCTTCTGATTACATTGGGAGTAGATGGTGTTGTGTGTATGTGGTAAAATATAATTATTTTTTTTATTTATTATTTTCGTTAAGAAGTACCTACTTAATTCACCTCATTAATAATTAAAAATCACAATGCCGAAACGACACGCTCCTCCTTTGTGGTGATATTTATTTTGAAGGATTTATTTTATTAGTTTTTTTTTTGTTTTATTCTTCTATGTTACTTTTCATCTGCGTGCAAAGCCGGGTGCAAAAGCTAGTAAATTATAAATAATTTGTGCAAATTACATCTAAACGGTTGCATAGATTTATGCGTCTGCTATCTACGTCCTCTTTAGCAATATCTTAACGACATATCGGTACGGTAGTGGCCAGTATTTCACTAACACCATTTAGATGAGGCGATAGTATATTTTATTGTGTAGGAAACTAATAAATTTCTCCCAAGTTTTTGTTGGAAACTGTAACACTAATTTGTTTTAATAACCCATAAAAATTTGGCAAAAAACGTCGTCTTTGGTTCCGCTTTTTTAATGTCGCTAAAAAGGTCTGATGTTTTAGCTTTAGGGAGTTAGAGAGGTTTGTGAAGTTTGCGCTTTTAAAAATGGCGTCAAGCTTGTTATTGATGAAGTTTTGTAGAAATACTAATGACCTAATCTGATTGCTGAAATCGTGCGTGAAAGCGCAAAAAAATAGAAAGGAAAGGATTTTTGAATTTCAGATTATAACAAATTTTCGTAGAGTCATACTCTACACGAAAAATTTTCGCTTTAAATAGAGACGAATCGAATAATAGACATTATGTCTCTTTTTGTCCGTTTTTAGTCTCTCTATCGCATGGTTTTGGTTAGAATTGTCAGCTTTCAAGTAAATGCTCATCAATATTGTTTTCCATAAGGAAAACTATAGGTAGGCTGAGAGAATTGGGATAATGAAAGGAATACAAGATTGAACAGTTTTAGATAATTCCTAAGTACATCTAATTCTATATTATGTGATTTTTGTGTTCGAAGACAGTTTAACTTTGCCCACGACTTTTTCGAATACTCGTTTGAGTACCTACCTATTACTACCTATCAAAACTCGGTGCTTTACTGGTCGCTGCTCTTAATCTAGATGTCAATAGTTTTGAAGATTGTCCGGTAGTGAAATATACATAATATGTATGATATGGAACTAAATCGTCACCTATCTTATCAAAATCTATGCTCACAAATTAACCAAAGAAAAAAACTTAAACAAAATCGAAAGTCACTCTAAATTAAACGGTTTCCCACAAAAAAGTGTCACTTAAAAGACTGACCATTCACTTTTTTACAGAGTACCAATAAAAGTGAATTTATAGTGTCCAGCTACTTAAAGTACCGTGGCAATTCAGCCTTTCATCTTTACATTAGATAAGAACAACCAAAATTCGACTTAATGCCTCGTTTGCAAGGTCTATTTTCACTTACTCTTGGTTTCAAACTCTGAATGACAATAGGTATTCTCTAGCTTATCGAAATTGGACTTTATTATACTGTCATAAGGGTTATTTTACCCTTGTTATTCAAGTATAAGGGTTGTAAGAGGTGCCAAAAAGTTATCTCTTGAATGTTTTAAGCGAGTTTGAATTGCCGAAAGGTTTGGAGACATCTTTATTAGTGTGAAGAAATGTCCTTTTGTCAAAGATTTCAAATCTTGATTAAAATTTGATTCTGTGATTGATATAAGCTCTCCATCAGTTCTTTGACACTATTGTCCAATCTTCTATCCTATTCTGACTCTTCTTTTGAAAATCTAGTTTCTTTATAGAAGATGCAGATATTGACTGAATGTTCTAGCTCGATTTTATCAATTATTACTCTTTTTATAAATTCATGAGCTGCGTAAGAATAAGAAAATAAGTTGGTACCTAGGAACCCAAAATTTATTTCTTCAGGTTAATCGCGTAGATAAGTAGGTACCTCTTCATGTCCTTTAGGTTTCGATATAAGGATATAATATTTCGGTCAAAGTCACATAAGGAAAAAATTACTTATTAGCTGTAGCAAAGAGCTCAGATATTTATATAGAGGCGCATTTCCTATGGGCGCTCTGAAGACACACTTTCTGTGACCCAAATTGCCGCTTGGCGGCGTGGCAGTCGCGCTGTCACAGCTGTCTCTACGAGAGCAAGAGAGACGAACGTTCCTCCTGTGTATCTTAACTACGAAGAGAGACGGAGAACGACGTCAGCGCCGCCAACGGCGCCAACTACGAACTAAACTGGAGACAGTCTCCACTTGGAATCGGCACACGAAATCTTTAAGAACTGCGCTTCTATGTAAATCTGTATTCATTGGATTGATGGCCAAAATCTCCTTTCTCCATCTATTAATTTCCAATGTTCCCACACTTGCGCTACCTTCAAAGAAATATCCCAATACTTGCCAAAATTACAACCATTTTCACACAGATTGATTGACAGACATCAAAACATCACGACAATGCGTAGGTGCGGTAAGCAGAACACAAAGCAACAGAAAAAATACAATAGGATTCACGAACATCGATTTATTGCTTTATAAGCTTTTGCATTAAATATCTTTTTAATTATACGTTAAAATATACTGTATAATTACGCAGTGGCTAAACATCAAAATAAATGCAATTTTTTGCAGTAGGCGTGTGCACCCACCCTTAAGAATGTATAAATCTATGAAACTATTTCAATTTCTCACTAATGGTAGCGTTTTATATAATTATAGGTATTAAATCTTTTGTAATTAAGTTGAGCAGCGATTTGACGTATCTGAATTTTAGAGCTTATTGAAGAATTTGGCTGGCTTTGTTATTTTCTATTACAATAAAATACAAATTACAGCTGACCTCGAGGTTACATGGATTGAATTGTGATGGATATAAAGCTTTATAAAAGTGCTTTATTTCCAGAATGTTACCATATAAGAAGCCAGTCATACCATAGGTACATAGTCGGCAAATGCAATTCTTGGTTAAACACGCATTGACAACACTTTTCAGATTGTATCTACCTGGTAGGTGACCACTCATCCTCTATTACAAGATCAAACAATTATTTTTCGTTAATATGAAAACCTTGCCATAGTAAAAATATTAAGTATGCACGTTACATAATTATAGTTGTTGTTATTTAAGTTATAAGTAATTAATTTAAAATTAATTTTATTTAATACGATAAATTAAATTATCCTTACAATAACCAAATTAAAAATCTCTATAAAACGTAGGTAGGTACATGTAAATAAGATAATTTTGTTTTTCATAAAGTTTTTGCTTTTTAACTTTCGCTCGACCACGATTTCAACAATATCTACTAAACTGCATCTACCTACTTGAAATAAATTTTCACGATTAAGACCCGTTATCGTATTGCACCATTTTTTTCACATAGTCACATTCCAAAACCTCCTAAAAAAATCCGTCAACCCTTAGCCCGCAGTATGGGCCTACTTGACCCATCGAGGCCATCGATTAAGTTTTTGCCGTTCCAAATAATATCATACATTTTAACGCGGCGGTCAGTGGCAAAAAATCACACTATATCATACGCGGCCGCAGGCGTGTCTTCTTCAATTTATGACTAAATTTTAAGGGGCATTTTTGACCCGAATGTGGTTACATTGTTGGATCTTTGAGATGTATGGAAATAGTATTATAAAGAAATAAAGTGTCAGACTATGACATACGGGATAGGTCACAGATCATATACGGCCATTTTCAATATTCGAACTATAGATAGATCTGTAGGTTTTGGGTTCGTGTTTCACATATTTTGTATGGAGCTTATGTCAAAAACTGTCAAAAACGAATCTAAAATCTACAGATCTATCTATATTTCAAATATTCAAGTCCGCAGTAAGTCAATATTCTATGGGTTAGGTTACCGCGACTAAAAGTAGCTAGATAGTTTAATGAGCCATATTAATGCAAAGTTTAATCAAAATCAGTTCGATCGTTTTTGCGTGAAAGAGTAATAATCATGCATCCATACATTCACTCGCACTTTCGCGTTTGTAAAAGTAATAAAAAAGATAGTTTTAATTTCTTAGTAATTCTTGTCCATGTGGTGACGGATTAAGAATACGGAATGTCACCACCCCATATCATACCATGAGTGTCGTAAGAGCCGACAGAGGGAGCATATTATGCAGAGAACAGCACTGTAAGAGAAGGAAACCTTGATACAAACCCTATACCAACCCGTTTGGCCAGCGTGGTACAGTAGGCCAATTCCTCCTTTCAAAGGAGAGGCCTAGTCCTGCAGTGGACTTTTTAAGGCTGATGATGATGAATTTTTTAGTAATACCCAAGCTTTCAAAAGTTGAGATTTGGCTTACAATCTAAGTATAAAATTATATATCAGTAACTAATAAGTACCTCCTTAACCAAAGGAAGTTCTAATGAATAAAACGAATGTCACAAATTATATACAATCTTGCAAAATTGCATTAAATTAAATTCTATTAGTAAATTTGTGATGTTTGCAAAAAATGCCTCAACTTGTCATCAAACCGCCATCAGTCTGTTAACTAGGGACTTGCGGTGGTGTCCAAAATCGACCCTAATCATAGCTTTGACAACCATACTGGCGAATGGGCTTTGGTGAAAAGTTTTGCAATCCATATCGGTCTGTTAGAACTAGTTTAGAAACGGAATGCCGGATGAAAAAAGTTAATCAAATCGAAAAGTTCATTCATGTCGCAAAGTATACGTACTTATCAATTCTAAATAAATTGTACATACAAGTCCAGGTTTTGATAAATTATTGTGCGAAGTGTGAAGAGCCTGTAAGAAACTCAAGCCCCTATTTTAAATAAACAAATTGGTACAAACTTAAATCGCCATATTGTTACACTTTAAATGATTCTTCTGTGCTTATTGGCAATTCGTAAGTAACTTACTTAGCATATTAAGCAGAAACTTCATATATCTACCTATAGACCATGTACTCTTGAAATCATAGCATAAAAGGTGTTATCTACAGCCCGTACTGCTCACATTTAGTACCTACTTTATTCAACGGTTCTTCGTTACTCATACTTAATAGGTATAGGAATTACGCAGCTTGTATTTCCAAACTCTACATTAGCAGCATTCTTAAGATCTTTACAATCTGAGGAACAGAAAACAGGCAAGATAAAACTCATAATCTCGACTAAATTAGATGCTCTCCTAATCAAATTATCCAAAATCTCGGATGACGTGTTTTTCCCCGTCATCACTTCCTCTTATTGGCTAACAACCTTCAAACTGAAACCGCGACATCTATTTTTTTGCCAAATTAGCTTCTACAGCTATAGTTACCGTTGCCGGCTATACTTAGCGAACGTAAGGCTATAATTTTCAACTTTACGGCTCGACTCCAACTAATGCTTGTGGAATAGTAATTGAATTAGACGATTGAGGTTCGCAAGGATTGGTTTCAGTTTAGAAGTTTTGGCGGTGCAGTCTTATTAATTAACTAGCTGACCCACCGAACTCCGTATCGCCTTTTTAAGATTTTTTTTCTAGTTCCTTTTCTTTCCAAGTTCTTTTCCAGGAAATTCTTAACAAAGTTATCAAAGCCATCAGTGCTTAATCTAAAATTTCAGAGTTTATAGAGGAGTAAAAACAAACGAACATTGATTTTTATATATAATGTAAAGAATTTTCCCATCCGGCACCTTTGATTTTCCATCCGCCATCTTCGATTTCCTATTTGCCATCTTTGATCACGAAATAGATGTTGTATTTGCATTCCTCATAGCATAAAACATCGGAGAGGATACCCATATTGACTTTAATTTTTTTTTCATCCGCCATCTTTGATTTCCCATCCGCCATCTTTGATCACGAAATAGATGTTGTATTTGGATTCGCCATCCCTTAAAATATCTGAGACGATAACCAAATTGATCTTTTAAAATTTTCCCATCCGCCCCCTTTGATTTCCCATCCGCCAACTTTGATCATGAAATAGATGTTGGATTTGGATTCCCCATCCCTTTAAATATTGGAGACGATACGCATATTGATTTTTAAAAATTTCCCATCCGTCATCTTTGATCACGAAATAGATGGTGTTTTTGAATTCCCCACTCCTTAAAATATCGGAGACGATACCCATATCGACTTTAAAAAAAAACCCCGTCCGCCATCTTTGATTTCCTATCCGCCATCTTTGATCATGAAATAGATGTTGTATTTGGATTCACCATCCCTTAAATCATCAGAGACGATACCCATATTGATTTTTTATTTTTTTCCTATCCGCCATCTTTGATTTCCTATCCGCCATCTTGAATCACGACATAGATGTTGTATTTGGATTTCCCATCCCTTTAAACATCGGAGACGATACCCATATTGATTTTAAAAAAAAATCCCATCCGCCATCTTTGATCACGAAATAGATGATGTTTTTGAATTCCCCATCCCTTTAAACATCGGAGACGATACCTATACTGATTTTAAAAAAAAATCCCATCCGCCATCTTTGATCACGAAATAGATGATGTCTTTGAATTCCCCATTCCTTAAAATATCGGAGACGATACCCATACCGACTTTAAAAAAAATCCCGTCCGCCATCTTTCATTTCCTATCCGCCATCTTTGATCACGAAATAGATGTTGTATTTGGATTCTCCACCCCTTAAAATATCGAAGGCGATACCCATATTGATTTTTAAAATTTTCTCATCCGCCACCTTTGATTTCCCATCCGCCAACTTTGATCATGAAATAGATGTTGGATTTGGATTCCCCATCCCTTTAAATATTGGAGACGATACGCATATTGATTTTTAAAAATTTCCCATCCGCCATCTTTGATCACGAAATAGATGGTGTTTTTGAATTCCCCATTCCTTAAAATATCGGAGACGATACCCATATCGACTTTAAAAAAAAACCCCGTCCGCCATCTTTGATCATGAAATAGATGTTGTATTTGGATTCACCATCCCTTACATCATCAGAGACGATACCCATATTGATTTTTAATTTTTTCCTATCCGCCATCTTTGATTTCCTATCCACCATCTTGAATCACGAAATAGATGTTGTATTTGGATTCCCCATCCCTTTAAACATCGGAGACGATACCCATATTGATTTTAAAAAAAAATCCCATCCGCCATCTTTGATCACGAAATAGATGATGTTTTTGAATTCCCCATCCCTTTAAACATCGGAGACGATACCTATATTGATTTTAAAAAAAAACCCATCCGCCATCTTTGATCACGAAATAGATGATGTTTTTGAATTCCCCATTCCTTAAAATATCGGAGACGATACCCATACCGACTTTTAAAAAAATCCCGTCCGCCATCTTTGATTTCCTATCCGCCATCTTTGATCACGAAATAGATGTTGTATTTGGATTCCCCACCCCTTAAAATATCGAAGGCGATACCCATATTGATTTTTAAAATTTTCTCATCCGCCATCTTTGATTTCCCGTCCGCCATCTTGGATCACTAAATAAATTTCATATTATTAATCAGCGTCCTGAAAATCTCGAAAACGATACCCATATAGATTGTTTCCTATTCGTTTAGCCTTTTTTTGCCTTTGACCCAACCCTCCCCCTTCTCGTTTGACCATTTTATTATTTTTGTCTTGCCCCTAAAAGTTGTGGCGTAATTTTATATAGCCTATAGCCTTTCGGAATAATTGGGCTATCATAGGCAATAACAATTTTTAAAATCCGACTGCTAGTTCCTGAGATTAGTCGACATTATCTTTTAGCCTTTTTAGCCTTTTGCCCGGCCCCAAAGGGTCGAAGCGTTATGTTATATAGCCTATAGCCTGCCGGAATAACTGGGCTATCGTATACAAAAAGAATTTTTCAGATCCGACCGGTAGTTCCTGAGATTAGCGCGTTCAAACAAACAATCAAACAAACAAACAAACAAACAAACAAACAAACTTCTCCGCTTTATTATATTAGTATAGATTTGATATCGCTTAATGTTCATTCCTCGCTCTTAAGTGAAATATGTATTTCTAAGTACATTCAAATCACTACATAGTATAAAACAAAGTCTGTCTTCTGTCTGTCTGTCCCTATGTATGCCTAAATCTTAAAAACTACGCAACGGATTATAATGCGGTTTTTTTAATAGCTAGAATGATTCAAGAGGAAGTTTTATGTATATTTGACATGGACGAAGCCGCTGGCGACCTCTAGTTAGTAATAAATGCCGCTATGTCACTCGGAGGGACATGAGAGTCCTGTCAGGGAGCCCCATTCAGATCAAAATGCCAGCCGTAACAGTAATTTTTATTGTCTTACTTCGTACTCGCAACCTATATAGTCTGGACTTTAAAAGAAAAAGAAGAGACGAAAGAAAATGAAATGACAGGAAAAAAGGAATGAGTCTGAGTTTGTTTTAGCTGTTCTGCTCAAGAGGTAATTTTGCTAGGAAATGCGACATCATCCAAAATAGGATTTTGACTTGTATTAGTGTTAAAATCAACTAAAATGCTGAATTCTCATCATCAGCCTTTAATAGTCCACTGCTGGACTAGGCCTCTCCTTTGAAAGGAGGAATTGGCCTACTATACCACGCTGGTCAAGCGGGTTGGTATAGGGTTTGTATCAAGTTTTCCTTCTCTTACAGTGCTGTTCTCTGCATAATATGCTCCCTTTGTCGGCTCTTACGACACCCATGGGATGATATGGGGTGGTGACAATTCGTATTCTTAATCCGTCACCACACGGACAGAATCTAAATCTAAAAAAACAATGCTGAATTAGTCTACGTAAAAGACCGCGAAAACAAAAGAATCACAGTCTAACATTAACAACTATATCTTAAATCGCATACCCTCCGGTAAAATGCCCTTTTTATAGACCATTTCATAATTTGTGACCCTCATTTGTAAATTGGCAGAACGCGTTAACGGTTTTAGAAATTTAGAGCGCGGTTTTTTGACAAAACGATTTTTTTTTATGGTTTGTAGTTTTTTATACCTATCTACTACTTTGGTGGTAGTGACATGAAAGTTTTGTTGTAATTCTAGTAAAGATTTAGATTAAGAAGCATTTACATTGTCCTTGCTATCCATAGATTGGTCGATTTGCTTCCAACTTCCAACATAGGAGGGTCAGAATAGACCCAGTTTCTAAGGTATGTATCCCATTAATTTTATTGTTGTTATTATCTCTAAAGTAATAATTCTGAATCCTCATAACCTAATTTGTTAACTGCCTAAAATACAAACCATTGGCATGCAGCAATCGGAAGTAATCATAAAATCTTTGAACTCTCGATGACTAGCAAAACATTCTTTGGATGAAAAGACATGGCCTAAGAATTCACTTGAAAGTTCTTCTACTTGAAAGTTCTTCTACTTAAAAGTTCTTCTACTTGAAAGTTTTTCTGACTTCTGATACCATCAAACAGCCTTTTTCAGTCCTCTTGTCGGACACAATAGCACTAGGAAGATTTGGTCTACTATACCACGATGGTCATGGTCATACGGCCTCGTTGGTCTCGCGGCATAAATATGCGCGTGTGATTGGGAGGTCTCGGGTTCGATCCCCGGGTCGGGCAAAGTGTTATAGGGTTTTTCCGTTAGGAAATTCTCAGTAGGTGCTCGAAGTCTGGTAATATATCCGGTACGGCAAAAGGCTCGCCCCCTATTACGTGGGACTAAAATAAATCTGGCGAAAAGTGGGTATAGCCATATACCTCTGCTTACCTCTTCGGGGATATAGGCGTGAGACTATGTATGTATATATATTATGTATTTAGGGTCAGATGGGTTCGCATAGGGTTTTATGTCAAGGTTCCCGTCTCTTCGCAAAGGTACCTACTATTCACGTCGGTTGGTGGTGGGTGGTTTTTCCGTTTCGGCTCTTACAGCACCCACGGACAAATTGGTTAGTTAGTAACAATTGTATTCCTAGTCTGTCAAAATTGTATGTTGAGGTTTCCTTTTTTGCGACTTCTACGCCGAAGGTAGCGGGTTCGATTCCCGCTCAAGTGAAACATTTGTGGACATGAACATGGATGTTTGTCTTGGTCTGGGTGTTTCTATGTAGGTATAATATATATATTGTATGTATTTACAAAAAAGTATATATCTATGTCTATTGTCTATCCATTATACAACCATTCCATACCCGTGCCGATAGTACAAACTTCTGCTCAGATTGGGACTAGATGGTGTTGTGTAAATGTAGTAGAATATTATTATTATTATTTCCCAAAGATACTATTTGCTTCCAGTAATTTCTTTAGGCAACGACACCGTCCACGGGAAGAAATTGGGTAGCAACACTAATCCGGACAACATAATATTTGCTTGAAATAGCAAATATTATTGTCTTCCAATTGGTTCTTTCTCCCTTGTCGCTTAAACAAGGCGTACAAAATTGGCGTATACTGGTTATTAATATATTTTTTGCGACGGATCATTCGGCTCATTGGCGCGAGCATTTTGTTTGCGGCGCGTCCGGTGAGATGTCCGATAGACTCGACTTCCGAAGTATACTTCTTGACCATTGTGGGCTTAAACGATATTTTATTCTTACTATGATATAAGTTTTAAGAGTTTTTTTTAAGAGCAGCTATAGCCGAGTGGAGAGACCGACAGACTGCTACTCAGAGGATCTCGGGTTCGAATCCACGGCACGCACCAATGACTTTTCGAAGTTAAGTGTGCATTAAATTGTTAATTATCGCTTGCTTATTGGTGAAGGAAACATCGTGAGGAAACCTGCATGTCTGAGAGTTCTCCATAATGTTCTCGAAAGACGTGAAGTCTGCCAACGCGCACTTGGCCAGCGTGGCGGACTATGGCCTTACCCTTCTCATAGTGAGAAGAGGCCCGTGCCCAGCAGTGGGACAGTATAAAGGGCTGATGATGATGACGATATAAGTTTTATATTGTCCCACAGAAAAGCTATGTAAAGACAGTAATAGTACCTATGCTGTTGCGTTTCGTTCGGTAAGTGGTGTCGAACCAACACAAAGGGCAAAGCACTTGTGACTCTTCTGGCGTTGCTTATGCCCATGGGCGGCGGTAATCAGTTACTATCAGGCGAATTACTACAGTTTACCGCCAATTAGGTACATAAAAAATCATCACTTAGTCACGACTTTCGAGTACCCGATATCTGTGATATACCTGTAGCGCTTGCAACAGTGGCAAAATATCGGATACTCCAGACGGATGTCATATCATCATCATCCTCTTAGCGTTATCCCAGCTTCAATCTGGGGTCCGCTTACTAGTCTAACCAGATTTGGCTGAATATTAGCTTTTCCACAGAGCGACTGCCTGTCTGACCTCCGCAACCCGAAGGGATAGCGATATTCCATGATTTAGACTAGTGTCAGTTTATTGAGAAGGTACTGACGCCCTGTAACGATTGTCAAATATCTTCATGACAACCGGGACCGACGGCTTAACGTGCTCTCCGAGGCACGGGACAAGCGATAATTAACAATTCAATACGCACATAACTCCGAAAAGTCATTGGTGCGCGCCGATATTCGAACCCGATACCCTCTGCATAGCAGTCTGTTGGTATATCCACTCGGCTATCGCTGCCTACACGGATGTCATATAACAATAGTTAAATAAGTGTCAAATCAAACCTTTTGGTTTAAATAGTCTTAAGTGATCCTGACTGCTAAGCTCGATTCGCACCCAGGACCATTGTCCTGTCCGGTACTCATCACACATTAATTGTGATGAGTACCTATTAGGATAGACTGCGTCACAGTTGTTAGCTTTCTCAATCCGGAACGATACGTACAAAAAGTAGGTACTAATCTTAATATATAAAATCCTTGCGTTACTGACTGACTGACAGACACGCTACAGCCGAAACTATTGAGCGCAGGAAGCTGAAATTTGGCAAGTATGTTCCTTGGGGACCGTAGGGGTGCACTAAGAAGGGATTTCCTGAAATTCCCACGGGATCGGCCAAAACGGGTAAATTTAAAAAAAAATGCAGGCGTAGCTGCTGGCGTCCTCTAGTTGTTTATATTTTTCAACCTAATTAACCAATATATAATTTTAATTAAAAAGTTTTATTAAATTGCGATCTATGTGTGACTAATTTTATAAACAAAAGCATAAAATATCAAGAATGCTATATCGCAGTATATTATGCGACAATGCATTCGAGTACCCGGAAGCGTGATATCTTACAAATTCTGCTAACTTCCGGCGAATGAAACCTTGTTTAGGAAATTATGGGAAGTCTCCATTCGATACGGCGTGTTGAAACTTATACCTCAGTAACGCGTGTTAACTAACAAATTGTTATATTAAACTTCGTCATGGGTTCTACGAAATATGAAAGTTGAGGAAAAAAGTAAAGAGCTTTTTTTGTTTTTTATTCCATCTCTCACACTAGGTATACAAATCCTGTCTTCTTGGGACTTTAAAAAACATTCAATTAACGGCTACAAAGTACTCCCAGTTTCAAAACAACAATTTGAGGATCACTTAAAGTGTTGTTTCGTGTGAGATTCGAACCTAAAACACTTGCCGCAGTTAGCAAAAAATTGTGATGACACGTTATTGAGTTATTGCAGCGAGTTTAAGTTTACATACATACATACATACATAAATAGACTCACGCCTGCCTCTCCGAAGGGGTAGGCAGAGGCATATTAACGCCCACCTTTCGCCAGCGCTTCGATCCCACGTAATAGGTGGCGAGCCTATTGCCGCTTGTCGGGATATTTTGTTTGCCAGAGCCTCGTCCGTTGATCGGCAGGTGCACCACTTGCAGGTGAGGTTGGCTTGGGACCCTAAGTTCTTGGTGGGAACCCTATGCACCAGTTTAAGTTTACTTAAACTTATTCCGCCTTATTACAAAACATGGACTAAAATAAATCGAGGTTTAGTCCTAAGCTTACCTGCGTAAATTTGATTATACGTGCACTATAAACACTGTTTAATAAAACGATTTCCAATAAAGTTCGTTGTAACAAATGTCGAATGAACATAAATAACTACCTTCGTCAAAAAGTCCTTTTAATTCTCCATCAATATCTAAACCTGGTTTTATATTTAAACCATGTTTTGCCCTTTCTGTCTCATCTAGTTAGACCAATGAGTTGACCCGAGACAAAAGACTTGGATGTAAATTTTGGAGGCAATCATAAAATAATGTTTGCTTTTAGCACTGTGATAAACGGATAACTCTATTAATTGAATTCTGCCTTCCCCACTTGACCAGCGTGTTAACTGTGACCCAACCCTTTTTATAGAAGAGGCCTCTGCCCAGCAGACGAATAGATCTTATTTTATACTAATATAGTATAAAGCTGAAGAGTTTGTTTGTTTGGTTGAACGCGCTAATCTTAGGAACTACTGGTCCGATTTGAAAAATTCTTTCAGTGTTAGATAGCCCATTTATCGAGGAAGGCTATATTACATAACGCTATGCGCGACGGGAGCAGAGCAGTAGCTTGAAATAACGCGGGTGTAACCGCGGGCATCCTCTAGTCTTATACTAATATATAAAGCTGAAGAGTTTGTTTGTTTGTATGTTTTTTTGTTTGTTTGGTTGAACGCGCTAATCTCAGGAACTACTGGTCCGATTTGAATTTTGTTTGATTTTCTTTCAGTGTTAGATAGCCTATTTATCGAGGAAGGCTATAGGCTATATAACATCACGCTATGAGCGACGAAAGCAGAGCAGTAGCCTTAAAAAACGCGGGTGTAACCGCGGGCATCGTCTAGTTATATAGGTAATAAAGCTGATGACAATGATAACTCCATTCTTTGACAGACCTGAGTTTGTAACACCTGAGCACCATCCTTTTAATTGGCTAATTGCTGTAATGTATTTGTCTGTTGAGCAATAAACAATATATTATTGCAACAGATTACCTACCTACTGGAAAAAGGCACGGTCCTCCATCCGCTTGCAAGAAACCCAAAAAACAGCCCTAAAAAGTAAGCAATTAAAAGAGCACTTAATCTTCGATTTACTGACACTTACTTTATTCCAGACCTCATTTGTATTAAGCATTATAAGTGCAATATAAAATTTTTATTACTTACCAATATTGCACTTATAATGCTTAGTGTACAAAATATTTACCTACCCAGCTATCTGCTTTTCAGCTTAATAAGAATATCTAAACAGCAATTCTAACTCTAGGATTCTACGATTTTACATATATCTTATTACGTTTTCATACAAAATATTTTAGAACCGTTCCATTCCTTACTATCAAACAAATAATAGTTAAATCGTTTTCCTTCTACTAAAATATAATCTATACATATAATAAAATGGTAGGAAAGTCAAAACTGTACATTGAATATTTTTTTTAAAGAATACTTGGGGTGTGATCTACAATCGATACCGAAGCCAAAAATATAGGTTTTAGAATTTTTGTCTGTTTGTCTGTTTATCTGTTTGTCCTTATGTCCGGGCTAAACTCAAAAAGTACTGCATGGATTTACTTCAAATTTGGCACAAATATTATTAAAAAGTCGGGTCACCATATAGGTTACATATTATTACGCTATCACCTACATAGAACGAGCAGAGAACCTTTATTTCTTGAACGTATTCTGTAACAACGTGTAATGTAACAATTCATATTTGAATGTTGTTATTATGTTAACTATGCTATAATCTAGCTTCACACTTTAAAAATCACGCAATATAACTAACTTAGGCTGATAAACATAATTAATTGAATATAAGTAGAATCAAGACAATTTTAATGCAGCGCCATCTAAGAGAGTTCAAAAACATCAAGTCGAATTACATGTGTAAGCCCTTTTTGGATATAAATAATTTAAATTTGAACATGTTGGCGACGTTAATAGTTGTTTTCAAAAGTCATAGATGGAGTCGTACATTTTCTTCTTAAAATAGTATTGTTCATTCGTTTCAGAGATGAGCAAGACTATTAGTTGAAGTTATTTAATTAATTAACTACACCATCGCCACACTTGATTACTTACATCATTTCTGTCAGAATAAATAGTAATAGATTTAGTACAAAAGAAAACATTTTGGTCACATTGGTGTAATTATGGCTTCTTAACTAATATAGTTACATGTCGCATATAAACTTGCTTTAAATTGTCTTTCGGGATATACATATACCACGTACCTTTGTTTGGATTAACTATATATAAACATCAGTAAGATGTGGAACTAGCTAGATCTTATTTACTCACACACAGCCATTTATTTATTGTTACGTCTGAAGCGGTTTGGCGGATACTGGTGTTCTCTATACATGAGAAGCATCCTACCGTCATGCATTTACACGTCCACCTAGAGAACGGTCAGCGCATATATTTTGATCCTGATAGCGTTGCTGAACACTTGGAAAATCCGCGTCAAACAAGTCTCTTGGCGTTTTTCAGGCTCTGTAAAATCAACCAGTTTGGGAGGTCCCTTACGTATGACGAGATGCCTTCATATAACACGTACGCCAAGCAAAAGGGTGTATTTAACCAACGTTGACGAGGAGGTGCTGTGGAGAGTTTTCCGGGAAGTTTCAAGGACACCGCATTTTGTAGAGTTTATACCGTACACACAAATAATGTCGAATGCTGTTTTCTGCGGTTGTTACTTCACAAAGTCCGAGGCCCAACGTCTTTCGCCTTTCTGAGGACATTTGATGGCGTGGAGTATCCCACTTACCGCACCCACAACACAACCTGCGTAGTACGTCACTTTCTCGACGGTGACCAATACTGGGATGACACCCTCGCGGAGGCGAGCGTCAGTGACAGTCCCAGCCGCATGCGTCATCTGTTTGACGTCATCTTGGTGTTTTGTGGAATCGCGAACCCGTTAGCTTTCTGGGAGCAGTATCCCCATCATCTGTCTGAAGATTTTCTACGAGCTTTGAGGCGTGCTACTGGAGACGAAGTCGAAGTAACTGATGACCGCGTGCTGAACACCTGTCTCAGTTCACTTCAAGACGTGGTCATTCCTATCGGCGGAAATCCACTGGTGGAATAATGGGTTATCAGCTTCCTAATCATCACCGCATCAAGATCGTGAAAATTGGGAGTATAATGCTGAGACAATTTGAAATGACCACCTTACGAATTTTATGACACCGTCCTTGTAAGCGTTGGGCAAAGCCAGGCTAAAATGTTTTTCTTGGATGCACCTGGTGGAACAGGAAGAACATTTGTTACTACTGGCATACTTGCAGAGGTCAGGAGGCAAGGCAAAATTGTCATTGCTGTAGCGTCACCGGCAATCGCTGCCACACTGCTTCCGGGTGGCAAGACAGCACATACCATGTTTAAATTTCCCATCGATTTAGAGAGCGCCGTAACACCCATTTGTGGCGTGTCACATAACAGTGATAAGGGACACGTGCTCAAGGATTGCTCTCTGATCGTATGGGATAAGCGTACGATGGCCAATAGGAAGGCAGTTGAGGCCATGAACAGAACCCTGCAGGACATCCGCAGGAACGAGCATTTAATGGGTGGTCACAGTTCTGTTCAGTGACGATTCCCGACAAACGCTTCCCGTGGTGACGCGGGGATCGAGGGCTGACGAGGTGAGTCATCATCATCATCAGCCTTTAACAGTCCACTGCTGGACCAGGCCTCTCCTTTGAAAGGAGGAATCGGCCTACTATACCACGCTGGCCAAACGGGTTGGTATAGGGTTTGTATCAAGTTTTCCTTCTCTTACAATGCTGTTCTCTGCATAATATGCTCCCTCTGTCGGCTCTTACGACACCCATGGGATGATATGGGGCGGTGACATTCCGTATTCTTAATCCGTCACCACACGGACAAGGTGAGTGCTTCGTTGAAATTATCTTTGTTGTGGTCACGAGTTCGTATGATGCGCTTGACCATTAATATGAGAGCTCAGCTCCGCGTCAATGCACGTGCTCAACAATTCTAAGATGTCTTTCTAAGTCTTGACGAAGTCACTCTACCAGAGGAGAGAGGTGGACAGGTGGTGCTTCCAGAGTCTCTCAGTAGAGTTGTATCCAGCTTAGAACCAGACTATTTTGACGCTCAAAAATGATCTGGCTGTAGCAATTGACGAATGCATTCTCTCGGAAATTGAGGGGAATGAAGTGGTCTACACCTCTATAAACACTGTCGTCGAGCAAGAAAACGCCACACATTATCCCGTGGAATTTCTGAACTCCCTGTCAGCAAGTGAACTTTCAGCGCATACCATCAAGCTGAAGGTCGGTGTCCTGATTATGCTTCTTCGGAACCTATCTCCTCCGAAGTTGTGTAACGTGACCCGCCTGAAAGTCATCTCGCTCCACAGACACACCATTTAGGCGGAAATTGTAACGGGTTGTGGCGTCGGCGAGGCAGTATGTATACCACGCATTCCTCTCATACCTCATAACTTCCGGTTCCCGTTCAAGCGCATACAGTTCCCCGTGAGTGTTTGCTTCGGGATAACCACCAAAAAGTCGCAGAAGCAGACACTGAGGGCAGCGGGTGTCCTGTATGTCGCTTTCTTCCGCGTCACCGGTCTTGACTCCTTGACACTTGAGCCAAACCACTAATGTTGTGTATCGAGAAGTCCTATAAGTATGTATTTTACCCTATTAAGTATTCCTTATTTTCTCCATCTGCTTCAGTTACAACTTATGACCTAATTCAGCAGAATCACTATAAAGTCATTTATTCAAACAGGCTGAAAATCAGCACTTTTTGACGGTCAATTTTACAAAAGACAGTCTCCCTCTGTTATTACACTTTCTGCAGGTATGAAATATAAAGAAGAATCGGGTAAATAAATGTTATTTTAAAAGGTATAATGGTAGGTATTTATTTAATAGTTAGGTGCTGTATAGCGTTCACGCAGACGACGTCGCGGGCAGCAGCTAGTACACTAATAATATAAACAAACACCAATTACCGAAGAGCATGGCAATAATCCATTTAATTTGTCCAATTGGCAGACAGCTGCTTGCGCATGCGCTAGAAGCCTCACAAGAGAGGCCATTGCGGTCGACTCACAACTGTCACTTTTCCCGCCCTTTCATTGAAAATGACTGCCAGATGCGATGATTTTTTTCAACATTTTTTTGCACAAATCTCAGCTGATCGGCTAATTAGTTGTTCAATTAACCTCGTAATTACAGTAAGTTAAGAATTATAAGTATTTTTCGTGTGAATTTTACGCCATATGTAGGTCAAGTCTTGGTGTGAATTTTTTTAGTACCTACTTGGTATCTACTACTGATTTGCTATTTGCAAGATGCTGAAATATTTTCGAGATAACTTTGATTTTCACTCGAAGCCTATAATTATCTGTCGTTTCCAGATTTTATGGTGTTTATATTTTAGGTTTTAACAGATATTTAATTAGAAACTACATATCTAGTTATTTTTAAAATTTGAGTAGGTAAGGCGCTCGCTGTCACATTTTCTCAAATTAAGTTGTTATTTTTGTAGAGTCAGTTTTGTAGTCTTGAAAAATTACCGTAAATGCAAAAAAAAATGCGAACAGTTTTTCATCCCTTTAAACTTAAATAACGTGAGGTAAAATATTATATTTTTGGGTAAATAAAATATTTATATAGGTACCTAACTACCTACATAGGTATTCTGAATGTCGCCGTAGCCGCAGAGACATAGTTATTTATGACCTTTAATCAAAGACACAGTTACAGTCTCCAAAAATCGGATCAGCATTCCACAGTTCGGATTTAATCAGAATCAATATGTGTCCGTTAATGTTAGGCTATTGCTCAAGCCACTGCTATTGTCCGTGTGGTGACGGATTAAGAATACGGAATGTCACCACCCCGTATCATCCCATGGGTGTCGTAAGAGCCGACAGAGGGAGCATATTATGCAGAGAACACCACTGTAATAGAAGGAAAACTTGATACAAACCCTATACCAACCCGTTTGGCCAGCGTGGTATAGTAGGCCAATTCCTCCTTTCGAAGGAGAGGCCTAGTCCTAGTAGTGGACTGTTAAAGGCTGATGATGTGATTGCTCAAGCAATTGACAAAAAATCTGGATATTTTTTAGGGGACGTGGAGAATGTTCCACATGTCAACCCCGTACGTTATGATTGCAAATACTTATTTATTTAATAGGTACCCTAGTTTTAGGCATTGTGGCAAGGATGTCTTGAAAATATGACGCATCTTTCTAAATGTCGCATAGTCTAGGTGACTCTTCTGGTGACTAAAATTGATATTTAAGGTGCCTCCGACTACTGGTAGGCTCAGATTAAAGAAATCTGAGCTGGTAGGTAACAAATCACAGGTAGTAGAGCCTTGCTGATTTCAGCGTGAATGGGCCGGCTCGACCGGGGAAGTACTACCCTCTCACAGAAAATCGACGAAAAGAAACAGTATCCAAGCTGTTGCGTTTCGTTCGGTGAGTGAGAGTTCCGCAGCCCTATCCCCTATTCCTTCTCCCTCATCCTACTCCTCATCCTATCCCTTTTCCCAATCCCAAGGGGCGGCAACGCACTTGTGGCTCCTGTGGTGTTGCTTATGTCCATGGGTGGCGGTAATTGCTTACCATCAGGCGATCCGTCTGCTCGTTTGCCGCCTATTACTAGATATAAAAAAAATACAATTAGGAACTATACAAAAAGGAATTACCTAATGAAATAGGTAATATTTTTTTATTTAGTTTGACGTAATCGTCAGACGTAAATAAATCTAGACAATTTGTGGATGACACGAAGTATTGTCTCATGTCGGAATCGAACGACACAAAATGCTAAGCAGGTAACAGTTTAAACTACTTCGCTATCCATATGTATCCATCACCGAAAGCCACATACAGCCTATTAAACAAACACCAAAACCCGTGACCACACTTGATCTCTTAACGCGTAAAACCACACTGTAGGCGGTGTTGCCAGCAATAAAAAGTGCGGTGTAATGAGGCGTGTAATTCGCGCGTGTGGCCGAAGCCTTACATTCACCCACTGGCCTACTGTGTGTACACCGGCTAACGAACATCTTGCGAATGTGCAGATAATAACCTATTAGTAAGTGTTTGCGTAGTGAGGTCTCTTAACACGTTCTTGTTAATTTTTAATTATCATTTATAACCTTAAAGAATATATTGTCGTAATAGTCTAAGTTTACACCATTATTATAAAACTTTATACTACTTAATTTAAATGTTCACTAACTTATTAACAACTTAAACTATACTTGTTCTTATATTTTTCTTTTATGTTTTGGAAGTGATTATAATTAAAATTACGTAATCTAACTAGTGATGATCCAGATATCCGTATCCGTATCCGCAGATATCCGAGGAATAAGAAAGATCCGTATCCGTGTACGGACACGGTTACGGATCTTCGGGAAGATTCGTAAAAGATCCGCGAGAAAAGTAACGGATACGATCTCTCACCATATTATTTTATAGTTTAAGTAAATAAAAACAATGTACATATACACCAAAAACATTTAGACTCGAAAAAAGTGATATCTGGATCACACAAATTGTCTTGCCAGGTCATCGAACCCAGTGAACCAAGTCGCAATGCTAAGTAGCTAGACCGCCACTTAAACCAATCGTGCAGACAAAAGCAAAATTACGAGTCGAGCATAAACAATTTTAGTAAACTAGATGGATCCAACAGAAATAATTCTTAATGGAACGTAAACTGCCTTCGTGGTCATGTGGAAGGCGTATGCGACTGCTGATCGGAGGTTCGATTGGATCGTTCGATTCGGCTCAATCCCCGGGTCGGGCAAAAGTGTTACTGGGTTTTTCCGAATTCTCAGTAGCAGCCCGGAGTCTGGTGATGTGCCCGGTAACGGCAATGGGCTCGCCCCCTATTAGGTGGGACCTAAAAATTCGTGGCGAGATGTGGGTGTAGTATTACACCTCTGCCTACCCCTTCGGGAATACCTACAGGCGTGAGTTTACAAAAAAAAAATAGGAACGTAAAGCTGTCTATGAAATGAGATGCTGAGTAAAATGTTTTAAAACTTTATAGTACTTTAAAGACCAGTGAAAGTCATTTCTACTTTGTTTACACAAATCATTTATTTAATCCAACCCTATTTTTTCACATTTCCAAGGTATTCTCTCATGGAACTTACTGAGATCTCACAGAGTCCTCTCTCCCACAGTTGCTGTGGGAAAATGTTTTTTCTGTTGGTATTTTTTATCCAATCTCAAAAACTCGTGTAATCATTACCATATAAAGGGCAAGGAAGAGTTCCGACGCATCCGGTTGTTAATGGCGGTGGTACACCGAGTTGAACGGATTATACTCACCAATACTTAGCCAATAACGTAATACAAATAATATTATATTTTTTACGTTACGACTGCCTCCGTGGTCCAGTGGATAGCGTAAGCGACTGCTGATCGGTCCCGGGTTCGATTCCCGGGTCGGAATAAAAGTGTTACTGGGTTTTTCTGAATTCTCAGTAGCAGCCCGGAGTCTGGTGATGTGCCCGGTAACGGCAATAGGCTCGCCCCCTATTACGTGGGACCTAAAAATTCATGGCGAAATATGGGTGTAATATTACACCTCTGCCTAACAAATTCAGGGATTCCGTGAAAATATTAGGCATATTCATACTTTACGAGAATAAGTAAGAAATTTTTAAAATATATTTTCTTATTTATGAATTATTATACAGATAAATAAGTTAAATTAAAAAAACTACGATATTTTGTTTTTTTATTTATTTCTAATCCCTCATAATTACATTAATTTTATTCATGTTGAATTAATTTCTATAAAGGATAATGACCAATACAAGTTTAGTGAAATGCAATATTTCTTACATAAGATAGATAATATTAAAGCTTAAAAATCTATGCCCATGCTTTATAAAGCTAATTACATAGTGATACATGCATTTTCCAACTTTAGAAATAGCTACACGTCTCTTCCATTCTCGTGTATGCGAGAAATGCTCTTAGTGTATCCTAAACGTAATTATCTTATAGTACCTGCCCATAATGACACCCTGGGACCATCGTGATCAACTTGTTACGAACTATTACTTATTTTTATACAATATAATATTGTACTTACATAGCACTACGCTGATCAACTTGGTTTACTATTGTTTAACAATAACAAAAGATCATTTTACAAACAACGTTTGAAAAACTAATCATTGGACAAACTTTCATTTCGCAACCATATTACTTTAAAAACAATCATTTGACATAATACAGGTTTCGCAAATGTTTTACTTAGAAAACAATTAAAATGTTAAATAATTGGTAGCGCCATCTACCTTCCTATATATAACTAATCGCATCAACATGAATCGTTCCACGCTTGTCTAGTGCGAGCGATATCATATTTCCGTCCCTCTCTTTCCCTCTCCCTGGAAGAGGCACTGCCTTGCGCCTGATTTCGTCGCCGCGAACGTCAACGCGAGGGACAGTCTCGAACATTCCGCTCGCTAAGAACGCCGTCTCGATACCGCTCCGCGCCGCGCCGCTATAGGTGATTTACCGCTTCCACCAAGGAAAACCCGCTCGTGAGTGCTAGTGAAAACAAGCAGCAGCATCGCGAAACCACCAGGAGGACAAGAAACGAAGAAAGCTGAATAAGGTAGGTGCCTTCCATCCTTGAAGTATCCTATGCCCACTCAATCACCTCCTTCCGCAACCATCTCCTCTTCCCTTATTCCTTTCTAGGCGGCGAAGAACCGCTATCCTCTGAATACAGTCCATTTCCTTCTCCAAGTCGCCTAGAACCCTCCGGTTTCGGCACCACGCCATACCATTTTTTTTGGTCCTTCGAGCCGGATTCATTTACGTTTTATACGTTATACCGCTATACCTAGGCAGTTATAGCACCTAGCTATACTCCTAATATATTCACATAACCGTCACATGGTTATTTCCGCCCGCATTAGTAGGTAAACTTTTATGTAGCTACCTACTTATTAAATTATTATTTCTGCAACTATCATAGTTGTCTTATAAATCTCATATTTCAATCAACTTTTATTTCCTCAGCTCTAAAGTGTTGCCTAATTAGCCTACTTAGGTAAAATAATAGATACATTAGATATTCTTATTTTGTTTCGTTCTCATTAGCTTATACTTACGTAAGCATGTCACAACAAAAGAAGTCACGCGTGTCGGAAGACAAAGAGATGACAATCTTAGAAGCGAAACGCAATATTTTATTTGAGCGCATCCAAAACATATATGAATGCTCAAAAACTGCATCTATGTCTGACAGTAATAGCGAAGCATTTCTCAGTTATTGTATAACAGTAGATAGTATTCGAACAGATTTTCATAAGTTGTTAGACGATTATAACGCAAGATTACTTTCTATCAATCCTGATGAAAAACCGAACTATCAGGCGTATACCGCATTCGAAGATCTTTATTGTATTATTAAGCGTATACAATCGCAATTGGAGGGTAAATGTTCAGCAGAGCCCGTTGCCCGCAAACCGAGATTACCGCCAATCGAGATTATGTCGTTTGACGGAGATATACGAAATTGGCCGTTATTCTATGCAAGTTTTAAGTCTACAGTGCACGATAATGGTTCTCTGACAGATGCTGACAGGTTGTACTATTTAATAGGTAAACTGTCACCGAAGGCCCAGTCCGTATTTGCAGGTGTCACACCCAGTGCTGAGAATTATCAGGTCATATTTCAGTCACTACTTGACAGATATCAAGACACGCGCATTCTAGCGTCTACGTACTTTGACCAAGCTTTAAATCTCAAACTGTCCGGTGCCGCGTCTGTCTCGAATTTCCAGCTGTTTATTGATAACTTCGTAACCGCGGTTAATTCTCTTAGGAATTTGAAATTAGAAGATCTTTCCGACTTTATGTTGCTTCAACTCGCATTAAAAAAGTTTGACACTGATACAATTCGCGCATTCGAGATGACGGAACGCAATAATAAAATACCTACACTAGATAGTTTTATTTCGTTCATCAAAGATCAGTGTCGAATATTTCATAATACGCAGTCTGGTTCACCTGGCCCGTCTAACACTAACAACAACAAACAAAGGTTGAATAAATCGCGAAATAGTAATAATAACTCAGTCCCTAATCCACAATCTTACGTAACATGTTCGGAATCTAATAGTAATAATTCACAGAAGTGTCTGTGCAGTAATATAGTGCACGACCATTACTATAAGTGTCCCACCTTTAATGATTTAAATCCAATTGCTCGTTTTAAAAGCGTAAAAGATAACAAAGCTTGCATTAATTGCTTAAGCATAAAACATAAAACGAGTAATTGTTCCAGTAGAACGAGATGTCGCACATGTAAACAAAAACATCACACACTGTTACATTATGATAAAAATAACCGGTTGTCAAGTCAAGCCGCTAACCTTGACACACTTACGAGTACGTCGCAAGTGCAGAACATGGTAGCTGCGCCTTCCGCGTCTGAGGGCGAAGAAGTATCGTTGTGTATGACATCCATTGCGCGGGCGACACGCACACGAGGACGGCACTCGCGCATCTATAATGATCCGCGCAGGGCCAAAACGCAGAGTACGGCGTCTAAGACGGTACTGTTAGCGACAGCGCAAGTTATCGTATATGATGTCAATGGGTCGCCGCACATGGTACGTTGTCTGCTAGATAGCGCATCTCAGACCAATCTAATAACATCGGAATGCTTCAAACGCCTCGGATTATGGAATAACTTTAAAAATACTAACTCAACCGTCAAAGGGATAGGCGGATCAGAAAGGCATTGCAGGGGTTCCGTAGATGTTAAAATACATTCGCGTTTTAATAGGGACATTAATTTTAACATTTCTTCGCTTATCGTGGAACGTATTACAGACACGTTGCCAAACGCTAATGTAGACGTAGCATCACTCACTCATCTCGAATCATTGCCGTTAGCCGACGCGGAGTTTGCGAATCCGGCAGGCATTGATCTTTTGATCGGAGCTTCAATATTTCCGCACTTGCTACTAACTAACATAGTTCGTAGTGAGCGATATGATTTACCGCCCGCTATTGAGACGGTACTTGGGTATGTGATTATGGGTACCGTACCTACGTTACATACTTCTCATTGTATTACGTCTTGTTGTTGCTCTGCTCTTCAAGAGATCAAGGTGGGTGCTAAAACTGTGTGTAAGATAAAGCACTAATTAGCTATGCTATGCTATGCTGCGCTATGCTGCGCTATGCTGCGCCATGCTGCGCTATGCTGTGCCATGCTGCGCTTTGCTGCGCCATGCTGCGCTATGCTGCGCCATGCTGCGCTATGCTGCGCCATGCTGCGCCATGCTTCGCCATGCTGCGCCATGCTGCGCTTTGCTGCGCCATGCTGCGATATGCTGCGCCATGCTGCGCTATGCTGCGCCAAGCTCCGCCATGCAGCGCTATGCTGCGCCATGCTGCGCTATGCTGCGCCATGCTGCGCTATGCTGCGCCATGCTGCGCTATGCTGCGCTATGCTGCGCTATGCTACGCTATGCTAAGCTACGCTACGCTACACTATACTATACTACACATCCGCTTTGTATATAGATGACATTGCCTGTAATGTCATACCCGCTCCGCTAGCAATTTCGCTTTGTGAAGAGCTTATTCGGCTTTTCAAGCGAGGCCAGTTTGATCTTGTCAAATGGACAAGCAACTCTAAGGAGGTTCTCGCACGCATACCAGATTCTCATAAAGCTTCTCCAGACATTGAGTTTGAGAAGTCTGTACCGCATAAGGTTCTCGGTTTACGCTGGGATAAATCCTGTGATAGTTTTCGGTTTGACGTCTCACCACCAGATGATAAGTGCACCAAACGCACTATGCTGTCCACAGTGGCTCGACTATGGGACATAATGGGTTTTGTGGCTCCCACAATTTTGTACGCCAAGCTCTTGATCAAAGAGCTTTGGCTATCAAAGTGTGAGTGGGATGAAGCACCCCCTGACCATATTGTCGCCGCTTGGGGCCAGTTTGTATTGAGCTTACCGCGCTCAATCAAATTACTTTTCCGCGTCATCTTGGGTTGGTAGATGGATGTACCATCAACTTAATAGTTTTCGCTGACGCCAGCGAGCGTGCTTACGGCGGAGTCGTATATCTGCAAGTCCGCATTGGTTCTAACTACTCGGTGCAGTTAGTTTGTGCCAAGTCTAAGGTCTCGCCTGTTAAATCATTTCGGTTGCGAGACTGGAGTTGTGCGCGGCCCTTCCGCTGTCTCAGTTGCTCAGCAAGGTTCAAGACACAGTTTTGCCCCACTACCCCATTAATAAATTATACGCATTTTCCGACTCCAAAGTAGTGCTCGCTTGGATTCATTCTTCTCCTCATCGCTGGCAGACTTTGGTCGCCAACCGCGTTAGTAAATTGATTGAACTTGTTCCCGCTACTTGTTTCAATCACGTCGCGAGTTATCGTACTCGTCTTCAGGAAGAACTCTCCATAGATCATATTGACTGGAAGTTTATTCCACCAGCATCACCACATTTCGGTGGATGTTGGGCAAGCATGGTCAAAGTAATTAAAACGCATCTCTTCAAAGTTATAGGTCAACAGATCCTCTCTTACGAAGAGCCTTTAACTGTCCTTGCGCGAGTCGAGGCACTGATCAACTCGCGTCCGCTTCCAACTCAGTGAGATCTAGCCTGAAGTTGGACTTACCTCTTAGTTTAAGTATTTAGTTAGTAGTTTTCGCTATTATTGCGTTTGTAGTTTTCGCTAAAGTTAATTTAGATTAATTTATTGTCATATCGCTGTCTTAGCCTATTGATGGGTTATGCGGTAGTACACCCAACATAGCTAAGTTCAATTCTATTTTTTTTAAAGGCAACCCTTTAGGGCCGGGGGGATATGGTAGCGCCATCTACCTTCCTATATATAACTAATCGCATCAACATGAATCGTTCCACGCTTGTCTAGTGCGAGCGATATCATATTTCCGTCCCTCTCTTTCCCTCTCCCTGGAAGAGGCACTGCCTTGCGCCTGATTTCGTCGCCGCGAACGTCAACGCGAGGGACAGTCTCGAACATTCCGCTCGCTAAGAACGCCGTCTCGATACCGCTCCGCGCCGCGCCGCTATAGGTGATTTACCGCTTCCACCAAGGAAAACCCGCTCGTGAGTGCTAGTGAAAACAAGCAGCAGCATCGCGAAACCACCAGGAGGACAAGAAACGAAGAAAGCTGAATAAGGTAGGTGCCTTCCATCCTTGAAGTATCCTATGCCCACTCAATCACCTCCTTCCGCAACCATCTCCTCTTCCCTTATTCCTTTCTAGGCGGCGAAGAACCGCTATCCTCTGAATACAGTCCATTTCCTTCTCCAAGTCGCCTAGAACCCTCCGGTTTCGGCACCACGCCATACCAATAATTATTTTTAAAAAAATCATTGGACTAAATAATTTGTTTGCCAAATTGGTGATTGTACAAAAAGTTAGAAGATAATTTATTAGTTTTTAAAAATAACTAATTTCTAACCAATACTTATTACTTACGCGAAATTTTGAAAATATTAAATTGCATGGTTGCAATTTTCATCTTGGACAGATTATTTATAGGCAAGTAATAATTTTGTATTAATACTAATTCCATAGAAACTTAAGTCTTTAAAAAAAATACACTCTGCTCTAAATTAAGCGAAATAAGTAGAATTCGGTTCTGGCATTCGATTGTGGTCGCAGTTCTAACCTAACCTAACCAGCCATAGTTTCAGTTGACCCTACACAAAGATTGTTGTATTAACGTACATTTTGGTTCATAAAATATTTACCAAGCAATGCATTCTGTCAAATGTTATTTATGCCTTACGTTGTTTTGCCAAACAACAAGTTTAAAATAATAATCAATTTGTAAATTAATGTTTTAGCATAATAGCCTGTTTCCCGGAGGGCTAGGCAGAGACTACGGAACGCCATTTGCAACGATCCTGACATACCTCACTGGCTTCACTTTACTTTAACTTTTTTATAGTAAATATATTGTCTAATGAGTAGTTTATTAAACAATAGTTTGTAAAATAATAGATTTATCAAGTATAATTTTGTCAAATGTTTTTTGTCAAATGATCGGACACCGATCAACTTGTTTCAATACATCGTTAAACATAATATATACGACTTTCTGAACAATCTTAGTCCACGATTTATTGTACTCATTCTTTGAGAAATAATAAAATATAAATACCTATGTCAAAAAAATACGTTGGCACAGATCTCAAATTAAATTAAATTAAGACATTCTTTAAAAGATTTATTTACTCATTTAATTAGATACACCAACAGCATACATATTTTAAATCACAATAATAGGTACATGGAAACGGTCTGATACATAATTATGCCAATTACAGGTATACACAACATTTACTACTGAAGCACACAGTTATTATAATATTACAAATTAGATTAGATAAAAACTACTAAAATATAAAAAAAAATTAAAAGAAAGATATAATATACAAAACAAAAAAAGATCATAATTATATAGGTATTAAAGGTCGGGTCTAAAGTTATTCCATACTTTCCCCATATCACCTTACAATTGACATTTCAAATGTTTTATTTTCGCGGCAAAATGTAGCTTTTATCCTCTAGCTTTAATCTATTTTATCTATTTCTACTTCTGCTAAACATGATCAAATTTGGTTCAGCCGTTCTGATGCGAGAATCTTACATAGATCGCATCCAAAAGTATGTACCTAAAGTCAAACTTTTGGATGTATGTTACCTGTTTAAATAAAATTGTACCTATCATCTGTGACCAATATTTTGCTCGAAGTTATAACTTAATTTGTTTTAATTACCTCCATCACAGATTCTCATACAGTTTTTTACTTTTTATCGAGTGTGACGAAAAGGGTGGCTGATTTGGCGCCTAAAAATTGGACATTAACCTTTTTTAGGCGACCATTTTGCCAAGTTACGGCCCATATTTTGATATACGTTAATATGATTTTTTGACGTTTTTTAGCGAAGATCGGGGTGGTCATTTTCGTTTTTTAATTTTATGTGATTAGAATCGTCGTAGCGAAAGCTTTTATCGTAGTGTGTGGAAGCAAGTTCTTTTTTTTTGCTTTCGATTTCATGGTTTGGGAATCTTGAGTTTTAGATGCCACTTCATTGCTACTAATGCCCGTATGTGCTCTATTCGTTTCGAGATCGATACAAATATTTTAACGACTCACACATTGTTTTTTTTTAATTTGTACAACTATTATTGCGCATCCGTGGCGGAACGATTGGCCTCAGAAAATATTTTTCAAGACAAAGTAAGTTTGTTACCAAACACGTACAGATTTGCACTTCGTAATTTTCGAACACGGATGTGCAAAAATCATCAATGTCGCCTGAGTAGTAAGTGGTCGCATGGATACTGCTACTGTGTCGCATGTGGGACTGTGCACTCGCAGTGTTGTTCTCTGCATAATATGTTTCCTCTGTCAGCTCTTACGACACCCTTACGAAGTAACTATTTAGTAATCTGTGCCCATGGCAATCTCTATACTTAATCCGTCACCACACGGACGTGTTCGAGTTCCCACACAATACAACATTTTGTTTGACTCACGAATTGGTAGTTTGAAGCTTATTTCTATCCGTTGCTTGACGTCTGTAAAGTCCCCACGGCATGGGAGTTTATTAGCGTAGGAGCTAATATTCTAGCACATTCACACAACACCATTTAGTCCCAAACTAAGCAGAGCTGGTACTATGGGTAAACATACATATATACCTACTTTATTTTGTAAATACATACATATTATACATAGAAACACCCAGACCAAGACAAAGCTCCATGTTCATGCACACAAATGTTTGACTTGTGCGGGACTCAAACCCGCGTCCTTCGACGTAGCAGTCGCTTACACTCCCGCTACGCCAACCGGCTGTTAAAGCTGAGCTTTCTTTTAGAAGAAAATCTTATAAATATTCTATTCATAATAGTTGTGAACAATAATCAAATCTTTAAACTTATGGTGCTGGTAATATTTTTATCATAAATATTTTTAAGAAATATGGTCAATTTGGTTGTGTGGTACCGACAGCGCATGCTTATTTTCTATTTTATAAAACATTTTTTATATATTCTAAGAATTAAATATTTTTCCACGTCGGCAGACATCTAATAAAATACATAACCTAATCTAAACAAATCCATCCAAAATCGTAGCACCAACATGTAATCCAAACATATTTCACAGCTTCTAAAAAAACACAGGAAAGAAAGAAAGGAAGCTCCTTTGGGGAGCCGATGCTGACTCGGCACTTTTCAAGTGGTACTGGTATAAAAAACCCAAACGCTGTGTGGTGGTAAAAAACCCACCCAGGGCACCATGACTTGTAGAAATATTCGCTAAATGTAAGCTTAACTTGAGGACTGATGGATTAATTTGGGACTGACACATCTATTTTAGTGTGAGAAGTCAATAAGGACTTTGTATTAAATACTTACAATATTTCGCGATTTTATAACATTGTTTTGATTTTTTTTTATCACAGTCTTACGCCTGTATCCCCGAAGGGGTAGTCAGAGGTGTAATATTACACCCACATTTCGCCATGATTTTTTAGGTCCAACGTAATAGGGGGCGAGCCTATTGCCGTTACCAGGCACATCACCAGACTCCGTGCTGCTACTGAGAATACCCAGTAACACTTTTACCCGACTCGGGTATCGAACCCGTGACTTCCAATCAGCTGTCGCATAGCGTATGCGGACCACGGAGGCAGTCTGTTTTAAATATAGTACAAACTACTTTTAAAAGGTGATAATACTCGTTTTTTGAAAAACTTTTGTTCTGAGATATTCGCGAAATTACAGAATACCCATATTCCTTGCTAAATTAAACTTGCTTGCTACCTTTCTACGTTGCTAAATTAATTTAAATCCGACTGGTACGGATGAATTTTAGCATAGAAATACGTTTATCTTTAGTTACCTTTAAAAACTACATTTTGTTGCTGAAATGGGCAACGAAAAAAATGCGAGGAACGTTTAAATTAATTTTTGTAACACCTACCAATGTGATATATATTTTTAAAATAAAGTCAAATAGTATTGTGGGCACAGAAATATGTGTTCCAAAGATCTTCCTTTTTGAGATAACCGTGGATTTACACTGTCAGATTGTTATAATTGTTTTTCATACCTACTCAAAGGAAAAAATAGTCCCAGTGGTACAAAAGTCGATTTTTTCTGTAGGTATTTTGCAATAACTTTTCAAAGTTAAGTGCGTATTAAATTGTTAACTATCGCTTGCTAAGCGGTGCAGGAAAACATCGTGAGGAAACCTGTATGTCTGAGAGTTCTCCATAATGTTCTCGTAAGACATGTAAAGTCTGCCAACCCGCACTAGGCCAGCGTGGTGGACTATGGCCTTACCCTGCTCATAGTGAGAAGAGGCCTGTGCCCAGCAGTGGGACAGTATAAAGGGTATGATGATAACATGTCAAACCCGTTACACGATGATGATGATTTTGTTAAACCTGGCGACGCAAAAGAGTCACCGTGAGTGTTTGTAAAATTAAACTGCACTAAATGTGAATATACAATATTTAAATAACTAATTTATTACTTTCATACTTGTGGCTAATGACGTAAGACGCGCCATACTCCCACAAAGCGGCTCTGAAAAACGGCTCCATCCATCCATCATCATCATCAGCCTTTACCTAATAGTCCACTGCTGGACTAGGCCTCTCCTTTGAAAGGAGGAATTGGCCTACTATACCACGCTGGCCAAGCGGGTTGGTATAGGGTTTGTATCAAGTTTTCCTTCTCTTGCAGTGTTGTTCTCTGCATAATATGCTCCCTCTGTCGGCTCTTACGACACCTATGGGATGATATAGGGTGGTGACATTCCGTATTCTTAATCCGTCACCGAAAAACGGCTAAGTACAAATACCAAATAATATCTTGTATGGATAAAGAAAGAGAGAGTAAATAAATACTACTCGAGGGGACACCTATAGTTAGAGAGAGATAATTTTAGTTGTTTGTTAAATTCTTATACGCAAATTATTGTTACGGAGCGTTTTTTTTAGGAACAACACAGGTTCGCGCGTAGGTAACTAAACGGAATGGCGGCAATTGCCTTCATTTCAGTTTGCCATTTCAGTGTGCGGGCAACGCATCTATAGTGTTTATATATCTTTGCGTGTGGCATGTGACCATATCTTTTTTATTTACCTATTACAAATTTAGACAGTCTTTAATCTTTCTGAACGAAGGTTTATTTAGAAAAAAATAGTCCCTTTGAAAGAGATAATCTAACAAAAGCAAAACTTGATCGGTAAAAAAGGAACCACGCGATCTTTTTAAAAATCTCACACTTTATCAAATAAACATTGCTAATTATAAACTTTTGTTGCAATAATACCATAAACATCATCTTTTCACACAATAATATTCTACAATGGGATTAATTTGCTTCTAAATACTATTACAATAGTATATACTATTGTTAAATATAAAAGACCGATTTGCCGCCCAAAAGTTCTATTGACAAGACTGACAGATGACAAATAAAAAAATGAGAACTACAAAATTATGTTGTCAACTTTATGCCAACGGAATAAAAACTATTTTATATTTTTTTACTGGCAATATAATTTTGTAGGCAGGAAAATGTCCCGCAGAGCGAAAGAGTGTAAGTAAAAAAGTGATATTATTGTTTTCGCCTAGACGTTGATAGGTGGTACATTTATTAAAAAAATATGATTTATTATTGCCAATTTTGTAAAGGGTAGGTTTTCTCTTCCGGTGTGAATAGATTATTTTATACAGAGGATTAATGGCGATGTAAAAAATAATTTTAGCGGCTTTGAGGTGCCGCCATGTGTGGTTGATTGAATACGTTTCAATAGAAATTAATTTATGCTAGGGACAAAATGACATTTATGCTCTAGTTATTGAAATAACATAGAAAAAATCCATGCCACACTATAAATTCGAATAAACCATTTTTAATACGATTCAAGTATAGTCATAGACTGGGTTTTGAAGATTTAAGACTGAATTGCATTAATTTAAAAAGCATAGCTTTGATTTAGATTATATTATTATGGTTTATGAAAATTGTACAAAACAAATAAATTCATCATGTTACTGCAGTCGAAATATTTCTAAATAGGTACTTACTTGTATAAAAACAAGAGCTTTTGTTTTTCTCGTGTGTAGTAAAATTAAATATTGCCTCGTTGGTCACGCGGCATAATAAATGTGCGTGTGGGATTGGGAGGTCTCGGGTTCGATTCCCGGGTCGGGCAAAGTATTATTGGGTTTTTCAGTTAGAAAATTCTCAGTAGCAGCATGGAGTCTGGTAATGTGCCCGGTACGGCAATAGGCTCGCCTCCTATTAGATTTCGTGGGACCTAAAAATTCATGGCGAAATGTGGGTATAATATTACACCTCTGCTTACTCCTTCGGGGATACAGGCGTGAGTCTATAAAAAAAAATTACACCCTTAAAACAATAAGCGGAACATTAATAAGTACTTCAAGCCCATATCTTGGAATACTAAGCACAAAAAAGAAACACGCTTGAGCCCTTTCAGAATTATTTATCAGTAAAAAAATCAAATTAATTTGCCAACATCAAAAACAAAAACGAAATGACAAGTGGCTCTATCAAATATGACAAAGTATTGAATTTTAAAAAGAAAACATATTAAAATACTTCACAACAAAAATGTCAGGCGATTATAAACCTTATTGTCAATAATATTAGGCCGATAAACTATAAAATATAGGGTTGTGTAGAGACCCCGCTGTGCCTACGCAGTAACAGAATCATTTCACCAGATTTTACGGCAAAGCAGTTTTGCATAAATTTTGATACGATATACAAAATGATTATGTCATGGGAAACTTTTTGGGCGGTCTGGTTTATATCGTTATTTTATGGTTATGGTGGGTTTACCATGGTGATTACTGAATCGAAGTGGTGGCAAAAAATAATATATGTGAGATTGAGTTCTTTCTAAAGAGGCGAGGTGTTTTTCCAAATAAAGTAATGGTCAGCCACTTTGAGACAGATTGAGTTTTTCGAAAACTTACCCGTAGGTAAGTATATCTAAAATCAGCATCTTTTAGGTTTAATTTTCCAAAATGCAGGTAGTAGAGCCTTGCTGATTTTAGCATGGACGGGCCGGCTCGATCGGGGAAGTACTACCCTCTCACAGAAAATCGACGTAAAGTAACAGTACCTAAACTGTTGCATTTCGTTCGGTGAGTGAGAGTGCCGGAGGCCCTATCCCCCATTCCTTCTCCCTTATACCACTCCTCATCCTATCCCTTTTCTCAACCCCAAGAGGTGGCAGCGCACTTGTGACTCCTGTGGTGTTGCTTGTGTCCATAGGAGGCGGTAATTGCTTACCATCAGGCAATCTGTCTGCTCGTTTGCCGCCTATTACTATACTAAAAGAAAAGTGTCTGCAATACGCACCTCAAATGTATATTTTAGATTAAATTCGAATCCTCCCACGTACAAAATTTATGTTTTATAAAATCAGTATGGATTTTGATAACAGGTAGGTAACTATGATTTTAGATTAAACTCGAATCGACGGATAGGATTGCTCATTTTTAGATATATCAGAAAGTTATAGGTGGCTTAACGCGAACTTTCTCCATAACGCGAACTTCGAACTTTCTCCATGTGATCATGTCGATCACAATGTTAGAGACAATTTAGAATTCTGGTGTCTAAATTCATGTCTAAATGTAGAATTGAAATGAAACTACTTTCTGAAATATATAAGTACAGGTTGTAAAAAGGCCCTTAACGAAAACTGAAATCCCATGTTGTACCAATCACTACGAACATTTTTTACTTGGGCACCATACCTGGGAAATTACTGGTTCAGGAGATATTAAGGCTCAAAGTTAGTGTGGATTTTTTCTAATTAGGTCCAAAATCGATGCATTTACTCCGCCAATATGTTCTTCAGAATGACCCTATGGATAAGTAGGTACTTCGAGCATTGAACGCGCGCGCTTTTACTTGCGGTTTAAAAATGGGAAAACTTAAAAAAAAATGTCGTTTCCCAGGTATTATTTTTGACTTGGCATGATGTCCACAACGGGTAGACTTCGGCTTGTTGATGGGTCTTGTGACACCCTGTATATATCACAAATGTTGTAAATCTTCATAGATTTATTATAGACTAGTGTGATTGTCTTGTAATAAGACCTATACAGATCTAATTGGACCCACGTTATCCAAAGATCCTTCATAAACACGACCACCACTTTTATTTACGCGTCGTATATTTTTTTAAAGATTCACAGCCTCTTTCTCCAATAAAAAAGTAAAGTCCTTATCTCTGTATATGTATAAAACGGAAGTCGAAACCACCGGATACAAGGCCATAAACAAAAACGGACCAATCAAAACAAATTTGAAATTAAACTGATTCATAAGGGTTAAACAACCCCAACACATGTTTATACAAAGGGTTAACAATTACATAAATTAATACATCCTTTTTATTTAAAAAGATATGTTTTTATTTTATTGTGTAGGTATGTTGTGGGAGAGGTTGAAATTCGGAGAAATTCAAAGTTACTAGCAAAGTGAAGATGGAATGTTATTGGCAGCAAATAAACTACTTCAGGCTGTAACAAAAGAGAAAAGTACGCTTGTTTCGTGAGTACATTCAAATTTCACTCGAAGATTTATCATTTGATTTAGCGTTATTTCAGTACAAAACGTTTCACTTAAATCCTAGGCTTTTACATTGAGGATCCTAGATATCGAGTCCTATTTTTCTGTTTTCTGATTGATAATCCTGTAAATTGTAAGTATACAATATCTTAATATATAAAATCCTTGCGTTACTGACTGACTGACAGACACGCTATAGCCGAAACTATTGGGCGCAGGAAGCTGAAATTTGGCATGTATGTTCCTTGGGGACCGTAGGGGTGCACTAAGAAGGGATTTCCCGAAATTCTCACGGGATCGGCCAAAACGGGTAAATTTGAAAAAAAATGCAGGCGTAGCTGCTGGCGTCCTCTAGTACTATATAAAAATCCTGGTTTCGACAAGTTATTGTTAATGCAACATCCCCGCTAGAGTAATATCTGTGACAGTGTGGAATTTGAAAACATTTAAACAACGGCTACACATAGTATCTAGACATAGTAGGTACTTAAAAACTTTTGGGTCACACAAAATATATTGCAGATTTCGGATAACATCTGCGTATTGCGAATAATCTAAGTGACTAAAGCATAATTTTATTATTTTATTTATTTATTTTAAATATTATTAGTAACTTCGAGTTTCTACTGAAGACAGCGTTTATCGGTAACATATTATACACGTGAAATCATTTCCTCTATCATTTGAATGTTTTTTCCCGCCATCTGACGCGATTCCTTCAAGATGGCGACCGGGCCCATATGTCGTCTGTAGCACGTGTTAAAAATGTTACGTTTCTGAACGAAACGTCTCATTATTGCACTGTTTAATACAAAAATATGTTAAAATAAGACGCTGTTGGGCTTCAAATTATTTGGTGTGAAGCGTGTGTAATTTTTTTTAAGTTGACACTGATTATATTTAAGCATATGACAGCAGGCTCGTGGCATGAATTTATGAGGTTTGGTGTAAAATAATTACTAAAGATTTCCAGGTCACTCAAATAGGGATACATATTGAAAAATTTGCTCAAAAGACCGTAATATCTAGCCCTGTTTATGAACTGTCCGACTGGGCACGGGCCTCTTCTCACTATGAGAGAAAATGCCATATGTTCAACACACTTGCCTAGTGGGGGTTGGCAGACTTTAGACACAATGACAAGATTCATAGATTAGCAGGCGACCATTTATAATTTACCTAATCCTTTTATTAACTCACAGTGATAAGAAGCAACTAAGGTGAGACTTTGGCCCAGCATTGGACTACGAAATACTGTATAAGAATTTAGAACTTTTAGTAAGTAACTGTAAGCTCTTGCAATTGAATCAAAGCCCGTCTGCGTAACAATCTGTTAGTCCATCGCTGCACTTGTCTAAACTTTTTTTATGGTCATTACTCGTGATAATTATGTGGAATTAATAATATAGCAATCGGTAATGAGAGAAGATTTCTTCATATGATTAATATTACTTTATTCCCTTCAAACATGTTACCTGAAGCTTCTTGGCGTTAATTTGGCAAACGCACGCGACCCCAAGGCTCCGGTGCTTTTGTCTTTACTCATTAATAAAATTATATAAGTGGGAAGTAGCCTAAAACCGTAATTAACTGGACACAAGTAGTATTGCCTACGGAAAAAACGGGTATTTAAGGACATTCCTGACAACTTTGGCGGGTACTTAGCATTCCAATATGTTCCGATGTTTTGAGGGTGAAGCGTTGTCTAAATTGTGGTGTTAAGTATAGTATTCGGGCTTAGTTAGCATTTTAGTGCCTATGTTAACTGTCTTTATTATGGTAATAGCTTTTTTTGCTACAAATGTAACAAACGAACAAACAGGCAACCTGATTTAGTTATTACAAGCTTGTTTTATGCAACAAAACAATGGACAAGAAATTAATTTTAAAACCGGCTATTACGAAAGGACATACCTAATGGTGCCTCTGTGCATTAAAGATAACAGCGATAATTTATCAATCGAATAAATGCTTTAGAATCCAAAAAATATGCGGGTATTAAGTAAGAATCAGTGCTGCAAGTGAACATCTCCAGGCCGAAATGACGATTTCGTTAAACGGCTATATGAGAAAGCTTAGTGCGGTTTCAGATTAGCGTTTTATACGCGCGTATAAGCTCGTTTTTAGAAGCGCATGTAGGCGCGTATAGGCGCGCCTTTTGGCACACGCGCAACTCGTACGAGCGTTGACGCGCTTCTAAGCTCGTATAACAACGAGCTGTCAAAATCCATGTTGACACTGACAAGACGTCACTACCGTTTCGAGTGAACACGCCCGTTTACGTGAGTCTGGTTTTTTGAAGCGCGTATTGTAGCGCGCGTGTAAGCGCGTATGCTAAAACGACCATATACGCGCAGAAAAATACGCTAATCTGAAACCGCCCAAGCAAATTGGTAAATTCAGAGATGTCAACATATAGATCAAACCGCAAGACTAGAAACTAGAAATATTACCGACAGGTTTCTTGCAAAGAAATCATCTTTTTGCAAAAATAGAATTTTCGAAATTTAACTTTGAAGGGGTTAATCATAAAGGTTCAGAATGTAGGTAAGGCTGCAGGATATGATATGATTACAGTCGAAATGCTGAAGGCTGGACAGGGCATCATAGTTGGTCAGTTGCAGCGGTTATATTACTTGTGCTGGAGCACCGGCCGAGTACCTAATGACTGGGCCACAGCTGTAGTTGTGCCTCTTTATAAAGGAAAAGGCTCGCAACAAGACTGCAAAAACTATAGAGGCATTAGCCTTCTCAGCATTGTTGGCAAATTGTATGCAAAGGTACTGATTGAAAGAGAAAAGTTTTTGGCCAAAGATCAAAACGCTCGTATAAAACTAAAATGAAATAAATCAAAAAAGCTCTTTTGTGGAAAATCGCTGTCAAAGTTTTGAGCTTTTGCCGTGTCAGAAAGATTGTCTTGTCGTTAACTTGTTTATGATGCTAGATTAAAGTACTTGGCCTTGAATTGTAGGCCAACGTGTAGCGAATATTAATAATTAAACGAAACAATTTAATTGATTGTTTAACGATGAATAAAAGAGGTTTTTATTCTTGAGTTCCGACTTATTCCAGTTTTTTTTTAAAAATTGTAACAAATTGTTGAAATATTCCTGAAATAAAACATAATAAATCAGTTTTATTTTAAATATCCCATAAGTTTTATTTGAAGTTTCACACTCATTACAGTATATCATTAAAGACAAAATAAAAATGCAGAAATATTTAGTGAAAATTCTTTTTATTCGTAAGTATTGTCTTAACAATTGGCATTAAAGTTTTATCAAAACGGCTTTTGTATCCTTAAAATAATATTTGTTATAGTAATCAGTCGTTTCAGGTTTTTTTTTTAACTAAGAGCTTTCCCAGCTATATACAAGACATCGTGGCGCGATAGATGGAAGAGCTATTTTGTACACTCTTGCTTGTGTATAACTGATACTGCTCTTGATTGCACTTACTGACTAAGTCAGCACCTAAATTATTCATTCAATATTTACTAATCAAAGTCAAACTTTCATTGTATTCATCACAAAAAATGCTTTCTGAGATCTAGTTTCCATAAACTTCCTAGAACAAAATAACGTAATGTACCTACATGTATATCTAAGTACTTTTAAAGTACGAACAATTACTTATTTAGGTAAATATCCAGGTAACTTGTACTAAATGAGGTAACAAATTTCAATCTATAACTAGTACGAAAAATTATAAATTGGTTTAACCATTAGTCTTAATAAGTCTTATAGGTTGCAACTATGTATATCCGTAAAAATACTTTGTGAAAAAATATCAAAAAATATTCTTGAGCATTGAAGTAAGTGCTTATGTTAAAAATAGAATTATAAAAGCTGGCATAATACGGAGGAATCAGACTTTTTGCAATAAGCTCTTTCAAGTCCTTCACTTTATTGGCGTTTATTACCTGCCTCTCCGTGTAAGCAGGGTTTAACTTGATCTCAGTGGCTGACTTCATCTTCCTTCGTTTATTGCCCACATTCACTTCCCTGTAGTTTTCTTCCTTGTATGATGTCTTAAAGTAGAACAGAAACGGATTTTCTTTTGTCACTTTCAATACTCTGATCTCATTCCAATTGACGTTCTGGCCGCTTTCATCCGTCCCATAATTAAATCCCCATTCCTGTTGCAACAACTTGAAGTCCAGAATACTATCAAAGCTTAGCTCATGGACGTTGATAGGGGACTACTTTTTTTTGAGTTTTTAATTAGTGTAATGTATTGAACTGGCGTGTATAATGGGCCAGATTTTAAATTCTTTTTTACTTCTCTTTCTATAAGGCTGTGTACATTATCTGCCTCATTCTGAGTGTGCCCACGGATCAGAAATTTATGAGTGATGCTTTGAATATTCAAAAGATAAACGGCGTACATGTACAGCGTCATTATAAACTTATTTTTATTCTGACCGCCACAATTGTCAGAATAAAATATTATGTTTAGTGGATCCCGTGTATCCCTGCTTACTTCCTCTAAATATTTCCAAACACATGTACCTATCTCAATAGCTCCACGCTTTGCATCAGATTCAGTCCAGAAATAGCTATGTACAATGTCATAGGCACATTTTTTATCAAGTTGAGACAACTCGGTGACAGTCAGATTATAACTATTGAGTTTTGACTAATAATAGAAAGCCGACGAGTCACCACGCGGACACTGCAGTACAGCTTGCAGATCGTAAACGACGACTTTGTTATTATCAGTAATATTTTTTCGGTCTGCCTTTTTTTCATTCCTGCATAGTAATTTTTCTTCGTGATGTAAGCGGTCAGCAGTGGAATTTTCGTAAGATAAACATAGATCACACCTGTCTTTTTTAGGCTGAAATAACGATATATTGAACTCCTTTTTAAAGATGTTGTAATAATTTATGTAACTTCCTGTATCTTTTCTTTTTTCAGTTTGTGTTTCTTTGAAATCATTATAGAGATCTTTGATCGTCTTTCCTCCGTCTATGTTCTCTTTAGTTGAAGTAGCCCTGCAATAGTGAGATTCCATCCGAGGGATGGAGTTTATGTGGTTTCTGATATCTTGAATTAAATTTGGATTAATTTTCTTATGATTCTTATGCTTTCCTCGTAAGTCTTCTTCCAAAAAGTTACTTTCATTTGTTTTTTGTTGTGTGGTGAATATCATTCGGTCCGAAATGTTCAGAGTGGCTTTAAAAAACGTTTTACAAACTCTGATTTGTCGATTATCAATGGTGAAATAATATGCTTTGTTTGGCTTTCGGGGATTTTCTGCATTAGTATATTGGTACTTAGGTTTGATATCCACCATGGACGATTTTATGAAAGCCCTTTGCTTAGACAGGTCACTCAAACTCCAATAGTATTTAAATAGCTGATATCTAGAATCCGTACCAATTTTATTTGCGCATTCCAGTTTGTATCTCTCCGTACATGGTGGCTGCAGACAGCGAGCTGGAATCTTTTTCTCGCTCTTAGATACGGAGGTGTAAGGCTTGCCACTGTTACGAAGACGTTTGGCCTTGTTTTGTTTCCATTTCGAAGAATCCCTTACGCGTTTTCGCCCTCTTTTCACTTCTGTATTTGAAATATCAGAATCGGAATCATGGGAACTTGACGAAGGAATAAAAAAATTCTTCTGATTGTTTTTGTAGTTTGGCTCGTGCACATAGATAGGATCGTCTTCACTCAGATCTACGTCACTCTCATCAGAGAAAACTGGCGAAATCACATAGTTTCGAAAAGCGTTGAGCCTCACTCCACGGCTAGTCGGTTCCTAAAATCAGCAAAATGATTGAGTACATAACGCTTATCACTATTCTATTATTATAATATGTAAGTAACTTCTATTTTATATATGTATGTATTTTTTATTATTTTTATTCAATGACTTGTATTTGTACATATTTTATAATGTTTATTATTTTTTCTTATGACTAACTGACTCTGAAGTACTTATATTAGATACATTTGAATAAAAATATAGATTATCCATCATCTTACTCACTTTTTGGTGTTTTTCGGGTCTCGCCACAATGCCAGACTCTTCATCAGAAATAATACTTTGGTTCGGGTTTGCTAGTTGTTGAATGTCACAATTATGGCAGTCGTCTGAATCTTGAGAAGAAGAATCAGAATATGAAACTAAATTTCTCGCTGTGGCGTTTGTGGTTGTGACATTGTCTTTACACTGAAAGAATAATAGGTTTACAATTATCTATCATCGCGTCTTTCACCCGCATTGATCAGCTTGAAGAAACTACGAGTATAGCACACTGTAATAAAGAGAGTCCTGTATCCCAGCTGTGGGTTGATGAACAATAAAATACGATCTAACTTACTGTGATTTTTTTTTTCATAAGTCGTGAACGGGTGTCTTCTATCACATCATCACTATCAAAGTCTGCATCATTTAATTGGTTTGATTTCAGTTCTTCAGGAGTAAGTGAGCAATAATCAGTTTTGTCTTCAGTGACAAGTTTTTTTACTTGATCTGCTTTTATTCCATGTTGATTGTTGCTTATTTTGCACTGGTTTGATTTAGCAGATAAACCCGTGGAAGTTGAGCTTGAAGACGAAGAGCGGGAGGAACTTGAGGAAGAGGTTGAAGAGCCTGATGATGACGAACTTGAAGAGCTACTGCTTGAAGATACCTCAGATTCCTTGCCAGGAGTTTTGGTTTTCTTACAGGGTGACCTGGACTTCCTGCAGGGTGATTTGGACTCTCTGTGAGGTGGTGTTGACACCCTGCTGGGTGATCTGGACTTCCTGTAGGGTGATTTGGACCCTCTATGAGGTGGTATTGATAGCCTGCGACGTGATCTGGACTCCAGCTGGTGGGGAAAACTGGGTTCCGTGATCGGAGACCTTGACTTTTTGTGAGCTGTGCTCTGGTCGTTGGTTGTTTCATGGAACAAGCTCTAAAATGTGATAAAATAATGTGTATAAACAATGCACATAGTCTATACCAATCAAAATGCTTTATACATTATGCTAAATTAATGATTACCTCTACAACTTGTCCTCCGGATTGTGTAATACATTTATCGTTACTCATCGTAACGAGTTTTCGGCATCTTTGTCTTCTTATTCTAGTCGTCATTTTGTGTAAATATCTATAGAAAAGGAAAATAATAATTTTTATCACTAAAAATCTAATCGGAAATAAAATGGGTATTTATAATAAACTGCAATAATTGCTACAGTACTTTGAGACCTTCGAATCATTTAAAAAATACACAGAAACAAACACGAAACATTTTTGCATTGTCTGATGGCTTTTGTAATAAAGTGAAATAAAGTTTAATGTTCCCAAACATTAGGTTATAATTTAATACTAAAACGCACTAACACATAATGTCTCATAGCTATTCACAGATAATTTAATGATAAACTGCAATAAGTCATAATAATTCACGTTGAAGATTAACACCATTTTCGACTAAAGTGAAATAAATCAAAATTATGCTTGTTTAGAAATAAAAATGAATGCAATAAACTTACGTGCGCTTGCAGGTAAACCGAACTATTTCGTTTTACTTCGTCGTTGTTCACAAGACGTAACGTCCACCTTACATCGAGGTCACCGCATAACAGAATGATTCACTGTCACACGAAATGAATTGTCGCGCGCTTTAGTAAGAAAGAGAAGGGTGATCCATTAAATCCGCCACAGAGCTCTGTTTCGCGTGGCGGTTGGACTGTACCTAATCTTTGAGCTGAGCTAGATCGTTTTATTAGTAAAAGTAGAAATCTCCGAATTTTGACATATTCCGGTTTAATATTAAACGAGCGAAAAGGTCTATTGCGCATTCGTGGATTTGGAAAAGGCTTACGATAAAGTGGTGAGGAATGAAATGTGGTCGGTGCTGCCAATGAATGAGGCTGACAGCAGCCTTATTCGAGCTCTGAAATCCCTTTATGAGGATTCTAGAGTTTGTGTGAGGATAAACGGGGCATACACTGACTGGTTTACCATCGATAAAGGTGTTAGACAGGGATGTGTAGCGTCGCCGTGGCTGTTTAACCTCTTCATGGACAGTTGTTTGCAAGATTTAAAACATAGTGACTGCGGATTAAGGATAAATGGGTTACTCGTCAAATGCCTCCTTTATGCTGATGATCAGGTAATACTTGCATCTTCAGCGGAGGAGTTGCAGATGGTAATAATCATGCATGGTGCGTTAGAGAGGAAAGGAATGAAAGTGAATGTAAGTAAACGAAAGTTATAAGGAGGAATGCGTTAGGGCTTGTAATGTTTTGATCGATGGAGAGCGAGTGGAGCATTGAATCAACACTTGAATGAATTTGTTTACTTAGGTACGTTGTTTACAAGAGATGGTAAGAATGAAGAAGATATTGAAAGAAGAGTTAATGCAGGTAATGGTGAGAGCTCTGAAGGCGTTTATGAACAGTCAAAACGTGTGCATAGAGCACAGCCAAACGTGCCTTTTTGGGTGTTAGTGCCTACCCTTATGTATGGTAGTGAAAGTTGGGTATGGCAGAAGAGACTTGAAAGTAGAATAAATACTGTAGAAATGAGAGCACTTAGAAGTATGTGTGGTGTGTCTTTGACCGACAGAGTAATTAAGAATTGTGTGATAAGAGAGTGGTGTGGGGTAAAAGAAGATGTAGTGACAGGCATCGAGAAAGGCATGTTAAGATGGTTTGGGCACATGGAGAGGATGGATGACGAAAGACTGACAAAGAAGATATATAAGGCAGGCGTGAATGGGACAGGACGAAGGGGAAGACCTAGGCGGACGTTCTCTGACCAGATTGGAGACATCCTAAAAAAAGGAAAGGTCAGAAGTACCCTAAACAGAAGAGCATGCATGAGAAACTCGATGGGAGTGAATGAAGCAAGAGAGGTGTGTCAGGATCGTTGCAAATGGCGTTCCGTAGTCTCTGCCTACCCCTCCGGGAAACAGGCGTGAGTCTATATGTATGTATGTCAGAATGTGTATCAAGAAAATATAGCATGCGTACGCGGATTAAAAGTAGGTAGTATTTTCATAAAAAAATCGAAAGAACTTTACACGCAGGCTCAAGAATAAGAATTTCTGTTTTGCATTGCTTTTATTACGTGTGATCATGGAAGCAACGGGGCGCCTCTTCCGTAGCCTAAAACGATATCAGGTAAATCGCTTAGTTTTTCTTAAGTCTAGTTCATAGACATAGTAATCCCTTAAGCCTATTAACAAATATTTTCATTCACAAAGCGAAACCCATCAATATAATACAAAAAAATACGGCAATATTTTGCGAGTAGCACAATATTCTACAATACAATATATTTCAAAATTGGACATATTTTAAAGTAAATTACAAAAAAGTAAGGAGAGGTAAGATCAATTTGTCAAAATTTTCACACCTCAAATTAGTCGTAACTGCTGTTGGGAGGTCGCTATGACAGACAGAGTGATTTCCGACACTTTGCCGTCATTTCACGAGTCGGGAATCGAACCTCGAACGTGTATTTATCTGCAAGCACGCGACTTCCGCGCTGGTAAACAATTATTGATATTAAGATTTCCTTTACGCGTGAAAAATACTTCTTGTTTTGTCCTTCTCGCTTATGACGTGTAAACTGTTGTACAGGGTGTTACAATGGTAACGCGTAACGTAATACTTAAGAACTGGTCTAGCAGTTGCTTACATATACTTATAATAATATTTCTATACACCTTTAATCAAATTTTATTTATCTCTAAAACACTTACTTTTGAATTTTATTAACTTACCTGTTTTGCTTTGTAGTCTCGCGATTGAATCGCGGCTGCCAAAACTCACACTGGAAAGCATAATCTTAATATATAAAATCCTTGCGTTACTGACTTACTGACAGACACGCTACAGCCGAAACTATTGGGTGCAGGAAGCTGCACCCAATAGTTTCGGCTGAAATATGCATAGCTGAAATTTGGCATGTATGTTCCTTGGGGACCGTAGGGGTGCACTAAGAAGGGATTTCCCGAAATTCCCACTGGATCGGCCAAAACGGGTAAATTTAAAAAAAATATTTATAATTATGTAGATGTGGAAGGGGTGCGAGACTCCCATAAAGGTATTTGGTTCTTCACGCTTAAACCACGGCTGTGTTTCTCTATTAATAATAATAATAATAATATTCATTTATTTCAGGTAACAATAACCCATATAGATATATACCTTAAAGACTAACATACATACAATTATAATAATTAAATTCAACAGGGTGTTGTTGTTTACGTTGTTTTCAGGTTAGGCTGAGTGTTATTTCGTAACCTCCCTTGAAAACGCCGATACACCACACCCTTCGGCCAAAACTTTTCCTTGAGGAAAGTGCCAAGATGTTGTGTCGGCACCCGCACCACGTACGATTTGAATGTCGTATTATGGCGAGACTCCAATCTCTCGACTCTCAAGGTTCAGTTGGTCTTCGTGCGTAGGTACTCCACGACCTCCTCGTCCTTGGTGGAATGATGCAGCCGGGACACGTACATCAGTGTGGTTGGTACTGCGGGACGCAGTAGCTTGTTAGGTCCTGCTAACCCTGTACCACAATGGTTACGACAACTAGGCTTCTTCTTCTTCCTCACCACCTTGATGAAGCCGTGACCCATTGTAAAAGCTGGGGTCGCGGGTAGCATAAAATATAAGTACGAAACATGCAGGTTTCTTTCTTTCACAAGCTTTGCCTCTAAGTCTAACAAATCAGACACGAAGCAGAATAAAATATTTTTCTCAAACTTTATCCCGAATTATCCAAACACCCTGTATTCTTGCTGTCTCGTTAACGTGTTGATTTAAGTGCAAGTAGCGTTATTATTGCATTATATGCCGGCGGGGCACAAATTACACGGGACGCGGGTTCGATCGCCGGCTGAGCCACTTTGCTGACCGATGACTAGGATAATACGAAGCTGTTTGAAGTGTTAAGTTACTAGTAATTGAAGAACTGGTACCTTAAAGTGTTTTAAATGAACTAAATTATGGATATGTGTAATTGTATGTATTCATGTCATATACAAGGTCGTTTTTGGTGTAGTGCTAAGGTTCAGCGTTGCGTCGAAACCGACGTAATTTCGGCTGTGTCATAGGAGATCTGTTAACACTATGAGCGTATACAATATGTACATACAGAATGTCATACTGGTTGTGGACATCATGCCAAGTCATACTAACCAAAAATAATACCTGGGAATCGATTTTTTATTTAAGTTTTCACATTTTTAAACCGCTATTAAAAGCGCGCGCGTGCAATGCTCGAAATACCTACTTAGCCATGGGGTCATAGGGCATCTATAGAACATATTGGCCGGGTAAATGCATCAATTTTGTACCTAATTGGAAAAATTCTATACTAACTTTAAGCCTCAATATTTCTTGAACCAGTAATTTCCCAGGTATGGTGCTGAAGTAAAAAATGTTCGTAGTTTGTTTGTTTTTCGTGTGAGTGTGTGGCTAACTCTGGTGTCGGAGTTTTCAGACCACCCGAAGGCCTCCGACATGGCCTAACGACCCTTATCTTTAGACAAGAGCCGGGACCGACAGCTTTACGTGCCCTCCGAAGCACGGTAACGCTCAGATGAAAATGCCACACACGGTCACCCATCCAAGTGGCAACCTGTGCAAGCGTTGCTTAACTTTGCCGATCTGTTACGAACGGCAAGCCAAGTCTCGCTATGAGCGCTACAATGTTCGTAGTGATTGGTACAACATGGGTTTCAGTTTTTGTTAAGGGTCTTTTACACTCTGTATATGATGTGATAATCGATTTATCTACAATTCTTGCGTTATTGACTGACTGGTCGACCGACAAGTTACAGCCTAAACTGTTGGTGTTCTAAATGTTTCTTCGAGACCGCTTTCGTGGTGCATTAAGAAGGCATTTGGCAAAACTTCCTCGAGATCGGGCAAAAACAGATAAATTAAAAAAAATGTGCGGGTGTAGCTGCTATCCTCTTACTTACTTACTCCGATGGCTCAGCGACCCAAAGTGTATCTTGGCCTCCGATATGAGAGCTCACTTCACTCGATCCTTCGCAGTTTCTTGCCAGTCAATGGCTTGAAGCTGCCGAAGGTCCTCCTCAACTACGTCACTCCAGCCATAACTGGGTCGACCAACCGGGCGACGTCCAGTTGGTCGGTCAAGATATGCTCTCTTTACGCTGCGATCCTCTCCCATTCTTTCTAGGTAGCCTAGCCATCGTAGTCTTTGCGCTTTCGCTTCTCCAATCACATGCTAGCCTCTAGTTCTCGATATTATTATGGATATATGTATTTTGTTCAGGGACAAGCTATTCCATTACACGGGTGCCTATGTTGTGGAACAGCTAAATTAAATAATAGCTTCGAAAAAAAATTATGGTCCTATTTAAAATGCAATAACTACTTTAACAAAACTGTTTATTAAATCATTACAATATTTATAGGTCTCATTTAATCTCTAGTCTCTGCCTACCCCTTCGGAAAACAGGCGTGTCTCTATGTATGTATTTAATCCACAATAATAAACAAAATATTTTTACTTCCAGCCTCTACTCCCAGCGTTCATAACGTAGGCATAAAGTGTAAAAATAATACTCATATAGCGTGGTATCGTTGCCAAAAGCTCGTTTGTCCAATATCTGGACACAAAGGGTTGTTGGTACAAGTGATGACGTGGCATGACAATGTGCTCAAATACGCGGACACTGTTTGTACAATGTCCGCTTTGTTTGTTAAGGGGGATGCTGTTGGGATTTATGAGGATTATCTTATGTTTTGTATGAGGCATAGAGCTGCTAGGTAGCTAAAAATGAAAGTCAAAAAGATGAAATTTCTAATACTTAGTGCATTTTTTTTGGAGTCAGTAGTTATTGGGTGGACCTTCCATTGAAAACTAATGGCAAGAAAGAAAAACCTACCAGCCACCCTCGGACTGACCATCCCAAATATTAAATTAGAAAAAGGTAGTCTCCTGACTTGCAGTATCCCACTGTATTTCGCCTACTATGCTTGGACTTGTGTTTTGCTTCGACTCGAGACATCTTCAGGCAAGTAAGAGTTTGGTTCAGGCAAACGTGCAGATTTTCTTTGAACAGGCATTTTATAAGAGATGCATATTATACAAACGGTATTTTTCTTTCGATTTTTTTTTAATGGTAATAGGCGGCAAACGAGCAGACGGATTGCGTGATGGTAAGCAATTACCGCCGCCCATGGACACAAGCAACACCACAGTAGTAACAAAGTGCGTTGCCGCCCCTTGGGTTTGGAAAAAGGGATAGGATGAGGAGTGGGATCAGGGAGAAGGGATAGGGGATAGGGCCTCCGGCACTCTCACTCACCGAACGAAACGCAACAGTTTAGCTACTGTTACTTTACGTAGATTTTCTGTGAGAGGGTAGTACTTCCCCGGTCGAGCCGGCCCATTCACGCTGGAATCAGCAAGGCTCTACAACCTTGAAAAGTTCTCGATGTTCATTAAATGGTGTCGAACTTGAACCAGCCTTATTCCCTCATTCATATTTTTTAAATCCTGGAATTATTTTGAACTATTTCGTGAAGTTTCACAGAAGAGCTTAGCCTTAATATATCTGTTTATATTTTCAGTGGGTGCTGGCACAATGTTTGAAGAGCGGCAGAGCTGTTTATCGGACAGGGGTGTGCAACATTTTATAAAGCCGCTTTATAAGAGAAAATTGGCTTTAAGAATTATTTAATCTACTTACAATAAATTATGACAATAATGGTAAAAAATTACGCAGGATCTATTTAGCCTCCTGAGGCATGGAGTAAGCGACAGTAAACAACTTTATGAACATACAGATAACCCAACAGGGAATTGAACCCGTGACCCTCTTCGAAGCAGTTTATTGGTATTTTCTATGAGCCATTGCTTCTCTTCTATCTCCTGTCAGTTGTTTGGCACTAATCATCTAATTTAAAATGCTCTCAATACTATGGCAATATTCCGACGTAAGAAAACATAGAATTTACTCGCATTGAATTCATTATAAAATGTGCACGATCCCTCAACCACTGCACACATATTGACTGCTGCTAATTGGTGGTCAGATAAATGGATGCAATAAACAATTTGTAATTGATGCCATAATCTGTCAACTACTGAAACAATTATATTGCTCCATGCAATGTTAATATTAATTAATTATTTGCTTTTTGTATATAATATTAATGGTTCCACTGGCTTGTTGATCTAGAAAAAGACATTTATTTTAGCATTTTGGTTGTTATGAACACAACCGTACAAATTAATCAAGATCAAAATTTGTTAACACAACACTTAGGTTTACAAGTTTAAATCTCTATTTTGGATGATGCAGGCTTTTCGTAGCCTCTTGAGAAGAAAGGCCGAAACAGACTCAGTCGATGCTTCTTTTTCTTTATCCTTATGGACCCCAAGCAACATATACACCATGTATTTTAAGTCAGTGTTTTCCCGAAAAGTATGTACTCAACCCATGATATATGCAGAAGTTGCCAATAATATACTTATAAAAGAACGTTTCGTTCGTTTCCCAGTTATTATTCTTGCTTAGTATGACTTGGCATGATGTCAAGAACGACTAGACTTCGGCTTGGTGATGGGTCTTGTGACACCCTGTATACATATTATTTTGCTTTCAGGTACGATGTCGTGGTTAATTAATGATCCCGGCCGTTAAGCCTGAGGTCGTACATAATATAATACATACATGTATTATTAGTTTCCTAATTTAGAACCGGATGTATGAACTGTCCTAGGAATTTTACCTTTCTTTATTCCACAAAATACTGGTAACGCCAATCTATTTTGCCCAATCACCTGCACCAATAACCATTTGAAAGGTACTCTAACAAGCTACTGAGTGACCCTAAGTTAATCAGACCCAATATTGATATTACATCATGAGTATCATGACAGCTGATCATGATCATTTGTGATCGCGTGACGGTACACACGTGGTCATGACGACATGATTCAAATTGGCTTTAGCTAGGGGTTGGATGACTGGGGATGTTTGATGTACGATAGGGAGCTGACATTTAGCTGCAGTCGCGTTATGATCATAAACATACAGATTAGTAAGTATGTATAACTCATAGTTATTTTCTCTGCAAGTAATAAGGTGGTGATGAATCCAATTGTCGATATGGTGACTATCTAAACTGAACAGTGCCAAGCTATGCATATAAACCATTCAGTGTTCCACTCAAATACATCATCATCATCAGCCTTTAACAGTCCACTGCTGAACTAGGCCTCTCCTTTGGAAGGAGGAATTGGCCTACTATACCACGCTGGCCAGACGGGTTGGTATAGGGTTTGTATTAAGTTTTCCTTCTCTTGCAGTGCTGTTCTCTGCATAATATGCTCCCTCTGTCGGCTCTTACGACACCAATGGGATGATATGGGGTAGTGACATTCCGTATTCTTAATCCGTCACCACACGGATACACACCGTTCACCGTTCGTCCACTCAACCACATACCGTTTTAATATATAGCTCCTTGGCCCTGGTTACACCCGCGTTATAATTGATTATTGCTACTACGCTCCACAATGATTCAAGAAGGCTATATAATATCACGCTATGAGCCACATAGTATAGCCTGTAATCATTATAAACAAATGTTTTTTTTACAATTCGTTCCAGTATTTACGCTTCTCGCGTGCCTCAGAGAGCACGTTAAGCCGTCCGTCCCATTGACAGTCGTTATAGGGCGTCAGTATCTCCTAAATAAACTGACACTAGTCTAAACCATGAAGTATCGCTATCTCTTCGGGTTGCGGAGGTCAGACAGGCAGTCACTCTCAGCAAAATCCGGTTGCACCCCAGATTGAAACTGGGATAACGCTAAGAGGATGATGATGATTTACTGTCTATAGCGCGTACAACCAAACAAACACACTCTTCAGCATTACCTACATCACGTAACTGTTTTCAAAGAAATGGTGAAATACGACTAAGAGGTTCTGGAAATGGTTGGAGAGGGAAGACAGACTTAGAACAGTAGAAAATCGGAAAAGGAAGATGACTGGCCACTTGATGCGACACGACAACTTTTTCAAACTTACGTGGTTGGTTGTCCGAGAACATCTCCACAAAAGCTTTAAGATATTTTATTGGCGTGATGACTTTTGCTATGAGACTCTATGGCTGCTTAAGACCAGGCGGCATGGAGTCATTTTGATAGGCTACATCAATAAAAATAAAATAAAACCATCAGGAGCAACTCCACATGATCAAAACATTTTTTTTTTTGGTTCTGAATGTTCTTTACGTGTGGTGACGGATTAAGAATACGGATTGTCACCACCCCATATCATTCCATGGGTGTCGTAAGAGCCGACAGAGGGAGCATATTATGCAGAAAACAGCACTGTAAGAGAAGGAAAACTTGATACAAACCCTATACCAACCCGTTTGGCCAGCGTGGTATAGTAGGCCAATTCCTCCTTTCAAAGGAGAGGCGTAGTCCAGCAGTGGACTGATAAAGGCTGATGATGATGAATGTTCTTTGTCTCTTTTGATTAAATTACTGTAAACTCTCGTGATACTGGATTTATGTACAGTGCGGGAGATGCCTATGTAAAAATATATAGTCACACAGCCTTCTAGCTAATTAATCCTGCCTTAACGAGACCTCGTTCCGAAACAATTCACAATTCCGTCGATCAAAATAATGTTTAAAGCCATCTGAGATTCATTCCTAGTACAGAGGTTCTTCTTCATACATACATATCGTCACGCCTTTTATCCCCGAAGGGGTAGGCAGAGGTGTATTTCTACACCCACTTTTCGCCAGAAATACTTTAGTCCCACGTAATAAGGGGCGAGCTTATTGCCGTACCGGGCACATTTCCAGACTCCGTGCTGCTACTGAGAATTTCGAGACAGAAAAACCCAATAACACTGCCCGACCCAGGAATCGAACCCGGGACCTCCCGATCTCACGTGCACATTTATGCCGCGAGACCAACGTCGTATAGGGTTCGATGTCGAGTTTTCCGTCTCTACGCAAAGATGGTATTTGCATCGTGTTATCCCTTAGTCGCCTCCTACGACACCCACGGGAAGATAGGGGGTGGTGACACTTGTATTCTATGCCGTCAGCCAGACGGCAAAGGTTTTTTTTCGTTCTTCTTAAGATAAAATAAAATTTAAGTTCGTACCCTGAAGTTATAGGTCAAATTTTACGTGTTCATAGAGTCCCATAAATAACCCCACATCACCATATGCGTATATTAGCCACACGAGGGTGTGTCGTTGCCGGCTCATTGGTCGCGTGTACATCAATTGGCTATAAATTATCCTTCGGTAATGTTCTGTTGCCACTCATCGCTGATGAGGGTTGGATATTAATTTGTGAGTACCGTGGATAATTTATTTAAAATAAACATATTTTTAGTGTGATGATGACAATACATCTTGCTGTTTTTAGGATTTACTGTAGCCAATGAATACAGATTTACATAGAAGCGCAGTTCTTAAGGATTTCGTGTGCCGATTCCAAGTGGGGAATGCCATCAATTTAGTTCGTAGTTGGCGCCGTTGGCGGCGCTGGCGTCGTTCTCCGTCTCTCTCGCTCTTTTAGTTAAGATACTGGAGGAGAGAGAGACAGCTGCCGCAGCGCGAATGCCACGCCGCCAAGCGGCAATTTAAGTGGCAAAAAGTTTGTCTTCAAAGCGCCCATATGAAATGGGCCTCTATGTAAATATCTGAGCTGTTTGCTATAGCCTAATAAAATAACATTTAAAAAAAGAAAAAAATACTAATTACCCACCTAATTGTAGAAAGCGATAGACTAATAGCGAGACCAAAAGACTACTACGCAAAGGGTACCGGGTTCAAATCAGAGGCGCTCACTTTTCAAAGTTTTTGTGCGTATGTAATTTTAAAATTATAACATAACATTCCACATTCACACAACACTATCTTTATAGTCCCAAACTAAGCATAAGCTTGTACTATGGATACTAGATAATGGATAAACATACATACATATAGGTACATATATTTTTTTGTATATACATACATATTATACATAGAAACACCCAGACCAAGACAAACATCCATGTTCATGCACACAAATGTTTGACTTGAGCGAAAATCGAACCCACGACCTTCAGCGTAGCAGTCGCTCGCACTCCCGCGGCGCCAACCGGTCGTCAATTAGTATCACTTGCCTCTACTTACCTTGGGAAGCGTCGTCGGTCCCAGGTACCAGGAAAATCTTTGAAAGTCGTTATGAGGAGTATCTTTGAATATTAAAACACACCTTGTTTTAAGCCATATAATCGCTATCCCTTTGGCCAGGACGGACGAAAGTCCCCTTGCAAAAAAGTTAATATTCTGTCAAGTCGGATAAGATAACGGACAATGATAGAAGTTATACATACATACATACATAGACTCACGCCTGTTTCCCGGAGGGGTTGGCAGAGACTACGGAGTGCCATTTGCAACGATCTTGACATATCTCTCTTGCTTCATTCACTCCCATCAGATTCCTACTGCATGCTCTTCTGTTCAGGGTGCTTCTAACCTGTCCTGTTTTTAGGATGTCTCCAATCTGGTCAGAGAACGTCCGCCTTGGTCTTCCCCTTCGTCCTGTCCCTTCCACACTTGCCTTATATATCTGCTTGGTCAGTCTTTCGTCATCCATCTTCTCCACGTGTCCAAACCATCTTAGCATACCTTTCTCGATGCTTGTCACTACATCTTCTTTTACCCCACAATACTCTCTTAACACACAATTCTTTACTCTGTCAGTCAAAGAAACACCACACATACTTCGCAGTGCTCTCATTTCTACAGCATTTATTCTGTGTATTATGATAGAAGTTAAGCTACAAAAATAGGTGCTTATTCTGCAGTACTGCTCATTGTTAATTATCGCTTGTCCCGTGTCTCGGAGAGCACGTTAAGCCGTCGGTCCCGGTTGTCATAAAGATCTTTGACAATCGTTACAGGGCGTCAGTACCGTCTAATAAACTGACACTAGTCTAAACCATGGAATATCGCTATCCCTTCGGGTTGCGGCGGTCAGACAGTCGCTCTGTGGAAAAGCTAATATTCAGCCAAATCCGGTAAGACTAGTAAGCGGACGCCAGATTGAAACTGGGATAACGCTAGGAGGATGATGATGACTGCAGTACTGCTCATACCATATATACCTGAATGTCAATTTGCTTCAGACTTTTATCTAGGTATATCCTTAATAGTCTCACTCCATGTAATTATGGATAAAGAATACCAAGCGTTATTACAACGATGTCGAAATACTCGAAATAGACCATGTTTTGATAAGTCCTGCTCTTCACGAATGGGCATGCAGGAGATTCTTCATTTAGTGAATAGCTATTTCATAACACATTTTTCTGAAATTTAACTAGCTATACGGATTTATATAGTTGATTGAATCAGGCGTTACTTGGCGGAACTCCATTGTAACCTAATGGAAGGAAAGAGGAACCCAGCGATGGGCAACGACTAGTCGTTGCCTATGCTCAGGAGGATGCCTAGTGCAGAGGCGAAACACGTGTCGAAGAATAGTCGGCGCATACAGCGGGATACTGCAAGTCAGGTATCTTTCTCTACCCATACCATTCCTATATCCCTTATCCTTTTAGAGGAGTTCGGTATTGTCAACCTTTTTCTATTGCAATAGTTGGGGAGGTCAATCTGAGGGTGTGTGGTGGGTTCCTCTTTCCTTCCATTAGTATACGGATTTAATTAATGGAAATAATTTTATTATACTTAATATCTCAGCGCAACTCACACTCGGCGACTGCTCTCAAATAAGTAAGAAAACTGACGATATTATCCATAAATACACAATATGTACTTATTATATATAAATTAATTACTTAAAGACATAACGCAGAAGAAAGAATCGCGCTCATCCCACCAAGATTTTTCTTGCTGTAAATCGAACTTAACTTATCCGTGTGGTGACGGATTAAGAATACGGATTGTCACCACCCCATATCATACCATGGGTGTCGTAAGAGCCGACAGAGGGAGCATATTATGCAGAGAACAGCACTGTAAGAGAAGGAAAACTTGATACAAACCCTATATCAACCCGTTTGGCCAGCGTGGTATAGTAGGCCAATTCCTCCTTTCAAAGGAGAGGCCTAGTCCAGCAGTGGACGTTAAAGGCTGATGATGATGAATCGAACTTAAGACTTCCAGCTTAGCAGTCAATATGACTAACCCAAACACCAACAGGCAAATCCACTGTGGTATAACGACCTAAATCAATCAATAAAAAGAAATACTCGAAATTTATTCAAACGGTATTTTAAGTACAACGGAATTTCTGGCCTGAATTAGTTCTAAATAATTAACCTCTTATCGGCGCGTGCACACTCACCCCTCTACAGAAAAAAAACAACTCGTCGTATTCAAATTAACAAAACATTACTGTGTATTCCCGATACAATTATTTTATTTTTGAAAAGCACCCTACAGTGAAATAAACCACTAAAAAACACACCTATTGTTTAAAAGAACAAAGTCCATTATCCAGTGTCAGTGGCCTAAAATCTAACATCAAACAAAATTTTACTTTACCGTTAAGAAATACGGTCGTTTTTCTCTTGTCAAGTGTCTAGTGATGTCAGTTGTACATTGACGCAAGTCGATATGAAGAAAAAAGGTGGCACGCGCCGCCGCGGCGTACGCGCAACTATGGGGTATCTTCCCTAACCATCGTGGGGTTGTATAGAGATGTACTAGTGTTACATTTTATCGATACTGGATGGACTTTTTAAGCTGAGTATTTATCTTTTGCACAAACCTCATAAATAATATATATATTTTTTAATAATATTACGTTTCTAGTGTAAGGGATAAGGTTAAAATAAGGCCTTGACCGAATTTGGTCAAAATGAGGCAATTAAAGGCAGAAATAGAAAAAAGACAGATAGAAAAAGAAAATGCAGAATATATCGTAACAGTAGTAATAATTTGGCGCAATAATTTGTAACAGTGTGGTCTTACCGCTTAGCTTAAACCGGCCCAATAATTATAATAAGAATTCCCCTAATAAATATTAGGAGTATTTCTCACAAGCTATAAACTATTTATAGATGAATAGAACAAGTAAAATCCTTTAGATATTTGGGAAGCCTAATGACTCATGGCTGGAATTGCACTCAGGATATTAGAACTCGTATATCAATAGCCAAAACAGCATTTAAAAAGGGGGGTCTAAAAGGTATGAAACAAGAAAATAGGTCATTCAGATATAAATCCAGAAAAAAATAAGTACAGAAATGCTCAAGCTAAAGCCCTAGTTAGCTATTGTATATAATATTACCTAATGCAGGCGTCTACATTAGGTATACAATAGGTACGGCTTTAGCTGGCCAGTCTTTAGAAGGCGTTTCGGAGAGAAATTTATAAATATTCTCAACAAATAAAATTAATATATATTTTTGTGCTATAGAGCCAAAACATATAAATCTTTACCTTTGACGTCCTACCCACTACAAAGAGTTAAATTAATTAAATCTATATCCAAAAAACATCGATAAAATTTCTATCAATGTACATCACTAGCGCTCGTGTCACAGCGCGTGCACGCGCAGGTGATGTTCCGCTCCGCAGTCGCTCCCGATGCCCACTGCCCACTCCCACACCTGGGCAGATTAGGATTTGTGATAATCAACTTACCCTGGAATTTGTACAACGTATTTCTTTATACTATTTTAAGTGAAAGTGTATTGTTATTTCGTGATAGTAAAAGCTGCAGTATATTTTTTATAGACGTTGAAAAAGTGTTTTTAGGAAATACTTCAATGAGGCTAGTAACAATACTTCTTTCTTCACTAAGGATAAATCATTTAATTCACACCTTTTGCTGCAATTGAAATAGACAAAAATGTATTTTCGGTCTACTCATGTGTTAAATGCGTAACCAAGTTAGCAGCAGTGACCATTGATGATATCGAGATTTGACACTCGTGAAGTCCTTGGAAATGTCAAACAGTTGCATCCTGAAAACCAACTGAAGTATATCATTTCTAATTCAATTTATTCCTTTATCCTTTTATTTGTCCAGATTTAATATAATTATAGCCTCTTGAATCCTAAACACCTTCAGGCAAACTTATCGTATCCAATTATACAGGGTGTCACAAGACCCATCACCAAGCCGAAGTCTACTCGTTGTGGACATCGTGCCAAGTCATACTACTTAACCAAAAATAAAACCTGGGAAACGATTTATTTTTTTAAGTTTTCTCATTTTTTTAACCGCAATTAAAAGCGCGTGCGTGCAATGCTCGAAATACCTACTTATCCATGGGGTCATAGGTCATCTATCATCATTAATCATTTAAAGAACATATTGGCGGGGTAAATGCATCGATTTTGTACCTAATTAGAAAAACTCCATACTAACTTTGAGCCTCAATATCTCCTGAACCAGAAATTTCCCAGGTATGGTGTCGAAGCAAAAAAATGTTCGTAGTGATTGGTACAACATGAGATTTCAGTTTTCATGTATATATAATTAGTTGCTCTGTGTTTTGTGTCAGTGAACCCAGGGTTAACTATGTTTCCTGACGGGCATATCATCGCAGACGCTAAACTACTGAAGTTAGAAACATGAAATAACAGCGTGTTCTTTTATGACGCTTACGCCAAAAAGCAAGGAATGAAAGGATTGTTTAATCCAACACTAAAAAGGTAAAATAAACGTTGAAAGTTTAAGGAGACGCCGCGAGCGACTGCTGGTAATAAATAAAACCCAAATCACAATAAGTAGCTATTATGTAAAACACTCTAATTTGTACCGATATTCAATTTACCCGAAGCTTAGCCAACAACAATAGAAAATAAGTTTGTATTAACGTATTATTGCTTTTAAAGCGCAAATCAATTGTTGGAAGGTGAATGAACGAGTTAAAAGGATTCATTCATAAATGTTTCTTTCATTCTCTCTAATTTGAGGGTATTAAGGCTTTACTGGAACTTGCTTTTTGGTAGTTTTTGTTCCAGTAAGTTATCTTCATTCACTGCTTTTACTCTATTAACATCCTAATAATGCTAAGCGTCCACAGGTCGGCATCGTACGCATCGCATCAATCGCATTATTTTTTCACACTGCGTCCACTGTATCGGCAGCGATCGGATTGCCGACGCAAGTACCAAAGATCTTATGTGTATTTGTGAGAATGGAAGGAAGCGAAGAAGAACAATAATTTGTCGTTATTGCTTGTTTGTTAGTAGAAGAGGAAGAAAATGCAAAAACATCTTGATAAAAGAAAACATAATGTCTGGATACACGACATTCCGTATGACGTCATCGGTACGCATCGCAAAAGTTGCCTCTCGGAGCATCCGTGATCATCCGTCGGCATTGTCGATGTGCGATCCGTACGATGCGGATCAGTGGACGCACTTGTGTGACTTTCTATACAAAGAATACTACGATCCGTAAAATGCGATGCGTACGATGCCGACCTGTGGATGCTTAGCATTATGAAACACTACAGACTTCGCACGCGTGGCTGTCAGATATTGCGGCTGCGCAGCTTATGCGCTTATATTATTGAGCTATATTACTGCTGAGTTTTATTAACATACCTATTTTTAGTTGTCATTGCGTGAAAGCGAAATTGACATTCATCCATCATCCTCCTTGTAATATGTAGTAGTAGGATGTTATTCCTAATTTAATAGAGCCTTATCTTTGTAAATCATCCGTGTGGTGACGGATTAAGAATACGGAATGTCACCACCCCATATCATCCCATGGGTGTCGTAAGAGCCGACAGAGGGAGCATATTATGCAGAGAACCAGCACTGTAAGAGAAGGAAAACTTGATACATACGAGTACCCTATACCAACCCGTTTGGCCAGCGTGGTATAGTAGACCAGTTCCTCCTTTCAAAGGAGAGGCCTAGTCCAGCAGTGGACTGTTAAGGGCTGATGTTGATGATATCTTTGTAAAAATGATAGGTAGGAGAGAGGATGTGGTATTATTCTGTTAAGAGACAGAAGCCATTGACCAGGCTAGTTAATCGTGTCTGGTAGACCGCGGCCCGTTGGCAGCAGCTGAGATTGCCTATATATATGAAATGAACCTATAGTAATTGATTGCAAAAACTTTGATAGCGCGATTCAGGATAGTTCCGTCCGGGTCCATTAGATGGCGCCATTGTTTGTTGTCTAAAGCAGCGATAGCCTAGTGCAGACCCAACCAACAGACTGCCATGCAGAGGGTATCGGGTTCGAATCCACGGCGCGCACCAATGACTTTTCGGAGTTATGTGCGTATTGAATTATTAATTATCGCTTGTCCCGTGCCTCGGAGAGCACGTTAAGCCGTCGGTCCCGGTTGTCATGAAGATCTTTGACAGTCGTTACAGGGCGTCAGTACCTTCTAAATAAACTGACACTAGTCTAAACCATGGAATATTGCTCTCCCTTCGGGTTGCGGAGGTCAGACAGGCAGTCACTCTGTGGAAAAGCTAATATTCAGCCAAATCCGGTAAGACTAGTAAGCGGACCCCAGATTGAAACTGGGATAACGCTAGGAGGATGATGATGGTTTGTTGTCTTAGCCTTAGTACGTAAGTATACGTATAACTATCAGTTATCTGATTACTGAACCAAATTTGGACCAATCTGTGCGGCAGTTGTTAAAAGTTTAATTTATCCCTGATTCAAGGGTATCCGCATCCTGTGGTCTGTTCAGGAAGAGAAAGGACTTTTCTCCGCGAACTCTGGAGTGAGCCTTTGTTCCATAATTACACGCCGCGTTACAGTATTACATGTATTAGTGACGAGAAAGTTTCTGCGGTTTTACAAACGGTGTCTTCGTTTTAGGCCGTAAAAACTGCGATTTACGAAGATCACATCATTATCATCAGCCTTATTAATAATCTACCCACTGTTAGGCTTGCTACATAACAGGCCTCTTGCCATTATGAGAATGTTATGAAAAAATGCCATTACGTAACGGACTGCCGAGACGATGGTCTCGAGTTATGTATATGTTACGGGTAATGCTAGAAGATCGAGTAAACCTAGGTTTATCCGGGTTGACTTAGTATTACCCAAGCATTTTGGGTAAAGTCCGAATAATTAGTAAAATAAATTTTAATTCGGAGTTTACCCATACTCACTTAGGTCTACCCAACTCTGGCTGGGTAATGTTAAAAATGTATCTAATTAATTAGTAAAATGAAGCCAAGGGCATTTTTAACTTGAATTATTAAAAAAAAACATTAAAAGACGAATGTAATCGTATGAATAGCATAAACTTGTTTTAATAGCATAAACTAATAGCGGGCTGAAACATAATATCTTTAATAGCAAAATTAAAAGTTTGTGTAACAATAGGTTCACAAAACTACTACCAATCAATGTTATTTAAATTCAAATTCTTTTTTCCAGCAAGACAAACTACTGTGACATTTTGAATTGCAAAATTTCCTGCAGCTTTGCATGAATATTCTTAGTAGCACATATTGTTTTGAAATTACAACTTTTAAAACTTTGACCTCCTGAAAGCGACTGTCATCTGCGAGCTCTTGTAAGCTTTTTTCTCTGCTGATATATTTTCGATATCAATCAGTTTTTCACACAGAAAACTGGTTCCTTGAGAACATTTCCTCAATAGTACCACGTTCGTTTCCTAGCCTATACAGATCATCAGGATATTCTACAACTGCCAGAAGCACGTTCCGAAACTCGCCTCTTCCTCTACAACATCTGATTTTAGTACTCTTACCGTATCTCCAACAGAACGTGTAGGAAATTTTAAATTAGATAAGGCTTTAATTTTTTGGCTTGATTTTTTAAGCTCAGTCGTGCAGATAATCTATGTTCAGTTATATTTCGTTGGGTAGTACAAATTTCACACAATTTTATTTTTTTGTGTACTTGTGCCTGGATTTATACATCTACAACACACCATTTCGTCTTTCTTTTTGGCCAATTCTTGTACACTTATTCCCCGTACAACTTCCTTATCACCTTCTTTTGTATTTAAAACTTCTATTTCAATTTCGTTTATCGTCTCCTTGCTCTTTGAACGGCCATTCTGTGATTGCAGCTCTACATTTAGTAAACGTGCTCGAAAATTATGCAATGCCTAACATTACCCAGCCAGAGTTGGGTAGACCTAGGTGAGCATGGGTAAACTCCGAATTAAAATTAATTTTACGTATTATTCGGACTTTCCCCAAAAAGCTTGGGTAATACTAAGTTAACCCGGATAAACCTAGGTTTACTCGATCGTCTAGCATTAACCGTAACATATACACTAGACGATGCCCGCAGTTACATCCGCGTTATTTAAGGCTACTGCACCGCTCCCGTCGCTCATAGCGCGATGTTATATAGCCTTCCTCGATAAATGGGCTATCTAACACTGAAATAATTTTTCAAATCGGACCAGTAGTTCCTGAGATTAGCGCGTTCAACCAAACAAACAAACAAACTCATCACATCAGCTTTATATATTAGTATAAGATTTAAAAAAAAAGATATCGCTCGCTTAATAATGTACACGGTTAGATAGCAATAGTTCGCCTCCTATTAAATTGTGACCGAAACATAACTGGCGAAGTGTGGTTGTGTAATACACATCTGCCTACCCCTTCAGGGATAAAGCCGTGAAGTTATGTTATGTTATGCTATGTAAAACTCTAACTCCTTTTCACCAAACTAGACAAATACGATTTATTTTACTCGGCCTAGATATCGAACTGACTACTGAACGGTCACAATCCTAACCTAAAACAAATTGCACAGCAAGTAAAGTAAGCATAACAACATACTAATAATAAACTTGACCACGAATAATCCTATGTTGTATTATAAAACAGATTGCAGTAGCAGACGGGCGGCGCCGCGGGCGACAGCTAAACTATGGTAGCGCGTGTCTGTTCCGTTTAGTTACACAGAGTATACAGCTACACAGACTTTAATATTAGATTTTGAACTGATTTTCAATCATTAGATAAAAATTATTCGTATGATAAAATACCTAAAAGGATTTCAAACTCAACAGTATTTTTTTTTAATTTTAATGAGCGGAACAACTGTTTATCTTACCCAGGTTACAGTTTAATTATAGAATAACTTGAAGCTATTCTAACGAGTGAAAAATCTGCCCTTAAAAAGTTAAAGATTTTTAGTCTGTTGTTGTAGTCAAAAAATTTAATTTGTCTATTGTTACCTTTTATAACATACAATGTGAATAAGCCAATATACCGTCAGCCCTGTTATGTAGTACCTATTTACTTATCATCTTGTAAAAGATCTCATTGCAAAAGTTTAGGTATATTTTTAACTTAAATGACTCGATTTTTCAATCATCAGTTAAAATTTACTTGACAGTTAAACTGTAACCGTCCTAAATTGAAAAGTAGGTAACATCATTGATCTACTTTATCCTCAACCATAGTTTTTAATTTGTAAGTGTTAAATTTTATTGTTTTATTATCTTTTAACTGACGATTTAAAAATCGGCCCTAATAGTCATATTTTCACAGGCAACTTTTCGGATCCGTATTAGTTTATGTATATGGGCACTATAGCCTTGAATGCCCGAATCAATAGGTGGTCCTATGGATTCACTATGCCATTGTGATGCAAGTCAGTGCGATAGGTGCAATGGATTTCGAAAAGCTATAACATATATTAATATCTTCACATTCAGACTGACCAAGCAGATATATAAGGCGAGTGTGGATTGGACAGAACGAAGGGGAAGACCTAGGCGGACGTTCTCTGACCAGATTGGAGATATTCTAAAAACAGGGCAGGTTTGAAGTACCCTGAACAGAAAATATAATGCATGCATGAGGAATCTGATGGGAGTGAATGAAGCATGAGAGATATGTCAGGATCGTTGCAAATGGCGTTCCGTAGTCTCTGCCTACCCCTCCGGGAAACGGGCGTGAGTCTATATATGTCACATTATTCAGCTCAGGATTATGAACTGAATTATAACCTACATATTTCTATTATATAAAATCATCATTGTCTTGCCCTGGTCCCAATTTATTTGGGGTCGGCGCAGTATGTCCTTCTCTTCCATACTTCTCTGTCACCAGTCATCCGATCATTTACCCTTTTCTCTTTCATATCCATCCTCACACAGTCCATCCATCTTTTCCTTGGCCGTCCTCTCCCTTTTCTTCCTTCTACATGCATATTTCTATTATATAAAAAACGTCAATAAAACAGTGTTCAAGTAAAGCAAAGCCTTTTCTTAAACCTAAGATGTGCAATAAGATAATATAATAACATCTGTGTTCACAAACTAACCTACATTGTTTAGAGTTAGCTGTGAGCGACACACGTTCCGTTTTGCAGGACGGGCGGCGCGTGCACCGACCACCCAATCTCTAATCAAATCATAATCACGATGATATACTTTGGTAGGTATACCTAACTAGGTATATCACACGGTTTTTCTTGGGTCCAGTTGTACTACTACCCGTTAGATAGAATTGTATGGTGTGTTCGGTTGGATGTGAAAAGGAAATTTATAAATTATTGCTTGCGTATTTGGTTGTGTCAATAAATAAATTATATGTATAAAATATAAATTAGAAAGTATAGTACAGCATACAGCTTTTCGCTGTCCATTATTGAACGTCGACGTAAAAAACTTGCCCTAATTTGGATCACAATAGCATTTTGAGCAAGAATTCAATAGAAGGATTTGGTCAGTAGGCCAAATGGCTTTACCCGTCTGGCCAGCATAGTATAGTAATACCATGCTGGTCAGACGGGTGAAGCCAAAGGTACCTACTACTACAATCATAACTAAAATGAGAAAGTATCTATTTCCACAAACTAACCTACATTGTTTAGAGTTAGCTGTGTGAGCGACACACGTTCCGTTTTGCAGGACGGGCGGCGCGTGCACAGACCACCCAATCTCTAATCAAATCATAATCACGATCATACAGGTTGGTATAACTATATAACGCGGTTTTGTCTGTGTCCAGTTGTAACTTGTATTCCTTATACCCATTTGATAAAGTTTGTCTGGTGTGTCGAGTTGGGTAGATATGAAAAGAAAGTTTGCGAAATCTTGATCGCAGATTCCGTTGTGTCAAATTGGGTACAAAAATTGAGTTTTAAAATGAGCGTAAGTTATCTGAATAACGATAGAAGGCACCTATAATAAAAAAAAATTAACGTCTGTGGAAATAAAAAGTTAAACTTTTTTTGAAGCATACATATATACATACATACATAACGTCACGCCTTTTATCCCCGAAGGGGTAGGCAAAGGTGTATTTCTACACCCACTTTTCGCCAGATACATATACTTAAGTCCCACGTAATAAGGGGCGAGCCTATTGCCGTACCGGGCACATTTCCAGACTCCGTGCTGCTACTGAGAATTTCGTGACAGAAAAACCCAATAACACTGCCCGACCCAGGAATCGAACCCGGGACCTCCCGATCCCACGCGCACATTTATGCCGCGAGACCAACGAGGCAGTCGTATAGGGTTTGATGTCGAGTTTTCCGTCTCTACGCAAAGATGGTATTTGCATCGTGTTAGTGTCGTATCGTGGTTGTTTTTTAAGCATTCTTAAAAAATCTTTATGCAACGGGCCTCAGTGAAGTAGCTGATTATTTTTTAAGAAAATAAAATACATTCAGAACAAGAGCATTTTAGTATATAAAAAAATATGTACATGACAGAATGTTACGGCTAAGTATCATTCGTTGCCGAAAAATGGTCGCCTGATTTCAATACCTGTGTCTGAAGTAAAATAAAAAGTAGCCTTTATTACACAAATAAACATACAAACAAACAAACCAATTCTAATAAAACACATTACTCATATTTTAGGTTTCCCAAGGCGCGCGTGTAAGCACGATAGCATTAATTTGATCAAATTGATTAGCAAATTACGCAAATGAGGGCTTCCGATCGCCTATTAGCCTGTAACAAATACAATGTTATACAAATTACAATCAGATTAACTTATTAAATTAACTTCTACATGATATACTTATCAGAAAACCCCACGGAATACATGTAACATCTTAATTTTAGGCCACCCTGTTAAGGATTCAGAATCTACCCAGCATCGCTTAAACATAAAATGTTAATAGCATTTAAATGCTGCACTGCTATCAAAATACCTATTGAATTATTATTTATATTTCGTTTTCGTTTTCTTTGCTATTTAGATACGTATCAAATTCTTCGTTAAGGCCTTGCCACACGGCACAATTTTACCACTGATCAAATTTTCAATCGAATTGGCTTTGCCCGTCTACACGACACAATCAAATCACTGATTTTCATTCCGTCCACCCGATTGGTTAAAATCTGGTGGTACCGCCTACCCAATGAACTTGAGTTGGACGACTGGCGTCTACACGTCACGATTTCATCAAGTGATTTAGTCAAGTTGGACGTAAAATTGTGCCGTGTGGCAAGGCCTTTATTTATGTTATTTAGTCGGTCAGTCGGTGTTGATGATAAATTAATTAATATTGGTACATAAATTACTAGGATCTGCCCGCTGGCTAAACGGTTTTGCGTATATGGGTAAGTAGCATGTGTGGTATTCAAATGTAATCATAAGTTCTGCATTACTACAAAGTTTCATTGAAAACCATTCAATAATTTTTGCGTTCAAGAGTTCGGACCCTCGGACTATCTTCACAAACTTTAACATTTATTACAGTAGTAAGATAAGGTCACACAGTTACACCGTATACAAAATAAATTAGCGGGTCTTAATGCACCGAGCGTGCTCGAAGAGACCACGCTCAGTGCAAGACGAGCGAAACGTCGAAAACAAACAAGTATTTATATCTTAAATAAGTTAATTCTACGCGATTAAGATCCACTCATTTATTTTGTATGATGTATACAAATCGCGAAAGTTCAAAGAACAGACACACCTACCCATGTGCGGACATTATCAAGCCAGCTATACCTACTGTGTTCTCTAAGAAAACCTTCTCATAAAATACATACATTTTAAAACATCGTTGCACAAAAACACTTAAAACCCCTTCCTACCAAGTTAACAATACACTTGATAAATATCTCAATAACTTAATTTAAAGCCTCCTTGACCGGAAGTCTTGTTGACTGCAACAAGTATAAGGAGGTTTATTTCAGCGACACCGGAAGCTGTCTCGATGAGTAGAGGCGTGTAAGCTTCGGACAAATTGCGCCACTTCCGGATAAGATGGCTGCTCTTTTGAATGTTATTTATGTCGTGAGAACTGCTTGAGGTTGTGATTTTTTTGGTTTGGTTTTGTATTTTGTTTAAGGTTTATTCATTCGGTGGTCATGTTATTTCATCTATAAGGGAAATCTTTAAAGTACTTACATTAAGTTGTTAAGAGTTAAAAGTTCATCATCATCAGCCCTTTATACTGTCCCACTGCTGGGCACGGGCCTCTTCTCACTATAAGAAGGGTAAGGCCATAGTCCACCACGCTGGCCAAGTGCAAGTTGGCAGACTTCAGATGTCTTTCGAGAACGTTATGGAGAACTCTCAGCCATCCAGGTTTCCTCACGATGTTTTCCTTCAACGATAAGCAAGCAATAATTAACAATTTAATGCGAACTTAACTTCGAAAAGTCATTGGTGCGTGCCGTGGATTCGAACCCGAGACCCTTTGCTAGGCAGTCTGTCGGTCTATTCACTCGGCTATCGCTGCTCCAGTTAAAAGTTAATTAAGATAAAATCACTATTCAACTGTGTAACAATTGTAACGATAGAAAATCATCATCATCAGCCTTTAACAGTCCACTGCTGGACTAGGCCTCTCCTTTGAAAGGAGGAATTGGCCTACTATACCACGCTGGCCAAGCGGGTTGGTATAGGGTTTGTATCAAGTTTTCCTTCTCTTACAGTGCTGTTCTCTGCATAGTATGGTCCCTCTGTCGGCTCTTACGACACCCATGGGATGATATGGGGTGGTGACATGCCGTTTTCTTAATCCGTCACCACACGGACAAAAATTAACCATAACTTACCTAATACATGGTTCGTTGTTTTAAGTGTATGAACTTCTCTAGGTATGATATGATATTAATAGAAACGATTTCAAAAATAAAATGACACAATTGGCACTGTATACTGCCATTGGAAAAAATAACCTAATGTTTAGACTGCTGTATTATTTTACACTTTATAATTATTATCAAGCCTGTTGAGAGCTACTTTGAGACCACACGATAAAAAGTAACACTTAATTTCACACTGTATATTTTAGCATAAAATTAAAACGATTATTTGAGGCACAAGCAATGTCTTGTTGCGAATAAAAAAGTCGACAGAGTTGAAGTAGTTAATGAAGATAGCTATGAGGAAATGAATATTTTGAAATCAGGGATACAATTAAAAGGTTTTTATATTTGGTTCTTGGTAATATTACATTTCATCTCCGTACGAAGCCAAGGGAAAGGTTAGTAAAATATAATAAATATCATATTCTCTCATTTTCTGCTGTGCGCGAGAGGGTTCACAATGCTAAAAACCTTTCAAAGGTCATTTAATACCACACCCGCTACTTAATATTGACCCCTACAGAGCGCCTCCAAAAAATATCGATGACATTTTTTCACAAATACCCTTTCCCCAATAAGGGTTGATTTTATATCATTTTAAGTAGTTTTAATTTGTCAACCGTAACAAAATTAATATAAACGGCGTATATATGTTAATTTAATATTAAATAATATGTTATAATAGCTTGCCTATCAACGGGTTATGAATTATATCGGTATTCTGTTTCTTAAGAAGCTCCTTGGGAAATTTTTGATCTTTTGTTACGTCGATTTTATTGGGAAAGGATAGATTGGAATGGGTGATATGATAGGTGATAAATATTTTAATAGGTTATAAGTGAAAGATAATATAGAAGAACCGACCATTCCTAGAGATCAAAGAGATTATGGGTAATCCATTAAAAATGGGTATACATGCTTTCTTTATATATACTTGGTAAAGTAACACCTACCTATTAGAACGAGTTCCGAAAGTGAGTGTGCCGGATGCTGAAGCGAAGAGAAAAAGAACATAGGATGGATAGTGATCCATCCTATGTTCTTTTTCTATAGGGCAGAAGAGAGATAATAAGGATGCGAAAGGCAGAGGGCGGAGGGAAGGTTGTTTAAGGTTGCAGCAGCGAGAGAAGCACAAGTAATAATGGTGTTCGAGGGCAACTGTAAACATATCGGCAAGGTAGTAGAGCCTTGCTGATTTCAGCATAATGGGCCGGCTCGACCGGGTAAGTACTACCCTCTCACAGAAAATCGACGTAAAGTAACAGTACCTAAACTGTTGCGTTTCGTTCGGTGAGTGAGAGTACCGGAGGCCCCCTATTCCCTCTCCCTCATCCCACTTCTCATCCTATCCCTGTTCCCAACCCCAAGGGGCGCAACGCACTTGTGACTCCTGCGGTGTTGCTTGTGTCCATGGGCGGCGGTAATTGCTTACCATCAGGCGATCCGTCTGCTCGTTTGCCGCCTATTGCCATAAAAAAAAAACAGATTACTATCATGCAGGTCGCAGCATACGTACCTACATACTAACTTGGTAATTTATATTTATTGGAAATTAAGCTAATCAAAAAAAAATATAAAGGTGACCAATTTACAAAACGTGGCAATTTTCCTGTTTGACTATAGGTGCTGTAAAAGCCTCTCTCAAGAGTTATAAACTTCCAACTTCGTATTTCGCAGAACAAGGATACCTATCTGCCTTCATCCCTTTCCTATTTCTATAACTTTCCCACTATACCAAACCCATAAATCATCACCAAAATCAAGTTGCTACCTTCCCAGTATATCACAAAAACGTACGAAAATATGAATCTGTTACCTTCAAGCCTTCAGTACCTGCTTCAAACAAAATATCGATAACTTCATATCTATATCGGTACATAGATTTATGGGGTTCTGCGGTGAATCTGAAACTGTCCCACAATAACTCAGACATGATTTTTGAAGAGATCATTAAGGTTTTGATTTTAGGTAGAGTCGACAAATCTCTGATTTAGAGAAATTTATTTCGAAGTAGATGTTTATACAATCTATGGTTTTACTGACATTTTATTTAAATCAAATGATCTAAAAACTATATTATTAACTACGGAATTCAATACTCGAACTATAGATAGATCTGTAGATTTTAGATTCGTTTTTGACATAAGCTCCATACAAAATATGTCAAACACGAATCTAAAATCTACAGATCTATCTATAGTTCGCATATTGAAAATAGCCGTTATAATCATCTGTCAGTAAAACCAATATATCGCGATAGAATCCATAAACCGTAGTTTGATTTTAATGTGTAACTTTCTCATAAACCCGAAAAATATTATGTATGTGAAGCAAAGTTAGATAAATAAGTGAAGGTATTTGTTTGAATATTTTTTAAGTGATCCTTTATTCATGGTATGTTAAACATTCCATTATAAGTATGTTATACTAATCTTGGTAATTAAACCGTGATAAGATATTTAGTACCATAGATTTATTAGTACGTACCAACTTAGTAAAAGCTCTACAAATGTGACTGATGTAAAAATATCTGTTTACTTAACACGAAATATGAACGGAGTAAAATTATAATTATAGATATTTCTAAAACCAGTGGAATAATTTTCTGCATTTCTAAAATTCTGCCTAAACTTCTCGTGCCACATCTGTAACTCAAAGATCTTTGCCCAGCATGCGCAACCGCAGTGAGCCACCATTATTTTCACATAAATCAAATGCACTTTTTTATAAAATCGACGACAAATATAAAAATGTCAGGCGTTGCCGCAGAATAAAGGATGTCCATATTTAAAAAGCCGTTTGTATCCCATATAAAATATATTTCGGTTTATCAAATTCTGAATAAATTTTGTGTCACCTGCGCCTACGCCGCCGGAAGAAGTTTGTTGTCTCTTTCCCTTGTATGGCGTTGTCCCTTTCTTATGCCGTCTTTTATTGTTTGTTTTACTATAGAGATTTCAATGGAGATAATATTTACGCTAGTTTTATATGCGATAAATTACTTAAAGCAAAACTATGGTGATCGACACTTAGATAAACGTTGTCGTAATTTGTAGTTCTGTGTTGACAGGTGAAGAGTGTCTTAATAAAAAAATTGAATGTGAATAAAAGACGGCAGTTTGAGTTATGTATCAATAGGCGGTATAAAATATTGCGTATTGTGCTGGCAAATTTAATTATTGGCATTAGCTTTGTATAAAACTAGAGGACGCCAGCAGCTATACCTGCATTTTTATTAAATTTACCCGTTTTGGCCGATCCCGTGGGAATTTCGGGAAATCCCTTCTTAGTGCACCCCTTTGGTCCCCAAGGAACATACACGCCAAATTTCAGCTTCCTGCGCCCAATAGTTTCGGCTGTAGCGTGTCTGTAAGTCAGTCAGTAACGCAATTATTTTATATATTAAGATTTTACATTTGTAAAGAAATATTTTGGGCATTACAAACACGGTCTTTTAATCTCAGACTTGGTAGAGCTTGTACTTTGGCAAACTTATTACTGATGAACATACTTATACACTTCTTAACGGGTATTCTACTATTCTTCTAAGTACTAAGTTTAGGTAAATTATCAGGGTCACTAATCACCAGACCAGTGAAAATCAAGAACATTCCTTTATTGAGTAAAGATCCAATATTCTTATACTTTATTAAAGATTCACCAGAAACTACTACGCCCCGTAGGAGGCTAGCACGACACAATTAGATAGCTAAAATAGTTGACAAAAGTGTTATCTTGTTATAGTTTCATTCGTTTTTGCCTCAAAGAGTAACGGACATCATGCCGTCTTTACATCCTATGAAATTTTCGCATTTATAATTATAGTAGGAATTCTGAGGGTTCAAATGTATCAAACAAAAGGCTATTTTTAAACATCTCAACCACCAACCCTTATAAATATTAAATTATTCCATCGCGTTGATAATAACACCCTCCGACTCACTCACATAGAAATGTGTTAATTATCGCTAAATTATAACTTTCGTTTTATAATAAGTTATACTTAAGACAAGTACATAATTAAAAGAATGTAATAGGATACTGATTTGCGTGAACGTGTGCACCTTTAAAGTTATAGCGCGAGTTGGGTAGCTTTAAAGGTGCCACGCGCGTCCGTCCGCAAAGCCACGCATTGTGGGAAGCCAGCTTTACATTTATTTGAACCCGAGATCCTCTGCGTGGCAGACTGATAGACTTTTCGCTGGGCTTTTGCTAACCATTTCTTATGAAGGAATTAAAGGAAGCGGCATATGCCTTTAATATTTCGTTTTGTATGTAGTTTTTATCTATAAACGGGTTGTGTGATATCATGATATGAACGATATAATTAGAGTGTGATGTATTCGTCCGTGTGGTGACAGATTAAGAATACGAAATGTCACCACCCCACATCATCCCATGGGTGTCGTAAGAGCCGACAGAGAGACCATACCTATTATGCAGAGAACAGCACTGTAAGAGAGGAAAAACTTGATACAAACACTATACCAACCCGTTTGGCCAGCGTGGTGTAGTAGGCTAATTCCTCCTTTCAAAGGGGAGGCCAGTCCAGCAGTGAAATGTTAAATATAATGTAACCTATCTTACCAACATCATCCGACCAAACATTCCAATCACACCAAACTTAAACTAAAAGTACAAACGCTGAATATAAAGAATTAGCACCAAATTAAATCGAACTGGTATACCGTCGATTTGTAACAATTACAAAAGATAAGAAAATTGAACTCGATCTCAAGCGTACAGACAGACAGACAGGATACAGTGCAATTACGCTGTCCGATCTTTTAAATACAAGTGAAATTCGCAATTAGGTTCGTTGCTAACGCTAAATAAACTGGACTCTTTCGAACTTAAAACTTTTTCCATTATCATCGCACGTTTTTAGCGCCAAGGAAGCGAATGCAGCAACGCATACATATTTATTTTTAAATTAGCCCTTTCTTTCCGACCCCGTGAGAATGCCAGGCAATTCCTAGAATTAGTGCGCCCATACGTATCTCAAGAAACATACATACAATCATTTTTTTCTTTTTTTTTATATATATATTAATAGGCGGCAAACGAGCAGACGGATTGCCTGATGGTAAGCAATTACCGCCGCCAATAGACACAAGCAACACCACAGGAGTCACAAGTGCGTTGCCGCCCCTTGGGGTTGGGAAAAGAGATAGGATGAGGAGTGGGATGAGGAAGAAAGAATAGGGTACAGGGCCTCCGGCACTCTCACTCACCGAACGAAACGCAACAGTTTAGGTACTGTTACTTTACGTTGATTTTCTGTGAGAGGGTAGTACTTCCCCGGTCGAGCCGGCCCATGCATGCTGAAGTCAGCAAGGCTCTACTACCTTGATAAATCATGTCAAATTTCAGCTTTTTACGCCCAGTAGTTTAGGCTGCGCGCTATCTGTCAGTCAGTAACGCAACAATTTTATATATTATTATAAAGATTTGTATCAACACATCGCTATCCCTTTAGGCTGCGGAGGTCAGATGGCAGTATATCTGTGAAAAGGAAAAACTCTGTGAAATATGGTTAGATTGGAAAGCCGACTGCGGCCACTAAGGCAGGTCTTGGATGCAAGCGAGACAAAACAAGGACTATAATGATAATAATTTTGTCAGTCTTATAGTCTCACTTAGATATTAAATTGTTATTTATAGTTTGTTCAGGAAAACATCGTAAGGAAACCTGAGTAAGGCATTCAGGTTTCCTTACGATGTTTTGGGTGCCGCAAAATGTTCACGAAAGACATGTGAAGTCTGCCAACCCAGCGTGCAGCGTGGTGGAATGTGGCCTAAACCTTCATAGGGAGAAAGGCTCAAGGCCAACAGTGAGACATACAGACTAAAGGCCTTGCCACACGGCACAATTTTACGTCCAACTTGACTAAATCACTTGATGAAATCGTGACGTGTAGACGCCAGTCGTCCAACTCAAGTTCATCGGGTGGGCGGTACCACCAGATTATAACCAATCGGGTGGGCGAAATGAACGTCAGTGATTAGATTGTGTCGTGTAGACAGGCAAAACCAATTCGATTGAAAATTTGATCAGTGGTAAAATTGTGCCGTGTGGCAAGGCCTTTAAGTAACCTAACTTAACACAACACGCCAATTCTCTACTAAATTATTTTATTAAATTTGAACAGAGATTAAAAAGTAATTCGCCAATGCCCATAAGTTATTTATTTCCTGACCCATAAAAACGACTTCCTCTCTCCCATTTCTTATTACAAAACAGATTGCATAAAACCAAAAATCATTAAAAAACAATTTCACTAAGACGAAATAACTCATTCTTAATTAAGAGGTTTAACCTTTTTAATCATCTTAATTTACTGTTCATGATTCAGTTTACGAAATATTAGGCTTTTTAGCCAAAAAACGTTATAGTTTTTTAGTAAAGCTTATATTGATGTTTGAGACCCCGCCCTTTTGCCGTTCGAAGGATTAATTCTAACAACTTCATCATACATCATTTTTGCTACCGAATGGGTGTTGTATAAGACCATTATTTATTTTTTAAACTGAACTTTTTGACTGTTATGATTTAATACCATCTTCATCGAGGCAGAGAAACTATATAGATATTACCAAATTTGATAATTATAGGTACAACGTTAGTGCAAAGTCGGCCATACTCTTACACGAAAAAGAAGGAAGAAAAGTACATTCCTTCACTTTAAGAATCATACTAAGAATCTGCCTCGTTGGTCTCGCGGCATAAATGTGCGCGTGGGATTGGGAGGTCTCGGGTTTGATTCCCGGGTCGGGCAAAGTGTTATTGGGTTTTTCCGTTAGGAAATTCTCAGTAGCAGCACGGAGTCTGGTAATGTGCCCGGTACGGCAATAGGCTCGCCCCCTATTACGTGGGACCTAAAAATGGCGAAATGTGGGTATAATACCTACAGGCGTGAGTCTATAAAAAAAAACCTAAGAATCATAATAATCGTCCTAGCTTTATCCCGGTTGGATTTGGACTATCGTCTTGGCGACTAGGGATTGTTTTCTAGTCTAATCAGATACCTATATGAAATTAAAAATAGAGTGTTCCACGGATGATGTGCGCTTACTGTCGACTATTTGATTCTGAATAGCTACATAATGTCTAAGTGATGCTGTTTTGCCAATTTCTATAAATGCACTAGAGATTCGGACGGTGGCCATAATATTGGACTACAATAAATCTACCATTAGACGTTAATTATTCTATGTAGAGCCTGTCGATCAAGAAAAAAAATACTCCATTTTGGTACAGAAATGTACTCAAAATAAAAATCTTCGTAGCAATACAGGGGGTCGAACCCACAGCAAGTGGGTTAACATAAGCGAACGACAAGGCACACATTACCCAACAGTACAATCATGTAAGGTCTATATTATTATTTATTATACACATAACAATCATAGTCAACCAATAGAATAAAACCCTATATACAAAGGTACTCTGTGATAAAACCTACAATACAAAAAACGTCTTACGCAAAGCAAAGAACTTGCCTATACAAAAAACTTAATCTATGTACATTCGACAATTGAATTACAGAACGTGCTCTATGCGCCGCGATCCCATTGGTCGGTGATCGACCAATCAGATGGCTTTATTCATAAACGTGACGGGCATGCGCGAGTACTGTCAAATAGGGGGACGCTTTATTTTTTTTTATGTAAAGAGTATGGAGATCGTAGAGTCTTGTTCTTTTAAGAGCTAGTGCCTCTCAGAGGTGATTTGAATAAATGTACCTTAGCATATTTTGTTCTCTTTAATGTTTATGTGAAATAGGGCACATAATATTATTAAAAATGTGTCACATAATATTATTAAAGTATATAAAAATGTGCATTAAATCTTTACTTTTGCCTGTTAGCCACGTCTTAATTTTATATGTCTATCTGTAGGTATTTATTATAAGAAAATTCCAGTTATTTTACACTGGGTAAAATTATGAAGACCGTGCTTTTAATTAAATTCTGGGACTAAATGAAACGAATCTAAACCTACTTGCGCAATCCGTGCAGATCAGCTGCAAACTAGACTGGTTTTTAGTATTGATAAGTTTTTATTTCTTGTAAAAACGACGATAATTAGTTAACGATGCGTGAAGTTATATGTAGATAAGAATACTTAATGATTATTTTTCATCGCAGAGGTGATAGAGATTTTGTTTAAGATTACAGACAGATCATCTCTTTAGTTGAATTTTCGTTAACCGCTAGCACTCTACAAAAACAAATATTCACTGCAAACGACTGGCACGATATATTCGTGAGAGAAATCTAAATTAATTTCCAACAATACTTTCACGAAAATGTTAATCATGCAAAAAACGATACCAATCCAATTAACAATGTGAAAGACATGTAATGATAGCTTATCATTTAGCCAACGATGTTGCGAAGAATTGCGTATGACGTAGCATTCCCGCTCAACTCGCAACTGTCAAATTTTGACATTCGGCGTTCAAAATTAAGACGTAACGGACATATCTGTCATATTTGAAGATGGAACCCGTCATTACGTTCACACGTTCGTTTTTTTAATTATACACCGGCGGTACTCTGTTATTAATAGAGCTTTTTTAATATTTTTGGAGTAAAAAGTATATTATAGTTACTTCCATCAACGGGATAAAAATCGTATAATAATGATATCAAATATTAGAAAAAATATGTTTGACGCACACCGGCATTCTCACTTAATTTTGGATCTGAGCGATCTCTATCAAAAAGCTCAGTTATTTATCTATTTATAGAAAGATTTTGTTTAATTCCACAATAAGAACCCTATTCAAATATACCTACCTACTTTTATAACGAAAGTCACAAGTCAATGTTTTGAGCTTGGTCTTAGGAACAGCTCTAAAAAATGCTAAACTTAATGCGGACCAATACTCATCAGATCAGCCTATAAACCTTCACCATCAGCCTTTAACAGTCCACTGCTGGACTAGGCCTCTCCTTTGAAAGGAGGAATTGACCTACTATACCACGCTGGCCAAACGCTTGGTATAGGGTTTGTATCAAGTTTTCCTTCTCTTACAGTGCTGTTCTTTGCATAATGTGCTCCCTCTGTCGGCTCTTACGACACCCATGGGCTGATATGGGGTGATGACATTTCGTATTCTTAATCTGTCACCACACGGACAATACCAATACTGCTGTTAAAGATTATCCGCGCGCCTCTAGCGGCGAATTTGGAAGTTGTCCGGGTACGACACTTTTGGCAGCTTTCAATACAACTTTGCTTCGAGGTTATAGTGGTAATTGTATTGAGCTGTCAATAGTGGCGTACCCGGACAACTTCCAAATTCGCCGCTAGAGTCGCTAGTTAGAATCTTAGCATCGTCATTAAAGCCACTATGCAGGCAAATATGAAGAAAACAATACGCATCTATGAAGGCATTTGGATTGAATTCTACTACTGTGTGGCGATCGAACCTATTACCTTTAAGGCAGTTTGTAAGGTTTAAGGCTGAAAACTCTGTGTAGATAATATCGTAGGTATATACAGAGTGTCACAAGACCCATCAACAAGCCGAAGTCTACTCGTTGTGGACATCATGCCAAGTCATACTAACCAAAAATAATACCTGGGAAACGATTTTTTTTTGAGTTATCACAGTTTTTAAACCGCAATTAAAAGCGCGCACGTGCAATGCTCGAAATACCTACTTATCCATGGGGTCATAGGGCATCTAAAGAACATATAAGCGGGGTAAATGAATCGATTTTGTACCTAATTAGAAAAATTCCATACTAACTTTGAGCCTCAATATCTCCTGAACCAGTAATTTCCCAGGTATGGTGCAAAAGTAAAAAAAGTTCGTAGTGATTGATACAACATGGGATTTCAGTGTTCGTTAAGGGTCTTTTTACACCCTATATAGCAAGTACATAAGAATTATCTTCAAAACTAAATTAAAATATATAAGTACCAACAATTTACGTTACCTAGTTTATTACAGTACAATTAGCAGACATACGTAGATCCAAGATAAGATCTAGTGCAGATAAAAATTGCCCTATTTCTGTTAAAAACAGTGTCACCCACCGGACACATAATACCAACTTTACTTACCTTTAGCAAAACACCAACACCTCCTTACTGATTCAATATAAGGTACAATTTTGCGTGCTTTTTTAATGTCGGACGGTAATGTAAAGTTGGTAAAAGAAACATCTGCTAGATTTGCATACGGCTGAGCCTTGACTGATTGTCCTGTCACTCAAGGGATGCCACCCTTTGCCTAGTAGGGGGAAACGGTCATGTTAGGGTGAAAGGGGTGAGAATACTGGGTGGCACCGCTGATGATATTTGACGTATGAATGACGTAATAAGTCGAAGGAAAGACGAGGCATTTTATTGACTCGGAAGATCGTCATACCTAACAAAAAAAACATTGGTCTCGTTTCTTCAGCCCATCCTTCTAGCGCTGTACAACTTTTTCTATGCTCGGTTCCTTAGTGGTGTAGCGTGATGCTGCGTAGCTTATAACCTTTCTTAAGAATTGGGCTATTGACTGCAAGACGGTACCTAGTGCCTTAAATTAAGGCGTCCAAACAAACTAAGTAACTCTTTATTTCTCACTCACTGTGTTGTCTCAGCGTTCTCTCTCCTATATATTGGTACAGCGAAAGCCTAGTAAAGAAGCTGACGAACTGTATTAAATTGTTAATTATCGCTTGCTTAGAGTTGAAGGAAATCATCGTGAGGAAACCGCGTCAGAGAGTTCTCCACAATGTCCTCGAAAGACATTTGAAGTCCACCAACCCGCACTTGGCCAGCGTGGTGGACTATGGCCTTATACTGCTCAGAGTGAGAAAAAATCCACAGTCTATAATTATACGGATGATAATGATGCGTTATCTCTTGTGGCAATTGTATCTACATAACTCGGCAGCATTGTTAAACGGCGAGTTGATTGTACGGCGCTTAATCCTCTGTCTCATTCGGGCAGTCCGAGGTAAAGCCTACAATTAGCTTTCATGACTTCGAATGATATTCAGACCTCTAGTTGCTAGGCTTAAAAAATCTATGGCGTATTGGCAACACATAAATTAGCCAGTATTCAAAACAGACACGCCGTACAAACGCAACGTTTGGAATGCGATGATAGGCGAAATATCACCTAACACCGATACGAAAGCTTTTCGGTTTAATGAATGGCTTAGTTGAATAAGCGAGTTAGATCTTTGCTTACAAATCTTCTTCTTAATCGTGTCAACAATGTCTAACATACCACCTATAAACAGCATACCACCTATATGGTATCATACACAACATGCCTCCTAGTTAACATACCTGTACAGGGTGTAAAAAGACCCTTAACGAAAACTGAAATCTCATGTTGTACCAATCACTACGAACATTTTTTACTTCGGCACCATACCTGGGAAATTACTGGTTCAGGAGATATTGAGGCTCAAAGTTAGTATGGAATTTTTCTAATTAGGTACAAAATCGATGCATTTACCGCCAATATGTTCTATAGATGCCCTATGACCCCATGGATACGTAGGTATTTCGAGCATTGCACGCGCGCGCTTTTGATTGCGGTTAAAATGGTTAGTATGACTAAGAATGATGTCCAATACGAGTAGACTTCGGCTTAGTGATGGGTCTTGTGACACCCTGTATGAGTGAGAACTATTATGTACTATGACCTATGACACACGTACAAAACTCGTGGCCTCCCAAAACTCAGAGATTGCAGATTATAAACTGCTAAAAGTATTTCCAGCGTATCCAGATAATATATTTGCTTTATTTTAGTATTTCCGAGATCAATATTTACTTAGATGGATACCAAAAACACGAGATCTGGGCCTCCAAGGCTCTTGGATCGCAACTGGGACAGCAACTTTACCCTCTTCACCCTACATTATAAATAGGAAAGAAAGAAATGTAATAGAAGTAAATGCGTAAAAGCGAACGCAGCGTCAATTTTATGAAAATGCTTTCTAAAACTTACCTATGTTGCCATTCCCAAGATGTGAGGTCCCATAGGAGTATGATAATGCTCAAATATTATTGTACTTATACACAATTCTAAAATTATAATTTTCATCACCCACATAGTTCCAAAGATCAAATACTAGCCCTACTTTTAATGAAAAATTAGTAAATCCCCGCCAGTTGCAGTTATTTTAGTCAGCAATTTGTTATAAACCTCATTTCTTCGAATGAAGTAAATAAATGAGTAAAAAAAACTGAGCAAACTTAATCAGAAGATAATCTTGTAATTATCTTCTTTTTTATTTGTTTGTGTGTCTGGACTTCTTATTTCATTATTTCCTGTAAACTTTTTGACTGCCTCGTTGGTCTCGCGGCATAAATGTGCGCGTGGCATTGGGAGGTCTCGGGTTCGATTCCCGGGTCAGGCAAAGTGTTATTGGGTTTTCCCGTTAGGAAATGCTCACAAGCAGCACGGAGTCTGGTAATGTGCCCGGTACCTACGGCAATAGGCTCGCCCCCTATTACGTGGGACCTAAAAATTCATGGCGAAATGTGGGTGTAATATTACAACTCTGCCTACCCCTTCGGGGATACAGGCTCACGCCTGTATCCCTCGTGTAGACTCACGTCTTTAAATAAATAAATAAAATAAAATGAAAAACTTTTTAAGTACTGACGAATTCCGGTCCCGATTATTGTTGGTACCGTGGTACAGGCTCTAACTACTTACCTAGTTTAGAACCACTTGACCATGTATGAATTGTTAATCTTAATATATAAAATCCTTGCGTTACCGACTGACTGACAGGCAGGCTACAGCCGAAACTATTGGGCGCAGGAAGCTGAAATTTGGCATGTATGTTCCTTGGGGACCGTAGGGGTGCACTAAGAAGGGATTTCCCGAAATTCTCACGGGATCGGCCAAAACGGGTAAATTAAAAAAAAATGCAGGCGTAGCTGCTGGCGTCCTCTAGTTTAATTTATAGGGTGTTTGTGTGTGAGGAATAAAAGCAAGTATATTTTCAAACATAATTCGTATATTTACACAATAAAACATTGTTTATTCTACTTAGACATAAGTAAACATTCTACTTACTAACTTTAACAACATAATACTGCTACACCCTATAATAATACAATACCTATCAAAGTGTCAAGCAAATATAATACAAAATAGAAAAAAATGCAAATACAATGTCAATTTTTTTAACAAAAATAGGATTGAACCTGCAACACTTCAGTCTCAAATTATATACAAACTTATAAAATAATGTATGCGTAAATAAATGACAATTCAAAAATTTTCACCCAACAAAGATCTTGTCACGCACGTGTTTGAAAATAATGAAAGTCATTATCATCTGCTTAGCTTTTTCGCGAATTGTTCGGTGTCGGCTACCTAAGCCAGGATGATTGGCGAAACGAAATTAAGTATGTAACTTGTAAAACTTTTTGCGAGGCCCCCTCAGGCGCGAGGCCGTCGGCGACCGCCGACGGCCTCGCGCCTGAATAATTTTTGCATAGACTTTTCAATAGTCGACCATTTTACATAGTATATTTAACAAAATAATATGCGGTTTATTGCTGAATATAACAAGACACATTTGTATCAATATTAAATTGCGTGGGTAAATGCGCTTTTCTTACATTTGGAAAAATATTTACATAAATAAGTTTTTACGTTATCACTTTGATAGGTACAGTATTTCCACACTTTAAGTGTAAACATATGAGTGTGTAACTTACTAATACTTTTGCAGGCAAAGACGGTATGTCCACTATACTAATTCCTAAATCTAAATCGGTAGGACGGATAACACTGGTGAGAATCAGCTTAAAATAAAATCACTAAGCTACATGTGTAAATCATCTAAAAGCTAAATTGTGGTCTAAAATTCTATTATTTGTTTGAATGGTTACAGCTACTGAAGAACTTGATTGACTTTCACTAGTAATTTATAATCATCTATAAAATTAATGTCATTCGTACTTAATCTTGTGCTGATTAATTACATTAACAATTTATTATTTGGTGTAATTAACTGAAAACTTCGCATTAAGTGCTAATAAAGTCTTGCTGTGTTAATATAGGTACACTTTAAAATAAGTTTCCACGATTTACATTTGTAAAACCACTTTGAACATAGCTTACAAGCGAACAAAAAAACTTACAATGAAAGTTTAAAATTTACAAAATAATAAGCGTAAGATTTTAACGTAACTCGATACAGTAACTTGACACTACAATTTTGAACTCGAGAATCTTGAAGCTTAAAGTAAGTTGGTAACGAGAATTTACGGTACTTAAACTTAAAATAAATATCCCTGTAAGTAGAACTAATTTGGCTGATAGCGGTGGGTGTAACTCACTTACTGTAGTAGCTCGTACAGTGCTGCGATGTAGGTTTGCGCCATTTGAAGAGTTTCGTACTTGGAGAGCTGACGGTCAGCGCCTAGAGAAGGCAGGTGACCACGAAGTCTGTCAAACGCCTTGTTCAAGTTCTGCATCCTCCTCCGTTCCCTCGCGTTCGCTGCTAAGCGTCTCCTCCTCAACACAGCGGCACTAGTCGCCCTCCCACGACGTTTCCCTGACTCCAGCATCTCATTGTCCTCAGCACTATCTTCTAAGACATCCCTCGACAGCCCTCTGTACGCGATGTGCGAAGAATCTTGGTTAATACTGCCGTCAATAGAAGGTGTTGGCTCCAAGCTCGACCGCCCGGAATCCGGCGACCTCGGCCAAGTTAAATAACACTCTTCAGTAGAATATTCCAGCATCACGTCCGAGGAAAACATATCCTTCTCGTAGATAAGTCGGTGTCCGTAAGTTTCGGCGGCCATTTTGATAATTTTTGATATACAGGTGCGCACAGGTCGGTGTCCCGCAAGGGTCTAACTTAGGGGCTTACCTGTGCCGCTTATATAGGTTCCCTGTTTGCGCGAAAAGGCTCGACGGGAGAGGTGTTGTAAGTGGAAAAGGGATGGCTAGAGGTCCCGAGAGGGTAATTTAAGGCCAATCATCATTAATTATTTGGTCCCTGGGGCTCGTATTGTTGGTAGCGGTGGAGGCGAGTCTATTGCAGGCCACAATGGTTAGCGTTGACTTTTGACGATATAAAAGTTAATATGAACTCGTTTTATTTGTGAAGTAATGTGTGTCGAGTATACATGATAAAGTATTTATTTATCTATGCTATTGTTATGCAACATAGGAATACAAGAACAATAAAATAATAAAAGATGTACTTGCGTGTGAACGTCTTTTTAATAAATATTTTTTACTAGATGAGGCCGCGGTTACACCCGCGTTATTTAAGACTACTGCTCCGCTCCCGTGGCTCATAGCGTGATGTTATATAGCCTATAGCCTTCCTCGATAAATGGGCTATCTAACACTGAATGAATTTTTGAAATTGGTCCTGTAGTTCCTGAGATAATGGTCATGGTCGCTTGTCGATGTGTTCTAAAATGTTTTGAGAGCAAAGAATTTTAAATTTATTAAGAGACAGCCATCATATGTATATGTATTTACAATAAAAGTTCAGTAAAACTTATTTCGATAAATTAACTACATATTCGACTTTTCTTTCCACTTCTTTAGCCACTCTATATTTATGAGATTGCCAAAATATAGCCATTTTTTGTATTCTATTATTTAGGTGGCGAATACACCAGTAAAATGCGAAATAAGCCTCTAGAATTAATACCACTGAATGTAAGAGATAACTAAATTATGATCACATTTTACAGCTCCAGATATATATACAAGTACCGCGCGTCTCTCCCATGATTCGGTCCATATACCCATACGGGTGGTGGGACCATGAGGTGGAGGAGGGAATGAGCTCCAGATATATAATCAAACAGAGATATACTCGTAGTTCTCATCCTTGTTGAATATGAAAATAAATATGGGTGAAATATTGCTAACTAGTATTTATATTGACGACCGGTTGGGGCAGCGGGAGAGTAAGCGACTGCTACGCCGAAGGTCGCGGGTTCGATTCCCGCTCAAATCAAACATTTGTGTGCATAAACTTATGGACTTAACTTATGTTTGTCTTGGTCTGGGTGTTTCTTTGTAATAATATGTAAGTATTTTCAAAAAAAAAAAGTATGTTTATCCATTGTCTAGTACCCATAGTACAAGCTCTGCTTAGTTTGGGACTAGATGGTGATGTGTGTATGTGGTAGAATATTATTATTATTATTTACTGCTGATCATTTGTTTATTTACGGGATCAACCGAAATAATCAAGAAACCGTCCAAATTCTTAATGATTTTGTCGTGAAAATTGAACCTTGGACAGAAATTAACTTTGAACAAATATTTAGTCTTTATTTGTCAGCAGTGACATCTTAACACCTTTGCATCAACAATTAATATTGTACTAACTGTAACTATAATAAGATTCTAATCTTATTCTAGTAACAACCTCGAGGTAACAACTACAACCTATGCTTTACAAAATTATAACTTTTAACTTTAACTCTTAAGCTTCGAATGAGAATAAACGGCGAAAGAATTATTTCTGCCTCGTTTACTGCCTCATTGGTCTCGCAGCATAAATGTGCGCGTGGGATTGGGAGGTCTCGGGTTCGATTCCCGGGTCGGGCAAAGTGTTAATAGGTTTTTCCGTTAGGAGCAGTCTCAGTAGCAGCACGAAGTCTTGTAATGTGCCCGGTACGGCAATAGGCTCGCCCCCTATTACGTGGGACTTAAAAATTCATGGCGAAATGTGGGTGTAAGTAATATCACACCTCTGCCTAGCCCTTCAGGGATACAGGCGTGAGTCTGTAAATAAATAAAAATAAGGATTATTTCTTAAATATGAATATTGAATACCCACAATATTTTTTAAATTTTTGCTATACTAAAACACCTAATTTGCAAAATTCATTAATGAACGTGTTATTGTTACTAGGTGAGTAACCAGTCACCACTTGACACCGCACTAACTGGGCACCGAACCCGCGATATAGTTTTCACGTGACGCACCCACCGGGTGAAACTCAATCAGTGTGTGTTGGTGGGCCGATTATACACAGACCTCCTACATAATGGATGAGGCAGTTTGTTTTATAATATTAACATAGTTATCTTGTTTTCTTAGTGGTCAGATTTTGCTAAAAAAGCGAAGTAATTATTTCTGTATCACACGTCCATACAAAATTTTGTGATGCAAAAGAGTTTCTGCGATGATATTTCAAGATTTCTTTTTTTATATTTTGTTGGCAATTTTCCTAATGAGAATAACCATTTCAACGGTTAGAAAAAATTAAATGAAATTTTCTGTGCTGGATTTCAATGGGTTCCTGGATGGTTTGCAAATACAGTTAGGTGGCGTTGCAGTCGGTTTATCACCAAATTTGCTTTGCAGGACAGGCAAATCGGCGTCTGCAGGTCTTCATCATCAGCCTTTAACAGTCCACTGCTGGACCAGGCCTCTCCTTTGAAAGGAGGAATTGGCCTACTATATCACGCTGGCCAAACGGGTTGGTATAGGGTTGGTATCAAGTTTTCCTTCTCTTACAGTGCTGTTCTCTGCATAATATGCTCCCTCTGTCGGCTCTTACGACACCCATGGGATGATATGGGGTGGTGACAATCCGTATTCTTAATCCGTCACCACACGGATGTCTCTAGTAGGTCTGCTAGTACGTAGTAGTATCCTTACCTAAGTTTACTCAACCATCGCTCATAAAATTTAACACCCCACCCACCCAAATGTTACACGTCTTTAGAATAAAAATTGGGCAAGTGCGAGTCGGACTCGCGCACAAAGGGTTCCGTACCATCATCTATAAAAGAAAATCACGTTCGTTGTATGTATACTTAAATACTTTATAAGTTTCTACCTGTTTATTAAGATCGAGTAACAAATTGCTTAAAAATTACGTTTGTTGTATGGGAGCCCCCTTTATTATTTACTTTTTTTAAATTTAATAATTTATTTTGAAAGGTAATATACAACTACATATTCTGTGAAAATTTAAAGCGTCTACCTGTTACAGTTAGTAATTTTGACCAAAAAATACGAAAAATAACACGTTTTTTGTATGGGATCCCCCCTTAATATTTTAATTTTTTTTATTTTTATATATAGTACCCAGACCAATAGTATATGTTGTTATAGCGGCAACCAAAATACATAATTTGTGAAAATTTCAGCTTTCTAGCTATCACGGTTTATGAGATACAGCCTGGTGACAGACAGACGGACAGACAGACAGACAGCGCAGGCTTAGTAATAGGGTTCCGTTTTTTACCTTTTAGGCACGGAACCCTAAAAATGCCCATTTCCTTCTCAAACACTGGCTCATATCTTTTTGTTTTATTTTTTTATTTATTTATAGACTCACGCCTGTATCCCCGAAGAGGTAGGCAGAGGTGAAATATTACACCCACATTTCGCCATGATTTTTTTTAGGTCCCACGTAATAGGGGGCGAGCCTATTGCCGTACCGGGTACATTACCAGACTCCGTGCTGCTACTGAGAATTTCCTAACGGAAAAACCCAATAACACTGCCCGACCCGGGAATCGAACCCAAGACCTCCCAGTCCTACGCGCACATTTATGCCGCGAGACCAACGAGGCAGTCTCAGTGTCACACGTCTTTAGAACAAAATGCCCACTTCATTCTCATATTCGCAGATCTTTGTCGCAGCATCCTCAGAGCGTAGGTGTGGTCCATCGTTGTCACATCTCGCTGCGCCCTACGCGAATTCACATACAGCATCTTAACCACTTCGATCAGATGAAATAACGGTGCTAGTCGATCTCGTTACTGCTTACGAAAATGTTCTCTTTAGTCAGGTAAAATATTGATTGTTTCATTCAACAAAATGTATTCAATTCATAATTCTGTGGAACAAATTATACACACACACATACATCATCAGCCTTTAACAGTTCACTGCTGGACTAGGCCTCTCCTTTGAAAGGAGGAATTGGCCTACAATACCACGCTGGCCAAACGGGTTGGTATAGGGTTTGTATAAAGCTTTCCTTCTCTTACAGTGGTGTTCTCAGCATAATATGCTCCCTCTGTCGGCTCTTACGACACGCATGGGATGATATGGGGTGGTGACATTCCGTATTCTTAATCCGTCACCGCGCGGACAGGAAAAAGAAATTATAATCTATCTACTATAACTAACACTGATCTGATTTGAATAGTTATTTTTGAGTTGGATAGCCAATTTATTGAGGAACTGCTGGGAAGCTGTAAGTTATATAACATCACGCTATGAGCCATAGAAGCGGATCAGTAGCCCTAAGGCCCCCCTCAGATTGGCCGTCAGCGTCAACGCAGCGACACCTCGGCGTATACGCGGCGTCTACTCGGCGTCGACGCCGCGTCAGCCGAACGTTCTTTGAGCGACCGGCTGCTTCCCACTAGAGATGTTTGCTTTATCATAGATAAGTTATCTAAGATAAGGTACATATTATTTTATGTTAACAATATAATCCGTTATTTATAAAGCCCAGTAACATGCTTTTGTTTGAATATAGGTAAAGCAATTATGTCCTAGTTTTAACCTAGGATTGTCACCTAGCAGAGCTTTTAGGCCTCACGCACTTTGGGTATGCGTGTTCCTTGAGCGGCCGGTCAGCGTGCGCTAGGCGGGCATTCTTCGTGTGCTCGACGTTCACTTTGTACCACATTACTTGGTATGGCATCTCTGCTTACCACTTATACTTACCGGATATAGACGGTTGTATGCGGCTATTGTCTTATAAAACAAAGTTAACCGATCTGTCACTGGACTAAAATAACGCGGGTTCCGCTTGGCTGGTTTCCAATAAGACAGCCATGTAAGACTTATTTCTTTAAATTATTGCTAAAGTGCTATGAATACCTATCAATACCAACAAAATGCGCATAATATTTTTGTGCAATATTGCACAGGCTCAAACCTAGATCAAAACCCTGATTTGTTGACTTCCCCCTAACCTCTAGTACCTAATTCTAAGTCTATTCCACTTCACAAATCACCGTATGATACATAAACACACAGATTAAAAAAAACATGACCACATAAAAAATCTAGGTGACCACATATTCCCAGGTTTGAGGTCAAGAACAAAACTTTTTTTAACCCTTATTTTACACATCGTTAACCCGTTACCGAGGCTCAGATTTCGCTTACAATAAAAAATGTTTTATGGTATATTGTACCTGCTTAGAAATTACTCAAAAACACTCAAAATGAGTTTGTCGATAATTTCATTATAGTAAATTGGGATGGATTAAGTTGTTTACATGTGGAGCTTGTAGTTTTGTTTTATGTATTAAGGTTTTTTATGGCTGGTTCATTTAGTTGTAGGGGCGAAAAATGGTATCAATTTTATTGTTGCTTTTCAAAATAAGGAAGGATTTAGCCGTAGTTCGATTTTAATACATATTATTAAATTTTATTTTGAACTAGAGGACGCCAGCAGATACGCCTGCATTTTTTTTAATTTAGCCGTTTTGGCCGATCCCGTGAGAATTTTGGGAAATCCCTTCTTAATGCACCCCTACGATCCCCAAGGAACATATATGCTAAATTTCAGCTTCCTGCTCCCAATAGTTTCGGCTGTAGCGTGTCTGTCAGTCAGTAAGTAACGCAAGGATTTTATATATTAAGATTATTTATTGAATTCAAAATACGGTTTCTATTGCGATTGGTTTTACTGCTATTATATTTAAACCGAATGATCTAGAAAATGAATTATTTATTACTATTAGACTTTTCCATTACTTTACCGGTGCACAGTGTTTTATGAAGACCATTTTTCGGACACCGTCTTTTTATTAAAGAAGCTAATAGATATATTCAATAAAAAGAAATATTTCGTATCCCCATTAAGCTAGCATCTCTAGTTTTTTAGAAAAACTTTTTTGAAAATCTTCATATTTTAAAGCGGATATTTAGAAAAAAAGATATTCCTCTTAAACTAAGCATGATACGCAATAATAATGTTAGAAGCACCGATAGCGTCTCTTTCACTGCACATTTTACAGTTAAAATGAACCTCTTAACTTGACTAGATTCAAATTTAAGCGAGATTTTGGATTTTTAGATTTTCTTACTTTTCTCGAAGATTCTACCAAATGTGGAAAAGTTATATATACAAAAATGATGCTCTTTATTTTCCTCATATACTCAATAAATTTCAGACCCCAAATCCGTGGAATCTAGAAGTTATTCCAAATTAACTGTTTTTGCTAGGGTTTTCACATTTGTATTCCGGGTTTTAATGATAAAATTTTTATTCGATATTGATTTTATAACTAAATTATATGTTGTGTTCTACGCAGAATAAGCTCAGTGTGCCTTAATGTCTTCCAGTGTCTTTTGTAAGTATATGCTTTAAAGAACATATGGTTGAGCGGGCGTTTTCATGGGCAGTTGGCAAATAATATTATCATAAACATTAGTTTTGTTTGTATACTTTCTCACTGCTGAGCACGGGCCTCTTCTTAGGTATTGCCTAACGTAAACAACACAAATATAGACAAGAGGCATCTACCGCTACAGTTAAAAAAAGGCAAAAAAATGTTTTTTTCGGCAATACGAAATTGCTCAATGTAAATACAAGTAATCAGTCACATCACATTAATTCCAATAGAACCCGTCCAAAAATATCAGTTCTACAGTAACGGAACACCGAATTAAGTTGACTGTGAAAATGTAAAAAATACCTTGGGGTAAAAAATACCCCGACAGTAAGAAGATACCGTTGCAAGGGTTGGTACCGTTAGGGATATGCGTTCGTTCCGGGATTCACTTCCGATGTGATTTCGATTCGGTAATAAAGGATAAATAGCACCATATGTATATTAAATGTATTATCTATAAACAATAAAGGTTTATTGTATCCCTTCGAAGATAGGTGTGAGACAGTTCGTCTTTGAAATACATTTTTTTCGGTTTCTTAAGATTAACAACGACTCTGCGACGACGATGTGGAAAGACCCAAACGTATCTGTACATGTAGGAATGCATGACGGTCCAAGTTGCCCAGCGGTGGGACACTTTGATAGAAAAAAAAGAAAGGGAAAAAGAGGATTAACATTTATCAAAGGGATATTATTAATTGCACATCAAATAAATAATCACATATCAATATATTTTCATCATTTATATGCTTTTTAAATCAAATAAATTACTTTACTACAAATAAACTAAATGTTTAACAAAACTATTAAGTACTGCAGAAAAAAATAAAAAATACATCAGCATGACATTACTTTTATCCTCATAATGCGATACAAATAAATTTATTTAAGTACAAAAATTCTAAATGTTTATCAAAAATACTAACTGCACAGCAAATTAAACACTAGTGCGCATGTAGAAGATACTCACTGTAAAAGCAAAATATCTATCCGAGTAAACTTATCCACTCAGAAAACTTAATAGGTTATGTTAGGTTCTCTTGTGACCCTTCTCTCAAAAATAGGCTCCGTCAACTTAGCTTAGCGGTGCAATTAGTATTTTTGATGGAAAATTAGTATTTTTGACTAACAGTTAAATACAACCCATAAGGGATAGTCATTATAAGCAGTGCATTAATAAAATTAGTATTTTTGACTAACAGTTAAATACAACCCTTGGGATATTAGTCATTATAAGCCGTGCATTAATAAAATTGCTTTGCATTAAGATAAACAGCCGTACGTTACGTAAATAAATTGTAGTGTGTTTTCTAATACTTTGAGTTGTGTATTCTGCTGTGCAATCAGTAATTTTGATGGAAATTTGGATTATTATTTCATAAAAAAAGTATTTTATTTGATTTGCGTTTAAATACCACCCTTTTAACACTTCCCAAAATGCACTAAAGAAACACTATTTGTCATTGTAAACTAATTTTGTCACTGTATTTTGTGTTCATATTATTATATGTATGTATATGCATTATATTTATGTATATGTATTATATTTATGAATAATATTATATATATGTTTATATATGTACGTATCATATTATAGATTTATTTATTTATAATATATTTAGCACCTAACATATCTATTGTATATATGCCTGCGTATGTATGTACAAAAAATAAAAACAATTTATGGTACCTAATCAGATACTTATTGTGACTACACATCAAAGCTTTTTGTCTTTTCAGTCTGTCCATCCTAAGGTTGCCTGGAAGAGATCGCACTTTGCGATAAGGCCGCCCTTGTGCATTTGATATGTATGTAGTACACTTGTCATTTACACCGAATTTGTATTAACATTTGCACAATAAAGAATTATCTATCTATCTTCAGCTCTACCATAGCATTTACCTATAAATTAAGTAAAAAACCAAAAAAAAAAAGTGTACCCCTGGTGGGACTCGAACCCACAATCCCCGGCTTAGGAGGCCGATGCCTTATCCATTAGGCCACAGGGGCTTGCAGATAATTCGTGTATATTACAATCAATAACAATACAAGACAGAGCTCACTCTATACATAGGTAAATGTTTTGGAAAATTTAGACGTTTCATGTCCTCACTCGTTTGTGTGGTGACGGATTAAGAATACGGAATGTCATCACCCCATATCATCCCATGGGTGTCGTAAGAGCAGACAGAGGGACCATATTATGCAGAACATATAATGCGAGAACAGCACTGTAAGAGAAGGAAAACTTGATACAAACCCTATACCAACCCGTTTGGCCAGCGTGGTATAGTAGGCTAATTCCTCCTTTCAAAGGAGAGGCCTAGTCCAGCAGTGGACTGTTAAAGGCTGATGATGATGATGTCCTCACTCATATCATAGAGAAGCTTAAACTGCGAAAGCTAGAAACTTGGAATTTAAAGAATAGGTTATGTAACCTACTGTTCAAATTTATAGTTTCTAGCTTAAGTGGTTGCCATAAATGGTTATAGCAACCACTAAGGAAGAATTTTCTTTCCATTACCCATTCCTACTGTAATAAGTAATTGAAAGGTTGTTTGTGAATCCACTGATTTTGAAGCTAGTATGCTGACCAGGGGGTCTAGTACGAGTTTGCACTCGATCGTCACGGTAGACGATAGCCTAGTCGACGGGAAAAATTTCCATACATTTTCTAAAAGCGCCCCTAACGGAGAGTAGCGATTGATAGACTCCACTAGGGGGCGCTTTTAGAAAATGTATGGAAATTGTTCCCCTCGACTAGGCTATCGTCCACCGTGACGATCGAGTGCAAACTCGTACTAGACCCTCAGGCGGCTAGTAATATGTATAAAAAGTTCTTAGTAGCTTCTATTAGGTCCCAGACCACCAGGCACACTCACATTTCCTGGGCAGACAATCCTTCTAGATGGGAAAAACACCACATGATATAACTAGAGGATGCCCGCAGTTACATCCGCGTTATTTAAGGCTACTGCTCCGCTCCCGTCACTCATAGCGCGATGTTATATAGCCTGTAGCTTCCTCGATAAATGGGCTATCTAACACTGAAAGAATTTTTCAAATCGGACCAGTAGTCCCTGAGATTAGCGCGTTCAACCAAACAAACAAACTCTTCAGCTTTATATATTAGTATAAGATATGTAATCATGCAGTACTCTACCGAAATCAGCGCAACCAAATTTCACCATCAACATTAAACATTAAACGGAAGTTTTCAACAAAAATCTTTACAACATAATCCGCCAAAACCTTGTTGTGTGGCCATCAACAATAATTGATTGACAACATTAACATAATTTTATAACAATAACCTAATAAATAAACCGAGTCATTCCTTCCATCGAATGGTTATGAATATTTATATAAAGCTTATTTATTGGTGGGATCTATCAACTGGGGAGTTTGATTGAGTCATTAGTATAGTTTTATAAAAAATACTAATACTTAATATATTTTGCTCTTACTGTGTTTATTTATTATGATGATAAAGGAATTCAGGGAAGGTTCTGGGTCTGGTTGCGGGTGCCTCGGTGGGTCACCTGATGCAAGGTGAAATTTTACTTTTAGACTGTATGAGATTAGCTTTCATAACTTTTTTGAAATGGCAGTATGTGTGAAGGAAAGCTAAAGACATTCATCCAAGTCGTTACCTATTTTTAGTCTAAGTTATAACCTTATTACAGGCAGTCCTCTCTGCTGCTTTATAATTCGAATTTGGGATGCGCGAGAGGTATTTGTCTCTCTCTACGATTGTAGAGGGAGACAAAGAAGAAGAAGAAGCCCAAACGATTGTTGGGCTTCTTCTTCATTGTATCAATTGCAATGGTTCACATTTTCTGTTCCAAAAACTTAATTACGGCGATGGCATTGTCTGAAGCCACTTTAAGGTCCTGTTTGCTGAAAATAGGAAAGACAGTAAGACAGCAAAGGCGTTGTGGATTAAGATGACCTTTATTTGATTTAGGTTCTGGTTCCTACGTCTTTTTTATGAGATACCTAGGCGGAAAACAATGGGCTTCAGGCTAAAACCGTAGTCTACGTTGACTTATCGTAGTTGTGGAGTCTCAAAAAGCTCGTCGAAAGAAATACAATGGCACAGATGTATTGTTACTTCACATCGATTAATTCTGTTTACAGCTGAAAAGCCACATTAGACAGTACGCAAAAAGAACCCATATGCAAATCCTTTGATTAATTCTGAAACATTTTGAATATCGTCGAATTTTTATTTGTCTTCTATGAGTTTATAATCAACTCTGATGTCGGAGTTTAACTTTTGAAGTAACATGAACTTGCAGAAGCCATCTCATATTTATCCATAATTAAAATCTAATTACTTAGCTGCCTGACCGCAGCAAACAAATTTGAACCCTTAAAAATTAAAATCAAAAGGGACGCATAATATAGGTGCCTACTACCTAGGGACATTTATCGACAAAGTCATCAAATCTACAATAAACCACACAGGTTGACATCTCATCCCGGAAGTTTCACCATAGACAAACGGAAGCGCCACCATATTGCGTAACAAATTACAGATAAACACAAAATGATAGAGTTTAGCGAAATTATAGAGCGGCTCACAAAACTGTTAGGATTGACGCCTATTGACGGCTATTAGCATTGGATAGTATTTCGACGTGGGAGGTAAATATAGCTTTGCACCGTTTAGATAGCGGGTTCGACATCGAACCGACTACCTAAACGATCGAATAACGAACTCATGATTGGTTTAGATAACAGTTAATAAGCGTCGGTGTGGTATATTAAGGACCTCGAGATGGGGTCAACTGTAGTAAAAGTAGGGCCTAAGTTGAAAAAAAAACGCGAAATAATCTGAAGCAAAATTAATTTTGATCTTCTGACATGTATTTCTGCAATTTTCTTATGAATCTAAAACGGTATTAGGCGTGAATCACACTCAGTACCCAATAATACTGAGCTTTAATACTTTAAAAGGGTAGGTATCTAGTAGAAAAATGGGATATAAGGCTGTTGAATCAATTATTACGTGTGGATAAAAGAAGGGCGGGCAGAGACAAAATCATATAGGTATGTTAATAAGTATATGAACCTATACTGAGTGTGGTTCGTGTGGTGACGGATTAAGAATACGGAATGTCACCATCCCGTATCATCCCATGGGTGTCGTAAGAGCCGAAGAAGGAGCATATTATGCAGAGAACAGCACTGTAAGAGAAGGAACACTTGATACAAACCCTATACCAACCCGTTTGGCCAGCGTGGTATAGTAGGCCAATTCCTCCTTTCAAAGGAGAGGCCTAGTCCAGCAGTAAACTGTTAAAGGCTGATGATGATATATACTGATATATTTTAACTATCAATTCTTATGCGAAAAAATCACACAAAAAGTCAATTGTTTATTTCGGGAGACTTTACAAACATTCAAGCAATGGACATTAAGAAAATCCAGAATCAAAACAAAATTGGGAATATAATCTAAACACAAGAACAATCCAGAATCAAAACAAAATTGGGAGTATAATCTAAACACAAAAACAATTCAGAATCAAAACAAAATTGGGAATATAATCTAAACACAAGAACAATCCAGAATCAAAACAAAATTGGGAGTATAATCTAAACACAAAAACAATTCAGAATCAAAACAAAATTGAGAGTATAATCTAAACACAAGAACAATCCAGAATCAAAACAAAATTGAGAGTATAATCTAAACACAAAAACAATTCAGAATCAAAACAAAATTGGGAGTATAATCTAAACACAAGAACAATCCAAAATCAAAACAAAATTGGGAGTATAATCTAAACACAAAAACAATTCAGAACCAAAACAAAATTGGGAATATAATCTAAAAACAAGAACAATCCAGAATCAAAACAAAATTGGGAGTATAATCTAAACACAAAAACAATTCAGAATCAAAACAAAATTGAGAGTATAATCTAAACACAAGAACAATCCAGAATCAAAACAAAATTGAGAGTATAATCTAAACACAAAAACAATTCAGAATCAAAACAAAATTGGGAGTATAATCTAAACACAAGAACAATCCAGAATCAAAACAAAATTGGGAGTATAATCTAAACACAAAAACAATTCAGAATCAAAACAAAATTGAGAGTATAATCTAAACACAAAAACAATTCAGAATCAAAACAAAATTGAGAGTATAATCTAAACACAAGAACAATCCAGAATCAAAACAAAATTGGGAGTATAATCTAAACACAAAAACAATTCAGAATCAAAACAAAATTGGGAGTATAATCTAAACACAAGAACAATCCAAAATCAAAACAAAATTGGGAGTATAATCTAAACACAAAAACAATCCAGAATCAAAACAAAATTGGGAGTATAATCTAAACACAAAAACAATCCAGAATCAAAACAAAATTGGGAGTATAATCTAAACACAAAAACAATCCAGAATCAAAACAAAATTGGGAGTATAATCTAAACACAAGAACAATCCAGAATCAAAACAAAATTGGGAGTATAATCTAAACACAAAAACAATCCAGAATCAAAACAAAATTGGGAGTATAATCTAAACACAAAAACAATCCAGAATCAAAACAAAATTGGGAGTATAATCTAAACACAAGAACAATCCAAAATCAAAACAAAATTGGGAGTATAATCTAAACACAAGAACAATCCAAAATCAAAACAAAATTGGGAGTATAATCTAAACACAAAATCAATCCAGAATCAAAACAAAATTGGGAGTATAATCTAAACACAAAAACGATCCAGAATCAAAACGAAATTGAGAGTACAATCTAAACACAAGAACAATTTTAACATACCATGCGATTAGACCAAGTGTCCTGAATTGTTCCTGACTAAAGAATCGAACTCCACACCCACTGGTTACTAAAACCCTCAGCAGCAATCTATCTAAGTAAAACACTTAGCTCTGACCGTTAGCTACAATTCCGTCATCTACAATGACATTCCTGGAAAATGGCCGCGGTAGACAGTTTGTGACCAATCATAGGCAGCGCAGCGTGACAGGTTAATAAAGATAATGTGGTGCAACTACTGGACGCATGGAACTTAAAGTTGTGGTCGTGTACGATCGGTTAAAACATCTATCAACTATCCTTTTACAAAAATAGCAATACCTGAATTCACTGTTCTTTATTATCAGCTATCGATGAAGCCGTTTCAAAGACTAACCTTTATTTTGAATTCAAGAATTGCACTTCCTACTATATTAATAAATTCGAAAGTTTGTAAGAGTGGGTGTTTGTTACGCTTCCACGCAAAAAACACAAAAGGGATTTTTATTAAACTTTGCGATAATAAAGACGTCAGGGGGCCAATTCTCCTATTTTTATATGACATTGATATTATATTTTGAATTGACTCAGAAGCGATATTCTGATAACCTAATGTCATTATCGTATAATTTGAAATAAACAGTTCGTCGTTGACACATATTTTGACACTTGTTTCAATTTACAATCTCGTTACAACTTCGTTCAATTATCAGATAATTTAGAAGAATACGCTTTTTGTTGACGTAAGTATGACACTGACATGATATCGAAACTATATTTATTTAGGAGAATGCGGCCCCAGAATAACACAAAGGCTTAATTTTTTCGCGATAAGCAACAAGCAGCTTGCAAAGTCTAGTCAATCATTTCAAATTCACACTAAAAAGCGGATACCGGGGTCCAAGACGAAAGTCTTATTTCCCAACCTGAACCATGCCGGGACAATGCTACGTAGAGTCTTTATTTCAATTTAGCTGCAAATAAGCAAATACAGAAAGTTTGTGAAGATCTACTTATAACTATAACACCAGATGGTTTGAACGTCTGCCTTCAATCGTTTGATCGCGTGTCCAACTCACGGTGTATTCGAACATGGCTGCCGACGTATATTTTTTGCCGCCTTACTAATCCGAAAGTTTGTAAGGCTTTTACGAAAAAGGAGGAGGACGAGGATTTTGTCTGCACGGTTGGCGTAGTGGTTTAAGCGGTCGCCCCGCCGCTTGACACTGCGCCGAGTGTTGTGGGTTCGATTCCCACACGAGACAACACTGTGTGATCCATAAATTGTTGTCTCGAGTCTGAGTGTTCATTGTGTCCGTTGGTTGTATGTTTATAAAGCCCCCGCGACACCGGATTTATTCCTACTGCGGGAGTTGTATTAAAAGAAAAATAAATATAAATAAAAATTTTGATAAAGTACTTTTTAATCGTTCCCTGCACTAAATGCCAGGATTAAATACTGTATCGCGGAGGAGTTTACTAACTCTTTATCAATTGTAGCAAAATATTTATTTATTTATTTTAAAACTTCATATACACAATGCGTATACAAATATCTACATAGACTGGAAATAAGTATTTGTGGATCACACAGAATCGAACCACACTCGGTGCAGAATTAAACGTCAAGGCTGCTTCAACCATTACGCCATAAGGGCAACGATATTCTGCAATAATTACGTCATTATCTCCCTAGCTCTGTTCCAGACTTTCGGCTTGGAGCCCCGGATGTGCTTTTTAGTCTAAATAGATTTCAAAGAATATTAGCTTTTCCACAGACTGTCTGGCCTCCTGCAAACCAAAAGGATATTTCTAGGTACTGATTTCCCATAATGGCTGTTAAAGATCGTATAAATGAGAGTCAGACACGGGTGCGGAGCAGTAGCCTTAAGAGGAAACACTACGGGCGAGAAAATTGAAAAATAGGTTTTTGTAAAATCTATTGCTGTCGCGCAACCTCAAGCCTCCCCCCGCAGAGCGCGATAGAGACAACTGCAGATTGGACCAAAAATACCTATTAAATGTACACAAAATCAACGTTTCGTATTCCCTTGATTCCTTCTCGAAAACTTCATCGATTTAACTAGTTTTTTCATATTAAATTAAAGAAAGGCTTTGGCCGTGTTCCTATGTTTTCCTTTTTTTTAAATAATCTAGCCAAATTTGTTTTTTGGATGATTGAACACAGCGGAAAATCTGGCCAATTTTTGAGGTATTTGAAGGTTCATCTTTTTTAATATTTAATTTATGAGAAAAAGGAAAACATAGGGACATGCCAATCGGGGCTATAGGTACATCTTTTGGAAAAAAATAATTGCTCTACTGGCATTATCCAGGGAGAAAACAGGAGACTACATTTGTATGGAAAAACGGCCGTTGTGTTTCCTCTTAAATAGCACTGGTGTAACCGCTGTCGAATCTAGTGATAAAGAAAATGGCTACATGAAATACAATTCGCCTTCTCTTACTCCCAGTACCTTCAAACCAAAGCAGGTTACAAAATACTTAAACACAGGTGTATATTTTGACCTCGTCTGGCTATTGTCGGGTCTTATTTGACCATGTTAATGTATGGTATAATGCGTGCTCCCGTTTTAACTGGCTTTATGTAATATTATACAAAAGGGTATTGAATCCCATGCTTTTAAGTGTAATATATTGTAATTAGTTGCTGAGAATTAGGGTTGCCATTTATTTTGGACTGTTTTGCAATCTTTTTCAAATCATTGATACCTACTGCACGGTTGGCGTAGTGGCTTAAGCGGCCAGCTCGCCGCTTGACACTGCGCCATGTTTTTGTTTCGATTCCCAAACGAGACAACACTTTGTGTGATCCATAAATTGTTGTTTCGAGTCTGGGTGTTCATTGTGTCCGTTGGTTGTATGTTTGTGAAGTCCCCCGCGACACAGGATTTATTCCTAGTGCGGGAGTTAAAAGAAGCTGTCGTTTAAAAAAGAAAGGAAAGAATGCAAATAAAAATTTTTGATTGTGTGGATGGCGTATAGTAGGTACATATGGTAGGTATAGGTCACCTTGTTGCTTCACATTGTGCCCATTGTCACAGTATGGTGCTCATACGAGTCAAAACTTTCAGTCATCCATAAAATTGTTACGCGTCTCAACTTATTTTGTGAGCATGGATGGATGTTCGTTATCGTTTCACGAAAAATCTTCTAAACGGATTTGATTAAACTTAACATCAACATAACTTATACACCAAACTTTTACGTATATAAATAACGGTAGGCAACCCTATTGAGAATCGTCCACGAGACTGAATGATAGTGGAATTGAAAGAGATTTTTACACGGTAGCTGTACTCGGAACTTCTCTTCAAATCTGTCTGTAACACTCAAATCAAGTAAAAAATGTTTAAACTGCGCGCCCTATATTTCTACTATTACGAGAGAATCCATAATCAGTGAATGAATTAAATCTTTTTTGATTTTGGGTATATATATACCACCTTATAAGTACATAGTCCGTACACATCCCGAAAGACAATTTGTTACAAATATCAACCATGTTTTTAATTTGTCTTCCTGCTGGGCACGGTTCTCTTCTAGCTATTTGAAGTATTAGGTCAGAGTCCAACACGCTGACCAAAGTACGGGCAATGAATACAGATTTACATATATAAGCGCATTTCTTAGGGCCTGTTCACGAGATCGGTCTAAGCGGCGAGCGGCGCGGCAGGGGCGATGTACATCATACATGGCGCGTTTATTCTCGCGGCGCGCTCCCGCAACGGAGTAACGCGCGCCATGTATACGCTGAAAACGCTTGCCGCTGCCGCCCGCCGCTGTGGGTCGTGATAGGGGCCGTCAAGGATTCCGTGTGCCGATTCCAAATGGCGAGTTGGCGACTGTCGTCAGTGTACGTAGTTGACGCCGTTGGCGGCGCTGGCGTCGTTCTCCGTCTCTCTTGCTCTCGTATTTAAGATACACAGGAGGAACGTTCGTCTCTCTAGCTCTCATAGAGACAGCTGTCACAGCGCGACTGTCACGCTGCCAAGTGGCAATTTGGGTCACAGAAAAATTGACTACAGAGCGCCCATAAGAAATGGGCCTCTGTGTAAATATCTATGCTCTATGGTACGGGTTAGCAAGCTATACAATGTCATGTCTTTCTACAACATTGCAAAGTACTCTCAGACATCAGATTTTCACATTATGTTTTTCTTTATCATTTAGCAAAAGATGATTAACAAAATAAAATGAAAGTGCACATTAACAAAGAAAAGTTAGTGCTGCTCGCCGTGGGTTTAATTGAACCCGATACCTTCTGAGTTATCTGTCGGTCTCCTTACTATTAAGAAGTTGGGATAAAAAGAACCCAAACAAAACTGCCTTGATGTCGTTTATTTTTTCTTTTGTCTTATAAAGCTCCTTCAGGCAAGGATAACGCTAATCAAAACATAATTATCATAAACAAGATCAATATTAGCTTCCGTGCTCAAAATTAGTCTTATCAAAATATAGGTCTAATCAGCAACTGTTCAACCCCTTACTCTCTAACCAAAATACACCACCATATGCGTTACGGTAGAACTTTCATAGAGAAGTCGATGGACTGGTTACGTAAACGTAACGTTTATCTTCGCGTTACGTTAGTCAGAGGTGTGAATTGACCCCTCCGGGTAAAATCAACACTTTTGGGGTAATCATAAATGACGACCAATCAAAGTCATTTGGTGTTATTAAAATAATTGATGATCAAATGTTTGTGTGTTATTTGTAGGGCAAATATAGGGTGCTGTTTTATTAAAACCCAGATAAAAAAAAAAAATGGTAGAAGCTTTAAAACGTGCTTGTAAATAAAAATGTACCTACAGTAGGCGCTTGGTAATCGGCAGGCATATTTTTTCGCCAATGCCGGATTATCGCAAATGCCGGATTATCGAATTTGTATGGGCAGTAAAAGCTTTATACATAAAATGCAACATAAATCTTACATAATAAGAGACTATATGGCTCTATAATCCAGTATTCGGCTGTATAAAATGCCGGATTATCAAGCGGGTTACCTGAGTCGCTGAGTGCCGGACTACTGGGGGTCTAGTACGAGTTTTCACTCGATCGTCACGGTGGACGACAGCCTAGTCGTCGGGAACAATTTCCATACATTTTCTAAATGCGCCCCCTAGCGGTCTCTATCGATCGCTACTCTCCGTTAGGGGCGCTTTTACAAAATGTATGGAAATTGTTCCCGTCGACTAGGCTATCGTCCACCGTCACGATCGAGTGCAAACTCGTACTAGACCCCCAGTACGACAGCCTAGTCGTCGGGAACAATTTCCATACATTTTCTAAATGCGCCCCCTAGCGGTCTCTATCGATCGCTACTCTCCGTTAGGGGCGCTTTTACAAAATGTATGGAAATTGTTCCCGTCGACTAGGCTATCGTCCACCGTCACGATCGAGTGCAAACTCGTACTAGACCCTCTGAGCGTGCCGGATTGGCGAGCGCCGGATTACCAAGCGCCTACTGTATAATTCTAATTACATACCTATCATTATTGTATTGTTCCACAAATTCTCATAATGGTAAGATACAAGGACTTAGAACAGATTTGTAATCTCGAGAATACGATGAAAATTCTTTTCCAAAAATTACCTGAAAAATAACGTAGATACAAACAACCCCTACATGAAATTAAGGAGGTTTTTAGTACTAATGTATCACGATATCTATGGAACACTCTGTATATTTAGAAAAAAATCACAGCTATTAAACAAGTACCCACTGCTTGAAGCTATACTTAAGTATTGAAATTGATTTTTTAAACAAATCATAATAGTATATTTTTGTCTATTTTTCTACTATTGAGTATCAATGTTAACTTAAAAAAATATTCTAATGGCTACCCTTTTCCACTTTTGACGGCTGAAGTTTGTAGCCGCATTGGTTAACCTCTGCCTTTACAAGTCAGTCAGTCAATCCAAGAAAATACTAGGTTGAGCCGCACGATGGCTGTTGAATGCGGGCCATCAGCGGACTAAGTCAGTTAAGTGTCAGACGATATCCTGCATTGTACTCGCATACTAAACCCATTTCATTACTAAATACATTTTAAAATACCTATTTGGAAAGGATGAAAGAAAATTGTAATTCCTGAACAAAAAGCAAAGATCCTCAGTTTGTTTCTGCTTTACATCTCAAGAAGTAATTTAGCCAGAAAAGCCAACATCATCTAGAATAGCGTTTTGACCTGTACTAATGTTGTAAACAACTAAAATGCAGAAATAAATATCTTTTCACAATTAAATAACGTTATGTAAGTATCCCTATGTATACCAACCAGATATATACCAACAGACTGCCATGCAGAGGGTATCGGGTTCGAATCCACGGCGCGCACCAATGACTTTTCGGAGTTATGTGCGTATTTAATTGTTAATTGCACGTTAAGCCGTCGGTCCCGGTTGTCATGAAGATCTTTGACAGTCGTTACAGGGCGTCAGTACCTTCTAAATAAACTGACACTAGTCTAAACCATGGAATATCGCTATCCCTTCGGGTTGCGGAGGTCAGACAGGCAGTCGCTCTGTGGAAAAGCTAATATTCAGCCAAATCCGGTTAGACTAGTAAGCGGACCCCAGATTGAAACTGGGGTAACGCTAAGAGAAAGAAGATGTAAGTATCCCTCGATTAGGTAGGTAATTTAAAAAAATCACCTATCCCCAATTTATCACCCGAAACCAAATTACAAACATTGTTAGTTTTATTTACAATCAATATCCCTGCCTGGTTTGAAATTGCACAATTCTTACTTACTGCATAATTATGAGTATTATGACGAATATTAAAACCTTAAAAGTTCTTAAACATTTCTATACGTAAAATCCTTCAGTATTCTGTGACCTCCCATTTCGAAGAACAAAACGGTATTGCCCTTGTACCAGGTAAAAGTACCCCATACGTCCAAGGATATCTTCGTCACGCGATGCACAAAGAAGCTTTTGAGATGGAAACACTAGCGGTTTTACACGTATTTATTACTTGTATGATCTGAATGGAGTCCATGGATGTATTTTGAATGAATATCTGGAGCGATCGATGCCATGTTATGGGTTATTATCGAATTGGGTTTAAGGTTAAAAGAGATAAATGCGTGGGGTAATATGCCGTTATTTTGGTAATAATCAATACATTTTATAAAATTCAGACCTCATTTCTTCCTATAGAGCAGATATTTGTTTGGTTTTCACCAATAGATAGTGTAAATCCGCCGCAGACGAAGTCTATTATGGCAATATTTTTTAAGTCAGCCCGAAGCACTTAGTGTAAGCGATTTGCAAGGTTTTCCTTCGGTCATTGAACAGACATTCTTTATCCAATAGATTCTAGCAGTTAGCGATGTTACAGACTGGGTAAATCTTAATATATAAAATCCTTGCGTTACTGCCTGACTGACAGACACGCTACAGCCGAAACTATTGGGCGCAGAAAGCTGAAATTTGGCATGTATGTTCCTTGGGGACCATAGGGGTGCACTAAGAAGGGATTTCCCGAAATTCCCACGGGATCGGCCAAAACGGGTAAACTTAAACAAAATGCAGGCGTCCTCTAGTCATGGTATAATCATGTTGGCTTTTACTTTGATAGTTCTAATTAATAAGAAAAAAAAATTGTTAGTAGTACTTATTAGACAATATTAAACAAGAAAAAGCAAATAAAATAAGACACTTATATCTGTATACGTACCGATAAAATTATAATAAACAAAAAATGAAACCTATTTATGAGCTTAAGATTTTGAATAGTGGAAGAGAAATATTTAACACGCCTTATCTCCCACCATAAAAAAAAACCATCTCGACCATGCAAAGTCGGAAGCGCACAAACAGCGGAACAACCCAAATATCAATTTGCAAAAATCATAACCATGATAATTATAACAAACAAAAACTGCATACAGACAGACAAAAGGACCGAAACCGCTAATATGACAAATAGATCGCAAACAATGCGATTATGAGCAAGTCATTGCGACAAACCCACCGCACGCTTTCAAAAAAAATCTTTGGCGCTCACCGCAAAAAGACAAATTGCAAATTTTTTTACGCCTTTGTTTTAGACAATTACATTCAATTTTGAATTCTATTTTATTAAGTTTAGAGTCTATTTTAGAATATCTGAATTTTACTTTTGCGAAACCTTTCCCAAAAGATGACAACAGATTATACCGCAGTTCAGTAAATTGGTTCTTGAATTTTAAGCTTTATTTAATTGTATTTAAAGGTGAGTTTACCGAAACTTTCTTTAGCAAATAAAACTATGCAAATAGATGACACAATTTTATTCTTGCAGTTGCGAAAATGTATTTTCAGCTTTAGGTCGCTTAACGTAAGGTACCAATTGCCTAGTTCTAGAGTATACAATATTTTGGTATTTTATCTAAAATTATTGCGCTCAAATAGAAATTGTCATAGAGCAAAAAATATAGGTTATTAAATATAGGTATAATAACAGATATTTGTATGTTTGTTTTGTCAAGTTTTGGGTATGATTGGTTTGGTAGTTATTACGGGATTCTGCTCTATGAGATTAGTAGATATTGTTGAAAATATTTTGCAGAAACTAAAAAAATAATAAATAGTCTGTAGGCACCTTGAGGAAGTGAAATGAAAGATGTGCGTAAAATTTATCTTAATATATAAAATCCTTGCGTTACTGACTGACTGACAGACACGCTACAGCCGAAACTATTGGGCGCAGGAAGGTGAAATTTGGCATGTATGTTCCTTGGGGACCGTAGGGGTGCACTAAGAAGGGATTTCCCGAAATTCCCACGGGATCGGCCAAAACAGGTAAATTAAAAAAAAATGCAGGCGTAGCTGCTGGCGTCCTCTAGTAAATAATAAGTGTAGTAGTGACTGCCTCGTTGGTCTCGCGGCATAAATGTGCGCGTGGGATTGGGAGGTCTCGGGTTCGATTCCCGGGTCGGGCAGAGTGTTATTAGGTTTTTCCGTAAGGAAATTCTCAGTAGCAGCACGGAGTCTGGTTATGTGCCCGGTACGGCAATAGGCTCGCCTCCTATTACGTGGGACCTAAAAATTCATGGCGAAATGTAGGTGTAATATAACATCTCTGCCTACCCCTTCGGGGATACAGGCGTGAGTTTATAAAAGTCATGATAGACAAAATATAGATATGTTGTATTATGCCATTGTGCAAAAGAAACAGGATTTAAACACGCTGGAGACAAGGAGAGATGATAAAAGATTCTTGAAATTACTGAACACATCTGTTTGTACTTTTCAAAGTGGTTTATTTTCGAATAATTTTTACAGATTATTAATTATAACTACTTATATACATTCCCAAGTAACAAAGTTCTCCTGTAGTGCACAGTTTACAGGCTCACAGCACTAGTAACTCTCTCTTAGTGGTTCCAGGTTTTACTACCAAGCTTATAACTGGCTATACGGAGTTCGTTTGGGTTTGTAGTATACCTGTTCTTATAAGTTGACTTATAGTCATGTATAGAACGAAACTATAGGCGCAGTAAAGGCTAAGATGGCCTATAAAAGTGTTGCATAGGTGCAAATACACTTGAGAAATCTTGTTCCAGTAAGTTACACTTATAATCGCCTACAAGATGTAATTATAAATCCGCTATGAGTGTCATACGCCAGTAATAGTAATTTGTAGAACTAAATGCACTTAGAACCATTTGCATTTGTTACTTGACCTTATAGGGGCGTATAAGTCAACTTTATGTGCCAATTATGAGTGAATTAGTTCCACAGTGGTTTCTTCTAAGAGTAAGTATACTTGGTAATATTGTGGACTCTCGAATGCTGTTATAGTCTTAATTTCTGTATAAAGGTTTCTTGTAAAACCATTAGAGTCCAAAGATGTCTTCGTGAAATCCATATAGGAAGACAATTGCTTTTAATATTTATCGCATCTTCACGGCCATTTTGGTGTCTATTGACACACAATATGGCGTCACAATATGGCGCGATAATTCTGTTAGGACTAATATTATTTTTAAACACAGCTTAGTAAATACGCCCTGCTCAAAAGGCGAACAAAAATTGAGATGTAAAACACAATATACTTCAGCGAAAATACTAACGCGTTTGCCGTGCAAACATTTATACACGTATAGTATTACGTGCGAAATACTTGTTAAAACATTTTATTTATAATAGATGAACTTACCTTTTACTTTTATTATATTTTTCCACAACCTAGAACACAATACAACAGAAATTCACAAATGTTTGAAGTAGCTAGTAATAGAAGCGCGGAGTACGTTACACGCGTGCCTGGTTCTATTAAATGCTCATAGTGAGCTTCACAGGAGCAAATGGTTCTGCGTAGTCCAGCCATAAGTGTATTATTGCTGTAAGTGGTGCTCGAGAAGTCTACTATGAGTGTTTTATTAGCAAAAGTACGCGTATAAAATGGGCCCTTTTCCGTGGTTGTAAACTTCTACTAGCCTGTTATAGTCCTGGCCCCGGAACCACTACAAGACTACATTTTGTTACTTGGGTTACTATCTTAAACAATCATCATCATCATCAGCCTGCCGTAGTCCACTGCTGGATATAGGCATCTCCAATGTCACGCCACTGAGCCCGATTTTCGGCTCTTCGTGTCCAGCCGCTGCCAGCCACTTTGCGTATATCGTCACTCCAGGTGGAGTGACGATATAAACAATCATAATTTCTAAGAACATATATGTACATAAATCTAAAAATAAAAAGTGTAAATATATATGTCAGGTTTGTTAATTTGTGTCTCCACTGGAAGCAGCCTCATTTTGAGTGGCTGCGTCGAGACGCGGCAGCATAAAAGTAGACGCTGCCTCAAGTTAATGTTCGCGTCCTGCTTCAGATTAAGGCAGCGTCTTCTCTCCTCTAATGGATACACAGCTTTAGAGTGCTTGACAACTGCTCCTTATGGAATATCAATGATGAATAGCCAAGTGAACACCCAAGCAGTGGGCCACATCAAGAGTCTGCTGGCCTTCCTGGAAGAGCTGGGGTGGCTCGAATGACAACACCATTGCCACCCGCACGCAAAATACACGCCAGGACGTGGAGTTGCGGAAACAGCCCGTGCTACCAAGAAGCCAAGTCGCTCCTTATTGCCTGCAGATGACTTTACGATTGACATAAATATTTGAACGGAAATTAAAAGACGCTTTAAAAAGAAGTTTATGTATAACTTTTGCTAAAATTACTGCTACTAGGTCCAGTGTGGACTGGACGTGGAATAATAGGTAGAGAATGTCATCAGTGTAAATAACGCAAAGGTCGGTAATGTCTGCCATATTTTATACGTCAAAATGTAGGGTTGTACCTGAGCTCTGTTTCGCAGCCTAATCTCCCCCCTCGTTTAACGATAAATATGGTAAACATAATAAGTTGAATAAAATTGTCTTAAAATAAGATATACAAAATCAGTCTGTGCTGTTGTAGGGCAGATTTAATCTGGAGGAAGGAACTGCTCAAGATTGAATCCTAGATGGATACCAGGTTACGGTTTTGAAACGGCACGCAAAATTACACCTAAGAATCCCAGATAACAATATAAGGTTTACAAACTTGCAGCAAGTTTAAATCAAACTTTCTAGTTTCACAACAAACTTTATGCAAGTGTGTCACAACACACTTGCATAAAGTTTGTTTTTTCAAAGGATTTGGATGACGACGAGCACAGGTTGGTGGTCCGACAACAGCTCGTCGTCGAGCACCTCTTGCTGTATCTAGGAGGAGCTCGAGCATCCCTAGTTACAGCAGGAGGTGCATTAATATATTAATAGGTACATTTGAAATGTTGAAGGAAGAAAGTTTGATTTAAACTTGCTGCAAGTTTGTAAACTTGATATTGTTATCTGAGGTTTAAAACACAGTGATGCCAATTCAGAAAGCGAGTGCAATAAATTATTGTAAAATAAAACAAAAAATGATCAAAAACACTTTTTTTACATTTAACGCAATTTGACCATCGTTGAGCAAACAAGCTTACCCGTGATTAAGCATGATTATCGGTTGCGGGTTCGATTCCTGATTATAGATATTTTTCGGTTAGAATTTGGCGGTTAGCTATATAGTTTTGGCGTGTAATAATGAATTATCGATCGTCGGTTTGTTTGTTTTACAACAAATTGGATTCTTTTTTACTGCTGATGATAAAAATGGAAGTTGTAAAAAGTCTGTTTGTGTAACTGTTTAAAATAAAAAAGTATTTAGGTACTTACATGTAAAATTGATATGATTTTATATTTTTGCATTTGCACACCTTTTTTAACTTTCAGGTACCCGGCACAAAATGGGTAAGTAATCGTCAAAATTGAAATGCATTATATCTAGATCTGATTCAGAGCAACTTAAACCTAACCAAACTCTATGCTCGATTTTAAAATAAAAAAGAAAAAGAAAATATTTAAATATCCAAAAATATTATTTTTGTACGCATATTAGATATTCTTAACCAAGATTCTTTGAAATTCGCCGAAATAAACTTCCTTGAAAAATAATGCCTAACTTCATCCTCGAATCCGTAGTATCGAAAACTAATCATAACTTTTTTACCAAATTTTTCATCAAACTGACCCTGACCTAACAGCCTATAATGACTTAATGCCAACTTCATAAGGCGCCTAACGTATTTTTTTACTAAAAAACAAAACATTTTACGCCCATTGTTGGTTTTACGTTAATACTTAATCTCCTCGTTATAAAAATAAAATAAAAAATGGCGCCAATGCGTTGCCGCGCTTCTTTCGTCGGCCATCTTGAAAAAAATATTTTATTGATGATTTTATTGCTTGTTTTCGGTTGAATCGGACTGCTGTTTGTAGTAATCATAGGTTTTTGGAAATAAGTAGGTTGTAAACGGCTGGCTACTAAATAGTAGGCGTCTAAAAAACTGCGATTGTGTTCACAGATTGCGGAGATTCTCCTTTTCTTGCAGTCTAATAGCAATCTTTATAGCAAGTAAACCTTAGTAAATAAATATTTACCTTGCCATATGAAACCTGAAGACTCTTGTCATTAGCATCCAAAATGTGGCACTGTGCTGTCAGCGTAAAAAAATAGGAATATTTGTAACCTCAATCAAGAATAAGTTAGTAACTCCTTTTGAAGTTGGTAAGAACTAAGAACTTTATTTTATAACGCCTAGAAAGTCTTATTGATCTCTAGAACATAATAACTTTAACCTTTCTTTCTGATTTACTATAAAATGCAAGCCCTACCTTAGCTACATACATTTCGAATTCACTAAAAATCCAGGCCATGTTGTAGCATTCGCCATATACCTACTTATATCCTATCTCGAAGCAGCCTTAATAAAGAAATAAGAGCAAGAAAGTGATCGATTCACACGTATCCCATTCGCGGCCGTATTATTTGTTTATAACCTACTTTGTTATTAAGTTAAATAAGGCTATAAAGGACGAACCGATATAGCACCGATGGTGCCCGTTTAATTGGTTTGGCGAAACTGTGAGCGGCGTACGACCAGTGCGCCATAGACTAGTTAAATCAATGTTTGAAGGCGCGACACTTAGCATCAGCTGCCAACAACTGGTCCACATACAAAACAGAAATTGCGACACTTAGTCTAATATTTGGGCAATTGAAAGTAGGTATTTCACCTGTGGTCTTAAACATACAGTGGCTTGTAACTTGTAACATAAAAATAGCGCAATTTAGATAGGAAAGCCACTTAGGCCAGCGTTTCCCATTTGCCGGGTCGCGACCCGGTACCGGGCCGTCAAAATAAACTACCGGGTCGCAACATTTCCGCGTTGTTTTAAAAATAATACTTACTATCGATCGACGTATAGTTTAGTGACTAAATAGGCGATACCAAAATATTATAATTAAGTACCTGGTATTAATAAAAAACATTTCTAATATTAATAAATGTGTATTATTTATCCTTAATGGAACCAGCTTAGGTTTAAAAGTATTCAATGGGTCACGAAGGGGCAATGTGAAAATTACCGGGCCATGGCAGAACAATGCTTGGGAAACACTGACTTAGGCTGTTTCAATGTCAGTATTGTATAGTAATTACTTTACAATACATACATATTGAAACAGACTAATAGTAATTACTTACCGCTAGGGTTTCCAGAATCCTCCAAAAAGCGTTGCGTTGTCATTAGGGACTTAATTTGACACAAAAATCTTTCGAGTGTAGGATGAATAGGCATTTTCCGTTATGTTGTTTCATACTTGAAAATTATTCTTTGTTTGATTATGTTCTTCTTTAGAAATTCCATTCTCTTATGTGAAAAATGTGACCAGCTTCTTTGAGAACTGATATTTTCAGGTAAAATTCTCACATCAAAAGGACTTCCATATTCTTCAAAATAATATATTGGCTCTCTGAAGGCTACTCCTCATAGGTACAAAACCTTCCATCAATAGCCCAATCCATTCTCCATATTATTCTTTCACATCCAATCAATGAATGATTTATGGTACGAGAGCGGATGTTTGTTTAATCGATTATGTTTATGACGGTAGCGCCCGAGTGTGCCTGAGTGTGCCTGATTGCGCCTTAGTGCCTGAGATGACGCCTCTTCAGAGGATATGGGTCAATTGGTGCCGTGGGATTTTTGGCTTATAGAGTGGTTTGATATTTTAGCAGTTAAAAATCATGGTGAAATGTAGGTAAATATTACGCCTATCCCTTCGGGGATACAGCCGTGAGTCTACGTGTGTGTATGTGTTAGCAGTGTTTAAGGTAGTGAAAAATTTAATCTTTATTTTGTAATTTATAATAGGGAAGTTTCCTGCAAGTGAAATAAATTATACAAGTATTTTTATCTAGTGAAACCTGTCAAAATAATAGTAGTTTCTTCTTATTCATCAATTAATGTTAAAACTTTATTTAACATTTTTCATCGTAATTTATTGATAATAAGTAATATATTTGACAACAAAACACTATGACGTCACTACGTCATATTTCATACAAAAACCTTAGCAAAGGTCTTTTTGACATATTTCATTCCATTTTCAATATTCGAACTATAGATAGATCTGTAGATTTTAGATTCGTGTTTGACTATTTTGTATCGAGCTTATGTCAAAAACTGTCAAAAACGAATCTAAAACCTACAGATCTATCTACATTTCAAATATTGAATTCCGTAGTTAAAAGTGCGTTTTGAGTAGTTGGAAACACCCCTATTGTTGACAAATATGTATTACATGAATACATCTGAATTTCATATTCAGTCACAGTTTATCATAACATATTATAGCAAAAGTTCCACGTTTGTATGTTCGGTCGCAATAAGTTAAACTCGGTTTTCAATAGTAGAAGATGATTAGCGAGCAACTGATATCGGAGATGGTACAAAAACAAAGTGAGCTGCCAAGCGGTCGTCAGTTTCTCGGGTGTACTTCTGTTTCCAAATGTTTAAGTTTCTCCTAACTTCCATATAAGTCTACGTATCACTCATCATCCTCATCATCCTCTTAGCGTTATCCCAGTTTCAATTTGGGGTCCGCTTTCTAGTCAAACCGGATTTGGCTGAATATTAGCTTTTCCACGGAGCGACTGCCTGTCTGACCTCCGCAACCCGAAGGGATAGCGATAATCCATGGTTTAGACTAGTGTCAGTTTTATTTAGAAGGTACTGACGCCCTGTAACGACTGTCAAAGATCTTCATGACAACCGGGACCGACGGCTTAACGTGCTCTCCGAGGCACGGGACAAGCGATAATTATCAATTCAATACGCACATAACTCCGAAAAGTCATTGGTGCGCGCCGTGGATTCGAACCTGATACCCTCTGCATAGCAGTCTGTTGGTATATCCACTCGGCTATCGCTGCCTTACTTGCCATATAAGTCTACGTATCACTATTACAAACAAATCTTAATCTACCGAAGCAGGTTGTGTTAGGTACATTTCCAAAAGTTCTTTGCAAGCTAATATGTTTTTAAATAGCAATTGGATAGTGAAGGTCAAACAACATTCATCGTCTAATAAATTACCTTATGCAAAACAAGTACAACCCCTAAGTTATAAATTGCCGTAGGGTTGTCACGGCTTATGCCTGTGCCTTATGGGAATAGTATGAAGATACGAGCATCGAACCTTGTCCCGACAGGTGGGCTGATTCCCACGGCATTGCGTGAGTTACTTGACTTTTTGATGTAAGTGTGTAAGTGTAGTGTTACTTTCGTTGATGGGAGGTCTCGTGTGAAAACGTGGCTTTTGGGTAAGTCCAGATGTGTATGTAGATGATAAATTAATTGTCTTGCAATTGAGAGTGGATGGCTGTCGAAGTAGTTAAGGGTATAGACAAACTATATCATCATCAGCCAGGTAGGTAAACTTTGTCACTACTGAGCAAGGGCCTCTTCTCGCTATGAGAAGGGTAAGTCCATATTCTGCCTAAAATCCTCAAAAAATGTATTGACGAAACGCCGGAGTTAACAAATAATATTGTTTCTATAGTTGGTGCCACGAGAAGATAGACTTTTTGTAAACAAACATTCAGAGCTTCACAACCTTTTTTCAAACAGTTGAGTTTTGGATTTTATACTTTTTGATCAGTATTTCATTTTCAATGCCTAATTATGCCACTATGTTTTTAAATTTATATTGTTGAATTTTACTGAAATAAAAATATTTTATTTTGTGTTTGAATGATCGAATGTTTATAAATTTGCCGAATTTTTTGTCGTTTACGTACACGTAATTTATTCTGTAAATTAAGGAAAAATACAGTACTATGTAGGTTAATGATAGAGTACATACATGTTACTCTATTATTGACACGATTCTTTAAAATCATAGACAATAAATCATTTGCTCAAAGTAGCATACCTATCCTTAAATATTAAATTATTGGCCAACAATCAATAATATTACAGATAACTGGCTAGTACATTGCATAAAATTTGCTGGACTTGGAGCAATTCATGGGCAAATCGTCAGAATGAACTTAAACAAAATCCTTTAAATGTTACGGTAGTCTGAATACGCAATTTCTTTTTAGGTATAAATAATTTTCTGTCAACTGCTATTCTGCACCCGCTTTTTCGAGATACTGGCAGCGGGAAGAGCGTTGCGATCCTATAAACTTGTATTTAACTTTAAATTTACCCCGTCTTGATAACTAAAAATTTAATTATGTCCTCTAATAAATGCATGTTATGCCCAAGAATGTAACATTTCAATGAACTAACGCCAAATGTTGACATTCTAGGCGTCAGTACCTCAAAACATTATAAGATCCTGTTGACAGCGCTTAATATTGATAAAAACCCGATCCATTGACATATTAGTTTCCAATGACACGTATCTGTGTACCGTTGCGCTCATTGGATTTGACATTATTTGTTTTTGACAGAACTATCGCTAAGTAACTTAGTAAAAATTATTTGTTTACAAAAAGTCTATGTTCTCGTGGCACGGGCTATAGATCATTCGGTTTATAAATATCAGTAAAACCAATATACCGCGATATAATCCGTAAACTGTTTAATTTCATTTGCGTAAATCCAAGAAAATAGGACTGATACATAAACCTAAAAAAAAACAATATAAAATTAATCATGACTACGAAAGCTTCCATATTTCAACTACGTACCCAATGATAGCGTAGGCATAAACATCTAGAACAGCATACGTAGCGCACCGTTGATATGTAAATGTTTCACGGTAGAACGCGCTCATACGTTGTGCGTTACTGGCTTATTACCGATTATATCGTGTAACAGATGCGTAATGACGCCGATAGCTTTTGTATACCTTTGATATGACGGTTTTATTGCATTTTTAATTGAAAAAGACAACGACTATCTCTAAGGGAATATCACTGTGGGAGTCTTTACATCGCTAAGTAGTTCAAGAGTAACTTTTTCTGACATTTGTGTCTCAAACTGGTAGTTTTATCTCTAAGAAAGAACAAAGAAACAAGACTTCAAAATAGCTTCAGGAGAAAGAGCGACGAAAAAAAATTACGGTGAAAATAAAACCTTTCGTCTCAGTAAAATAAAGAACAAAACAGTGCAGTCACCTTGTTATTTAAAGTCGATATTCTGAGAGAAAGTTCGAGTTCGAGATCGACTATCCTGTTCGAGCTATTACATCATCCTTCCCAGCTTTGATTAAAATGTGTTCCAACTGCTTCACACAGGCTATTATGAAAAGTGTTGGGTGGTAGTCCACCACGCTTGCCAAGTGCGAGTATGCAGACTTCAAATACCTTTCGAGTAAAGAATTCCTAGCAGTTAAGCAAGAAAGTAGGTACTTCAATTTACATGTAGTAACTTCAATGTAAACGCAGAGCAATCAACCCCAAACTGACCAACAGTTCTTCTCGCTCATCAAATCAAAACATCCAAAATAAAGCGAAATGCCGAAATCGGATCACTACCACTACCTGAGTTTTTTTTCCAAATTATTCGACCACTTTTTTCGACCAGTGATACTTTAGACTATTATTTTGTCATAAAATACTCTATCACAACATTTTTGGGATGCGGATTCAGATGATTGGAGTCCGGGTTTGGGAGCCGACAATGTTTATATCAAATGTGAAAAGGACGACGGCCGTATCTATATTTAACCTACTGCTATTATAAAGGCGAAAGTTTGTGAGAATAGATGGATGGATGGAAGATTGTAACTCTTAAACGGATTTTAATGAAATTTTGCAGTATGAACATACATGTTATAAAATGAATTCCCCTTTCCTTCTTGTCTACATGAAGGCGATAAATTGAAGGACTACCGAACGGCTTGTTTTGCGGTTTTCACCAAAAGATAGTTCTTGAGGCAGTGTATAATTTATTTATTTTTTTATTTAATTTCTTTATGCACAAAAGAAGAGTACATAGGCGGACTTAATGCCTTATGGCATTATCTACCAGTCAACCTGGGTGGTGGAGAGATAAGTGTGGTAGGTGCATTTAACATAGTGTAGAAATGTTTTTAAAGTAAAAGGGAATTATACAATAATATAAGAGTACCTGAGTACGTAAAAACAAATGAAGTGATATAGAGTGAGCGAAACAATTGTATAAATAAAGTAAATACAAAATTATATTACATAAGAGTACATAACAAATATACATACACATATGTACATAAATACTAATAAATATGTGTATAAACATATACAATATACAAATACATATAATTATAATATATATAAATATATATGTATATATGTATATACATATATAAATATAATATACTATATTTGATGAGAATGATGGGTTGATTCCTTCAATTTGTTGAAGAGAAGCTCTCGTACTTTCATTTTAAATGCATAACGGTTGGTGGACATTCTGACTTCAGGAGGGAGCCTATTCCAAAGCAGTACAGCTTGTACTATGAAAGAAGAGGTAACGAAAACAGAAGAATGTGTGGGACACGCAAGAAGTAATATATATATATATATATATATATATATATATATATATATATATATATATATATATATATATATATATATATATATAAATCGCGGAAGACTTCTTGCGTCATTTCAAAGTCGAACCTTATGGCGTCCACCACTGTCAATGAGATTTCAATTGTTATTTGTGCGAATATAGGTACACTTTAGTCATGTGAATTCAATTATCAACAATAAATTTTGATTTAACATGAAATGAAGATATTCAATTTCAAATAATTCTCGCTGGTTTCTGGCGTCCGTTCATGATGGAAATAATGTGACGCACTGTATATTTCTGAATATGTTCTATGTGTATTACAGATTATCCTACATCCATCTAAATTTAAGTTTATATCGGATCCGTATATTTTCCTGTATTTCATATAAGCTTTCCATTAATTAAATGAGTTCCTACTACATTAGAGGTTATATTGATACCGAATATTTTTTCGGTATATAGTCCATATATTGTGTTGAGAATGCTGCTTCCTCCTAAACTGATATATTTATCGATACCGTACACTCTCGTGTTCCATCCGTAATGACCGTTTCGAATGGTACCTACCATTAGTTGCCATATTTGATCTCACAACTATGTACTGAAGAACTGTTGCTCAAGTTGTTGTTCTTTTTACATGTAATGTTTTTGTTGAAATCTTTCTTCTTTTTGCTAGTGATGGTCTTTATCAAACATCTCTCCTCATGGGGTGTTATTCTACCCTGCATCCCACCGTGACCTCCATCCGTAAACCTCCATCCCTATCCCATCCGTGGCCTCATCCGTGAACCCCTACCCTTGCCCTCATCCGTGAACCCCTACCCGTGCCTACACCCGTGAACCCCCACCCGTACTCCCACCCATGAGTTCGCACCTGCATCCCCACTTATGTACTCCACCCGTGAACCCCCCCGTGCCCTCACCAGTGAACCCCCACCCTTGTCCTCACCCGTGAACCCCACCCATGTCCTCACCTGTGAACCCCAACCTATGCCCTCCACACGTAAAACCCCACCCCCCGGGCCCCGACTTATGCACTTCCACCCGTGCTCCTCGCCGGTCCCTTCCCGGTGCTTGCCCGATCCCTGCCCTGATCCTACCCTACGAGTACTTCTAGATAGCCAAAAATATTTGAATCTAGTAGGGGCATAAACTGAATTCCGAATTCTAAACCGCAAAGTTATCTTGGTGGAGTAATTAATACCTAATCCACGTACTACAAAGGTTCACAAACTTATTTGTGTAGATTCTAAAATATGAAAACTAGACCAAAATTAAAAAGGCTGTAAAGTCGGTATACGGGCGAAAGTTTTACGTGACAACGACTTTGAGTGGTAAAATAATTTTAATGTGAATATTCATTCGTATAGTAGGAAGAAGGATGAAAGACGCGTGCCTTTCACTTTTTATGTCTGTCTCTCTCGCTCTTAGGCGGGACGCGTGCCTCTCACTCTCTCTCATTGTGAGCGCATAACGTGAGCGGAGCGTAACGCAGTTTCTTGAAGTGTCACCCGGCAAACCAATTTATAAGACGTTGTCACGTCAAAAGGTACATTTGTTTGAATTTTTCCTAAAGGTTTAAGGATTCTTTTTATTTTTTTAGGATTAATGATAATGATCATCAAAATTACAAGCTTGTACCTATGTCTGCTAGAAATACCTTAGAATTTTATGAAGACCGTTGAGTGAGTGTGACAATCAATAATTTTAAAGTACTAGTTCGATTTGGATGAAACTCTGTAATATATTTTTCATCCCTTCTATTCGAAAAGTGTCACTTTGTCCTCTTTTAGTTGGAGCAAAATAGCTCTTTTCTGTTAAGCACTTTTTAGCGGGCGGAAAAGTGATTTGAATTTGGAACGTATATCATTCATAGAAATCGAACGTAAATTGTATAAATAACTGGCTGGTACGTGTTGGTTGCACGGGCGTGACCCGCGCTAACAAAAAAACAGCGCGCGAATTACGACTCTGTTCTAGTAATCAGTAGGTACATACTTTATTGAATTTTGCAAAAATAATGAGTTCTACGTCGGGTTGTGAAAGAGGAAAATATAAATTTGTAATTGTTTTAACTTATATTCACACGTCTAATTGTCCTACTAATATTATAAATGTGAAAGTTTGTGAAGATGGATGGATGGATGGATGGATGGATGGATGGATGTTTGTTACTCTTTCACGCAAAAACTACTGAACGGATTTGGATGAAACTTTACAATAATATAGTTCATACATCAGAATAACACATAGGCTACAATTTATAAAGATTTTGTATAATGTTGCCATAATATAAGGAAAAGTATAAACTAAGTCGGCAAAAATCCATAGCTCTGAAAGCTATTTATTGGAATTTTACCCCGTTCCTGATGACAGATTGATCTGATATTTGGTATACACTCATATTTTCATCAAGATAAAAGATAATATTTAAATGATTGTAATTTCAAGATGGCCGCCGATATAAAATGGCGGATCATATTATATTACTTCACAACAACCTCAATATGGGTATCAAATGAAAAGGCTTGATTGGTAGAAAAGAGCTCACTATGAAAAATCCAAGATGGCCGTCGCCACAAAATGGCGGATTACTTATTTTCCACAAATACCTCAATATGGGTATCAAATGAAAGTGCTTGATTCGTAGAATAGAGCTCACTATGAAAAATTCAAGATGGCTGTCGCCGTAAAATGGCGGATTACATATTTTCCACAAATACCTCAATATGGGTATCAAATGAAAGGGCCTGATTGGTAGAATAGAGCTTACTATGAAAAATCCCAAAATGGCCGCCGCCACAAAATGGCGGATTACCTATTTTCCACAAATACCTCAATATGGGTATCAAATGAAAGGGCCTGATTGGTAGAATAGAGCTTACTATGAAAAATCCAAGATGGCTGTCGCCGTAAAATGGCGGATTACATATTTTCCACAAATACCTCAATATGGGTATCAAATGAAAGGGCTTGATTCGTAGAATAGAGCTCACTATAAAAAATCCAAGATGGCTGTCGCCGCAAAATGGCGGATTACTTATTTTCCACAAATACCTCAATATGGGTATTGAATGAAAGGGCTTGATTGGTAGAATAGGGCTCACTATGGAAAATCCAAGATGGCTGCCGCCACAAAATGGCGGATTACTTATTTTCCACAAATACCTCAATATGGGTATCAAATGAAAGGGCTTGCTTGGTAGAATAGAGCTCACTATGAAAAATCCAAGATGGCCGCCGCCTCAAAATGGCGGATTACCTATTTGCCACAAATACCTCAATATGGGTATCAAAAGAAAGGGCTTGATTCGTAGAATAGAGCTCACTATAAAAAATCCAAGATGGCTGTCGCCGCAAAATGGCGGATTACTTATTTTCCACAAATACCTAAATATGGGTATCAAATGAAAGGGCTTGATTGGTAGAATAGTGCTCACTATGAAAAATCCAAGATGGCCGCCGCCACAAGATGGCGAATTACCTATTTTCCACAAATACCTCAATATGGATATCAAATTAAAGGGCTTGATTAGTAGACTAGAGCTCACTATGAAAAATCCAAGGTGGCCGCCGCCACAAAATGGCGGATTACCTATTTTCCACAAATACCTCAATATGGGTATCGAATGACAGGGCTTGATTGGTAGAAAAGGGCTCACTATGAAAATAGAATGAGAAGTATCAACTAACAACAAAATTAAAATCTTGAAAATAAAATTAACTAAAAAAAATCATTTTGGGCATAGCGTTGCAGAGTAAACATTATGATAGAAATTTCACTTGCCCAACGATTTTATATTTGTCTGATCAATACCCCAGATTGATGAGAGCATTGGTGCGATCTGGTAGCTAGAACTTACCGAATTACTGTTTAACTTTTAGTACATAATCTAACTGCTTGCATCATTTTTTATTGTAATAAAACAGTATAACATCAAAAAAATATATATATGTTTTTACAATGCTCATTCTAGAGTAGTTATCAAATTGTTTTCAAAATTGATAGATTTATTTTGACGAATAGTTAAAAGTTATCACGATTTATCTGACCTAAGCGCAGCGTCATTAAAAGCGCTTTCTATGAGTTAGTGCGCTTAAGCACAGCGAGGCGGAGGGACGGTCTGATTGTCTGATATGTACTTTGTGGTACCTAATGCTTTCAGATTTTATTTTTGCTGCTGTTATATTTAGTAGGTATATAAACTCTTCATAACTTCAAAAATATACTTACATACTAATCTTTACCTGAAGTTCAACGATTATGAAAACAAAAGTAATTTTTCAGTATTATCTGTTTATATGTATGCTATACGGCTAATCTACAGAGCCGTTTGTGATGAAATTTGACATGGATACTGGATAATCTGAAACCCGGGGAAGTACATAGGCCACTCTTTATTAAAATATCATGCTGGCGAAGCCGCGGGCGAAAGCTAGTATTAAATATATTCATTAATTACATAACATAGAAAGGGGATAGAAAGTAGAGTATATGACTCGAGAGCAAATTATTTTTCCCTCGGGCAATGTACTTTGAACCCCTCGCTGCGCTCAGGATTCTACGTTAGAATCCTGAGCTACGCTCGGGATTCTATTCTAGAATCCTTCGCTTCGCTCGTGGTTCAAAGTAGCGCCCTCGCCGTAAAAATACCATTTTGCTCCCTTGTCATACAATCTACTATTATTATAAAGATTTTCTCTTGATAATGAAATGTTCAGATGTCTAGCTTTATCCAGAACGAAGTTACAGAGACTTAAAAAAGGCCTGAATGGCTTCGGTAAAAGTAAAATAACGACTGAGCTTTTTTGCTCGACTTTTTTGGGTTCAATGCCTGCACGGCATTGAACCCAATTGAACCCTGATTAAATACGAGCGTTATCCAGGATAAAAAAAGCTTATTACAGTCATAATTGAGTCGGCATTCTTGTTCTAACCATATCGATGTACTACGTACTGCCTGATGTTAAGCAAATATGTTGTCGAGGTTGTAGCACACTGACGCAGAAGATACCTGCCTACCTATTTACTCGAGATTGGATAACCTTCTTCTCGCGTCGGTTTCCTCAATGCTGAGGGTCGTGACCACCTCGTGGAGACAGTCAATTGCGGACCACTTCCTGCCATCTATTCCTATCTGCCGCTGAGTGGAGAGCGATTCGCACGACTCTTAACACCACGGTACACGATACCGTGGTGTTAAGAGTCGTGCGGATCTGGTCGATCCAAAGCATCGGGCTTCTGCCTCTCGGTCTTTTTACTTCCACTTTGCCAGTGATTATTAACTTTTCCAAGTTATCACTGTCTTTCCTCGCAATGTGCCTGAAGTACTTTAGAACTCTGCGCAGGCAGATGGTGGAAAGCCTCGTCTGAATCTTGAGCTCCTGTATGATCGATACGTTGGTGCGGTGTGCTGTCCAGGGGATGTCCAGCATATTCCTCCAGCACCACATCTCGAAAGCATCAGTGCGATCACGGTCATCTTTCTTCAAGGTCCATGTCTCTGCGCCATACAAGAATATGGAGAACACCAGAGTGCATACAAGATTGATCTTGGTTTTCAGAGAGATATTCTTGACATATCTTTGACAGCAGTGCCATGGCTCCTTTTGCCATCCCGATCCTTCTTCGCACCTCAGATTCACAAAAACCATTATTACTAATGCTTGAACCCAGGTATATAAAGCTGTTAACCGTCTCTAAATTGAGTGACCCAGTGGGCTCAAGCTTGCCTGTGCGATCTATGACCATGATCTTCGTTTTGGACCTGCTTATAGAGAGACCTAGTTCACTGCTGATGCGCTCCATCCTATCCAGTAAGGTGATAATCTCGGCGTCATCTGACGCTAGCAAGGCGGTGTCGTCTGCATAACACAAATTACAGATTTTGCGTCCACCAACGGTGATGCCTCCTTCCCAGCTATCGTAAGTGCGCTTCACTATATATTCACCGTTTATATTGAATAGGATGGGTGAAAGGACGCAGCCATGTCAAACTCCTTTTTCAAAACTGAATGGTTTAGATTTTGTACCGTCAATCCTCACCACACTTTGGTTCTTGTGATATAAAGATTGCAGAAGTGCAATCAAGTGATGAGGTACACCCAGTTCTGATAAGACCCACCATAGAAAAATTATGTATGTACGGATTTGGTGAACCAATCTACAAGTGGATAAAATCATACTTAAGCTATCGTGACTCCAAGGTTGTATTGAATGGCTTCAAATCATCCACACGCTCCATAACTTCAGGAGTGCCTCAAGGATCACACTTAGGGCCATTATTATTTAATATGTTTATCAATGACCTGCCGGACTGCTTTCACCCCTGCCCTGCTATTCGCATATGACCTTAAAATCTTTAAGCCTGTAGAGTCATTTAATGAGGCCCTACTTCTCCAGAAAGATCTGGATTCGTTGTCTATATGGTGTCATAACAATGGTATGCAATTGAATCCAAATATATGTCAGTTTATGAAGTTTACTCGTGAGATTGACCAAATAACATCAAAATACTCGATTAACAGCGTAGAATTAAATGAATGTGATTGTGTTAGAGATTTAGGCGTTTTGTTAGACAAAAAGTTAACCTTTGTACCTCATTTGGAAATGATCATTAGGAAAGCATCTAGATCACTGGTCTTTATTGTAAGAAATGGAAAGGATTTTCGCAAGCCTCATACAACATTTTTGTTATAAGTACAATAGTTTTGTGAGAAGTCATTTAGAATACTGTAGTGTAGTTTGGCGACCGCATTATGCTGTTCATATTTTAAGGCTAGAAAGAATTCAAAAAAGATTTCTGTGGCACTTGTCGGCTGTCGCCCCCGCGTTTCCCAAGAATGGTTTCTTATCAGGATAAACTAAAAAAATACAGACTGGAAACACTTGAAAAGAGAAGAAAATATTTAGACCTGGTTTTCTTATATAAACTTGTCCGCAACAAAATTGACTGTACACAACTCCTTCATAGAATAAATTTTAGAGTGCCATATAAATATCCTAGAGCATAACATCAGTCTCCTTTATCCGCCACCCAGAAAAACTGTTTCAGGCTCTACCTCTCCTGTCCCTCGCATGTGCAAGCTACTTAACCTCTGCAATCACGATGTTGATACATTTGCTGATTCTCTTACTAAATATCGCAAAACTATAAAATGTAATACTTTCTTATAAAGGTATTTCTGTATGTACGCATCATTTAAGATTGGCGTTACTGTATCAGATTTTGACAAGCTTTGCGATCCGGAATTGTGGCCATTAAATACAGAAATATGCGAATGGATTAATTGGTTTCGTCGACCAACCAAACCAAATTAGACGCCAGCATAATATTTTCAACTGTTTTACAATATTATACCAAAATGTGAGAGGAATTCGGACAAAAACTCCCCAATTTTTGTCTTTGCTGGAATCCTCCGAGTGTGATCTGTTTGCAATCACAGAAACCGGTCTCAATGCAGCTATTACGGATTCAGAATTTCTCGTGCCAGGATACCAAATATTGCGATGCGATCGCGCTGATGGTCGCAAACAGGGCGGAGCACTTTTAGTGGCCACACCGCGATTTGAGTTGCGGTCAGTGGCGATCCCAGGTAACGTTAACGTGGACGCTCACAGTTTTGAGTTAGTGCGTGGTAGTTTGTATAGGGGAAATCGGTATCTAATTACATGTTGTACGGTTTATATTCCTCCGCAGACTGAAGAGAGCGAGTATATGGTTTTGTTTCAAATATTGGAAAATATATGTGTTAAATATAAAAATAAGTTAGTAGTTTTAGGTGATTTTAATTTGTATTCCTGTAATAGTAACATTGTTAATTATTTTGAATATTTTATGGCATTTTGTGAATTCGTTCAGTGTAACGAGATACCGAACTGTAGTAGAAGATAGCTGGACCTCGTGTTGTGCGCGCGCGGCGCCGGCGTCAGAGTGCGCGCTGCCGACGAGGCGCTGCAGCCCGTCGACGCCTACCACCTCGCGCTGCACGTGCGCCTCGCGCTCTCCGCGCGCCCCGCGACACCCGCTCCCCCCGCGCCACCAGCGCCCCCGCGCACGATTCTCCTGAGCCGAACGTGCGACACCCTGCCGCACAATCGATATGCCGCCAAAAATGGAATTTCAACAAAGCAAATTTCCATCTTTTGTATCGAACTTTGAGTGAAATAGACTGGACTAATTTATATTGTAGTACGGAGCCAGATGTTGCATTAGATATTTTTTGTGATAAAATCTATGAGATCGTTAGTAAGTATGTGCCCCTAAAAAAGACTAGTTCAAAGAGCAGTAGGTACGTATACCCTATATGGTATACGAGTGCCATCATCAGGGACATACAACTCAAATATGAGCTACATAAAAAGTATAAATCTATTAGGTCGAGTGAAAGCTATGAAGCATTTTCTCGGTGCAGGGCGAGGGTTAAAGCCGAGACCGCCCGAGCTCACGACGAGTATCGAAACCGTGTACAAAGTCACCTGGCAAGAGAACCGCGAGCATTTTGGAATTTCATAAGGTCTAAATTGAAAGATTTGTTTAGTTAATTTAATTTAGTTGAGTTTAGTTATTTAAGAGTTACCATTATTGTTAAATATTTCTGTACATAGGCTATTGCATTAGGTAGTAAGTATCTGTAATAATAGTCTTTATGAGTGTGTTATAAATAAGATAAATAAATAAAGTATGCTTGGCAAATTTTTGTATCAGGAAAAGGTATGCTATGTAAATAAAAACTGAACTGTAATCCGTACTTTTTTTAACTTGTTCTTAGTAATACTTACTTATGTTTGTTATTGTAAGTGTAAGTGGTGTTTGCTTACAATTGGATGTAACTGTTACTCTAAATCGTAAGATGTTTATAATATTTGCTTGTATTACTGTTACAATTGTTAGCAAACCTAAATAAATAAAAATAGACAGTCCCAGTTGACACAGTCAAATGCCTTACTATAGTCGACGAAGCACATTATGACAGGTGTGTCGAACTCATAGCATTTTTCCACAATTTGCCTGACGTTTAATATTTGTACATGCGTGCCTTTTCCCTTGACAAAACCGGCCTGTTCTAGCGGGATCTGCCAGTCAAGATAATACCAGACCCGGTTGTTTATGATGTCTAACAGGACTTCGCTTGCGTGACAAATTAAAGCGAGTGTGCGATAATTATCACATTTTTTGGTCGAACCTTTTTTATGGGCCTTGGGCCAATTGCCGTTCCACTATACGTGGTTGCAGATGTTGTGCAGTGTGTCAACACCTTTTTCACCCAGAGCCTTCAACACTTTAGCTGTAATTTTATCCAGACCTGGCGCTTTGTTAGTTTTTAACGATCCAATGGCCGTTACTATCTCCGATCTTAGGATGTCGGGTTCCAGGTGCAATTTAGCCCATATGGATAACCTAGACGTCCGAATGTTTAATACCTAACTAAGATAATATCGTATGACGAGATACATTCATTTAAATCGTACTAGTAGTTTAAGAATTATATTGCAAGTCAAAGTTATTTGATTTATAATCCACTTGAAGAAGGAGGTTATCAATTCGACTGTATGTTTTTTTGTATATTTATTTCGCGGATTACTTCGCCAAGAAGGAACCGTTTTCAATGGTTCTTTTTTTCATAGGTCATACTTCAATGTTGGTCCCTTTCAAATTTTATCGAAATGAGCTGAGCTGTTTTTGAAAAATAAAGAATAACTAAAAAAATATATATATATATACTACTAAAAACAAAATAAGGCCCACTAAGATTTTTTGCTGTACCATGAAAACGATAAAGACAATTGTTTAACTTATGTAACTACAAAATAATGTTATTGGTTATAATTTTATAGCCTAACTATTGTGTTTAAAATAATGATCAGGAATTGTTTTTAAGTCCATAATGAAATTGGCCATATTGAATGAAAAACATGAACAAAAGAAATCACCGAAAAAATACAAAATACTGTTCTTGTCACTTTTGTTTCTTCTCTTTAGTAACGAGTATGTATGTCCTCTTCTCTTAGCAACACACTCCAGAAGCCTTGTGTGCATACTCTGGATCAAATTCCTCACTTTTTCATCTGGAATCTCCTCCCAGGCACGTTTTAAAGCGTCAATCAGCTGCTGTTGATTGTAGACCCCTTGCTCATTCACTCTAACCCTTCGTTTCAATTAGTCCTACAATTGCTGGATTGGAATTAAATCCGGACTGTTAGCTGGCCATGGTAATAGGCCATGTTCTTGCTTCAGGATGAATCCAGGCCCACTTGCTGTGCAAATGGGATCAATTGAGGCCTGATGACATCCTCGATGTATCGTTCAGCCGCTCGCCGCATGGTCTCCACACACTAACACGCCAATCATCATTGAAAAATTTTATTTTGCATTCGTCTGTAAAAAGCACCTTGCCCCACTGATTAATCCTCCAGTACAAATACTGAGGCGAGAATCTTAAACGGTTTGCACGTTGAATCCTGGTCAGAGGAATCAGAACAACTCGTCGTCTTGACATTTGCTGGTCTTCGTGCAATCGATTACGTATAGGTTGATCACTGACACGGATACCCGTTGTCAGCCGTAGGCGGTGTTGTAACTTACGGCTCGTAACTGTACGATCACGACGAGCACTTTGTTGGATGTACCGAGCCTCGTGCGCCGTTGTTACACAGAACTCTACCTGAACCGGGTCTCCTGGCAGCACTGCCGGTCTCTTGGAAGCGATTCCATACATTTTGGACAGCTCTTCAAGAAAATCCCAACTGTAAACCCAATAACGATGAGAACGGCCTTCTTGAATCATAGTTGGCTCTGGTTGCCGTTATTGTATACATGTGCCTTCGTAATGGTGGCATGATTAACGCGAGATGATAAATGAATCAATTAAAATTGAAAAGTAAAACTTTTGTCCTAAATAACCGAGACAAGTTAGGAAGACAATCGAAGAAAAACTTAAGAATAACATTTAATTTTTTTCTTGGAATGACGACCAATACTTTTCAAATTAGGAACACGAACACCAGCATAAAAGAGATCAAACACCAAAGAGTTCGTAATATCAATAAAATGCTACTTATCAGTCACTTTCAGTTTACTAAAGTAGACCTAAATGTAAATAAACTAGTGGCCCTTATTTTGTTTTGAGTAGTATATATCAACTCGAGTGAACTATTCGAATTTTGTACACGATTAAAATCGGTTGTGTGCCATCTTTGGTGAAAAATAATTAGTCACCGACAACTGACCCTCTCACTCCACGATCGTCATAACAGGTTAGACGAGTAAAAAATATATAAAGACAACCAGTGGATATCGGGCGAGGCATCAAGGGCAGCAATCAGAAAATAATAAGGGACGTATAGGCCGCGCCACAAAAGTTGGTGAATGTGAAGTTAGCTGCAAGCTGCGCAATATCCAATCCTGACTGAACCTCACATAAAGCTGCGCGTTGATTGGATATTGCGCAGCTTGTAGCTTATTTAACATCCGCTAATTTGTGTGGCGCGGCCTATAACCAAGGTGGCATCAAAGGAAGTAACCAAGGGCCATCAAGGGGCCCAACTAAGGAAGCATCAAAACGAAAGGAATTGTATCGGTAATACCATCAAGCTTTATTTTTGCTGAGTTATTAAGTACAATATTAAGACCATAATCATAAAATTACAAATTTTTTCACGATTCAATCAAGTCAATCAAGAACACTAGACATATTTTTGTTGTAAATTTGACCCAAACAAACAAATAAACTGGTCAAGCTAAATAAAACCGTAAAATATGCGTCAAAAAATTTGAGGTAAAGAGTAGGTTTTCTTACAAATGCACCCTTTTACTTAAAGAAGGAATGTTGTTACATCGTTTGATAGTTATGTTTATTATTGTCGATTATATGTAAAGCTTTTGTTGATAGCTTTACCTAATCCAGCAAACAATTGATTTATTGAAGGAAGTACGAGTTACGTAAACAAAACATACTATACATTTCTTGGTATATTTTCAAGAAATATAATATTTACTCTCAGCTTACAATTTGATTACAAGTTATTTACTTAATAAGTTATTTACTTAAAAATACTAATTTACCTATTACCTATTAATCATTTTAATTGAACTTTATGATAATAGTTACTTGCAAATGAAAGTAACCTGGCACTTCTTTTCATGTTGCTGGTTATTTTACTTCCACTTCACACCACAAGTGTTTTTGCATCCGCCCCGGCTGGCTAGTCAAAACAGTGTTAACAAAATTACGCTGCGGGCCTCTAACAGGTTGCAACCCGCGTGCTAACTCCGCCCCCTCACGCTAGCCATCTCCGTATTTGCGCTGTTTTGTTGGACGCAATTAAATCGCTAATTAGAATCGATAAAAACTTTTTATTATACTGAATAAGAATTACGGAAGCAATATTATCGGCATGATGTATGTAACCAAAATAATGAATATACGCCATTAATATACATCTCTCAGTAGCGGCCTCTTAAATTCGCGCGGCTCACTGCGGAACTAAAAAATACGCCGAAATTCACTCTCGTGACAAAACTACGTCCATGCCAATATTTCACCCATGCATTGTACTGATCTTTTGATGGCTCCTGGCTGAATTTGAGAGATGGTCAATCTTGCGTCCGTATACAGGACGCAACAAGTCAGTCGGACGCAACATCATCGGTAAAACCCGCCATGTAGGACGCAATATCAACATGGGGATGTAAATATATATATATATAATATATATATATATAAGTAATGTAATATATATATATATATATATATATATATATATATATATATATATATATATATATGTATAATGTGGGTGGAGCGGCGGGTTAACTAGTACTACTGCTCTAATTTTGACTCTAAGTAAGTAAATAGGAAAAGCCTTCAGCACAAAACAGCGTTACTGCGACGTCTTTTACACTAAATATCAATTTTATTGCAAAATGAAAAAATATAGAAAGAGGTTTGCCAAATGAATAGGCATAAAATTTCGAGAGCCACATTTATACGAAAATAGAAAACGTTTATAGGTACATAAACTATAAGGCTCCATTTGAAAAGCTTACAATGCTAAATACGCGTTTTAATACTTTAATGACAAAGGTGCCGTGCCGAAGCATTGACAACCTTTTCTTGAAAAATCCAAAATGCTCTTTCCATTTTTGAAATATTCCTCGTAAGTACGGGTCTCCGGCTCTAGGGGACCCGGAGTATGTGGTGTTACCACTTAAAAACCAACCAACTGCTGGGCGAAGACCTACGGCGACAAGAGAATATTCCTCTCATTGCGCCATGTTAAACCTGACTCATTTGCACCATGTCAAACCCGACCCTTGCCCAAGAAAGGCTACATACAAGACACAAGGGATGGAGTAAGGGTAGGCCCTTACTGGCTCTACAAGACGCTTGGCAGCTTATCTATGGAATGACATAATGAAATGAAATGATACTCCCAAGGAGTATATTTACCAACCCCCTTGGCTTAGCTACCCGACCTAGATGAAAGCCTCTGATGCGAAATACGCCATTCCAATGTCCAAATCTTAATATATAAAATCATTGCGTTACTGACTGACTGACAGACACGCTACAGCCGAAACTATTGGGCGCAGGAAGCTGAAATTTGGCATGTATGTTCCTTGGGGACTGTAGGGGTGCACTAAGAAGGGATTTCCCGAAATTCCCACGGGATCGGCCAAAACGGGTAAATTTAAAAAAAATGCAGGCGTAGCTGCTGGCGTCCTCTAGTTTCGAATAAGGTAGGTTCATGATTTATTAATTATCAGTCCCGCTGCCACTTTGTCTTTCCAGCAATAAATCCCTACTAGCAGTAACATAATTTGATAAATAATACTAGCTACTCCCCGGGGCTGCACCGGCGGATAAAAATTACATTATAATAATTTAACTTTCAAACAAAATATAGGCAAGATCTCTTTATAGACCCTCTTAATTCAGCCGTTTTGCAAAATCTGGAATCCTTCTTAACGGACGCCTACCTAAAATGTGTATAAACTACATCCCAATTTTAATCTTTATACTCCCAGCCGTTTTCGAGATTTCGTGATAATTGACCTTACAGGTAATGTTTTAAGCTTTAACTACTCACTTATTAAAATACTATAAGCTACAGAAGTTTTAACACAACATACCGTCCTATAAACACCTCAAGCTCAAAAAACTACGCCACAACAAACCAAGGTTAATATCGGTTACAAAAACTCCCCACGTGCACTCTCAGGTGTACGACACGTGTTATAGACGCCATATGTCACAGGTTCAGTGCCAGACGAGGCACAGGATTCTGCACAATTGGACATATGATTTGTGGGTTTATGTTTAGGGCGGGGTTGAGGCTGGGCAAGTAAGTGGTCAGTAGAGATGTTTGTACAATTTATGTCTTACTTGCGTATTCCTGCTTCGCGCGTGGATGAAAAGTGAAATAAAATATGCGAAATATTCGTTCGTATCTATAATTTAGAAACAATTGGTTCTTCTTATAAAAACCCCTATAATTTTAATTTCAGGATCAAAGGCAGCCACAGGATGTAGGTATATTGCCAATGTTAGATCAATTTTAAATTCAGAAAAAATATTTACATACCTACATAATTGTACCTGTTATAAGGTTTGGCGTTTTGTGCATCTTGTAGAATGTCCAAAAACCCCGGTCCTATCCGGTATCCTAAAAATTCATGGCGAACTGTGGGTGTAATATTACATCTCTGTCTAGGTACCCCTTTGGGGATAAAGGCATGAGTCTATAAATATATAAAAATAAATAAAAATATTAAGTAGGAATATACTAGAGTCTACCGAATGTTACACATTGAAATCATTGATTTCTGTCCAAGTCTAGATCTAGACTTTTAAGTTAGAAAAGTTTAAAATAATTGAATCCTCCCCAAATTCAAACTTTATTACCCTATAATAGCAGTCAAGGGGTCGTTTCAGGGTCAAACGGTATAGCACGGGGTTGACAAGGGGGTGCACATCCATGCTCCCCTGTACAACAATTTTAATTAGCCAACCGATCCAACCGTTGTGACCATATGGGGTGGCTTATGGCAAATATGGGGTATGAATAGCTGCTTATGTGGTGTAAATATTTAATCTATGCATATTTTATTTTGAATAGTTTTTACGCTGATGAGATCAAGATATTGGCAAGAAGTTTGTGATGTGATTTAGAATGGCCAGTGGTAGGAATTGGTGGCTAGGTATAGCTGGGAGAAAAAAAACAAAGGAAAACAGTCCAGATATATGTTTATTAATTGGAAAATTTGAACAAAGGCTATACCAAAATATTTGGTCGAAAGTCGAAGGTCGAAGTCTACTCGTTGTGGACATCATGCCAAGTCATACTAACCAAAAATAATACCTGGGAAACAATATTTTTTCAAGTTTTCACATTTTTTTAAACCGCAATTAAAAGCGGGCGCGTGCAATGCTCGAAATACCTACTTATCCATAGGGTCGTAGTGCAACTAAAGAACATATTGGTGGGGTAAATGCATCGATTTTGTACCTAATTAGAAAAATTCCATACTAACTTTGAGCCTCAATATCTCCTGAACCAGTAATTTTCCAGGAATGGTGCCGAAGTAAAAAAATGTTGTAGTGATTGGTACAACATGGGATTTCAGTTTTCGTTAAGGGTCTTTTTACACCCTGTATATTTATATGCCCTGACTGACCGATTAATAACATAGGTATCTAGAACCGTGGCCGTGTGGTTGACGGCATAGAATACAAGTGTCACCACCCCCTATCTTCCCGTGGGTGTCGTAAGAGGCGACTAAGGGATAACACGATGCAAATACCATATTTGCGTAGAGACGGAAAACTCGACATCAAACCCTATACGACTGCCTCGTTGGTGTCGCGGCATAAATGTGCGCGTGGGATCGGGAGGTCCCGGGTTCGATTCCTGGGTCGGGCAGTGTTATTGGGTTTTTCTGTCAAGAAATTCTCAGTAGCAGCACGGAGTCTGGAAATGTGCCCGGTACGGCAATAGGCTCGCCCCTTATTACGTGGGACTAAAGTATATCTGGCGAAAAGTGGGTGTAGAAATACACCTCTGCCTACCCCTTCGGGGATAAAAGGCGTGACGATATGTATGTATGTATGTATGTATCTAGAACCTAAATAGCTGTGGCTGTATATAAGCTTAGGTAGTTGATGACTTTTTATGTTGTTAGCTAACTACCTCACTACTAACTAGCAGGTTTTTTAAATCTCATCTCTAAGAGGTGAAATGAGTGATAAGTGTTTGTTTGAAAAAATTTTTTCCATTTGTATATTTTTCTGGTCAGTATCCACAGTTATTACAACTGTAATAGGTATTAGTAATATTACACAACTTGTTAGACAGTTTTTAAAAGTGTAAACTTTAATGCAAGTTTTTATCTCTATTTACAGTCTCTGAAATGATACTAAGGGTACCTACCCTGCCAGAAAATACTAATTTCTCCTCAATCCTGTATCGAACTCCAGATCTTACATAGGATTATAGGTATATAGGGAACAGCCTCATTGCTCAAGTAACTAGCCGCCTTTCACTGTCATCTTACGTCCGGTTTCAATAATATATTCAATCTATTCATTGATTTGGCTCATAAAAATACATATTTGCCATAGTATATGGCAGTAAATGTAAATGTAGAATCATTAAGTCATCATCCTCAGCCCTTTAGGTATACTGTCCCACAGCTGGGCACGGGCCTCTTCTCATTATGAGAAGGGTAAGGCCATAGTCCACCACGCTGGCCAAGTGCGGGTTGGTAGACTTCACATGTCTTTCGAGAACATTATGGAGAACTCTCAGACATGCAGGTTTCCTCACGATGTTTGCCTTCACCGATTAGCAAGCGATAATTAACAATTTAATACGCACTTAACTCCGAAAAGTCATTGGTGCGTGCCGTGGATTCGAACCCGAGACCTTCTGCATAGCAGTCGGTCGGTCTCTCCACTCAGCTATCGCTGCTTATAAGAATGATTAAGTAATTAACTTAAATTTTGACGTTCATAAGCGTCACTTTGTGGCCTAGATGAATTTGAATTGACTTGACTATATTTTTTTATACACAGGCATTAACAAAAAGTACATTGTATGTTTATCCATTATCTAGTACCCATAGTGTGTAGGTACTTATGTAGGAGAATAATTTCATTATTATTGTTTTGCACGGAACTTATGTCAAATATATAACTCCAGTAGCAAAATCGGTGGATAGATCGAACATTGAAACCGACCGCAAGATCCACTGAAAAGCTAAATAATCAGCCATCTAAAGAATTCAGGTGCTCCATATTTTTTGTCCCTTCCTAACTAGGGTGACAAAAACGTGTCAACGGGTTATGAACCCAACACCTAACGGATAAGCATTAGCTAAATCGAAATATAATGATGTGACATTTGTCACTTTTCGATGCGATTTCACCCTTGTAATGGTCCGCTTTAAATATAGGGCGAGGTTTCAGATTTTTTTGGATAGTGTTATTATTAAGGCTTTCGTAAGTTGACGTGTTATATCTCCGAAACTCTTCACCGCTGCGCTGGAAGACGTTTTCAAGCTTCTGGACTGGGGAGGACTCGGCATCAACATCAACGGCGAGTACCTACATCACTCACCTTCGATTTGGTGATGATATCGTAGTCATGGCGGAGACCATGGAAGACCTTAGCACAATGCTCGATGGCCTCTGTAGAGTCTAGTCAACAAGTAAGTCTTAAGATGAACATGGACAAGACGAAAATCATGTCTAACGTCCATGTCGTACCTACTCCTGTCCATGTTGGGAACTCTACACTCGAAGTTGTCGACAAGTACGTCTACCTGGGACAAATGATCCAATTGGTCTGTGTTGTGAACCTTGGGGGAGGCCTATGTCCAGCAGTGGACGTCTCTAGGCTGACATGATGAAGTTGATCTGTAGCGTTGCTAGTTTTGCTATATGTAGTTACCTACCTACTTATCATTGTAGGGTAGTTTAGTTACTTCAAGATAATAATAAAATTATACCTACTGTCTAACTGTCTAATCTAGTTAAGCGTAACCAGGACTCCAAAGCGAGAGTCTGATGCAACCGGGGTTACTATAGGACGTTGATGATCATTGTAGGGCAGATACCTAGTTTTTTCTTCTAAATTGAGTAGGTCCTTATGTGTATTTGGTTGCCTGAATGGCACAGTCATGCGCACCGTTTCGAGAGTTGATTCAGACCATCAGACCCTAGAAGGTTTAATTATTTTCACCACTGCAGCTCAAACATGCCGCTTTTGCTGCGAGACAACAGTGAACAAAACGCGATTTTGATTCGAGCGTGAGTAAAAGTAGCTTTTTAATTTTTCAATCTTCAGTGTCACGAATTAACATTGTTCAGCCATAAATTTGAAACATTCGAATTTTACTGTGCTCTGTCTCTTTCACGTGCATATAAAAAGTGAGTGAAAAAACAAGCCCCTTCGAATTCGAAATTCGATTTTGGAATTCGACCTCAAAGAAAAAAAAGATATTTGTAATAAAGAAATTACTTTTTTTATATGTTATTGTTTACATGTTTAATTTATTAAAGGATTTTAATAAAAATAAGTCTAATTAACAGTATAAAATTAGTATTTAACCAATACGTTTTTATTTAGATTTACAACAATGATACATTGGAAAAATAAACATCAGGTACGCGGTATTAAAACGTGATTTAAAAAAGCAGCGGGAATAAAAATTTCGCTGATGCTGATACAGTAGGTACAGCGTAACGTGTTAAATTATATTAATATATAAAATAATCTAAAAAGATCAGTGAAACTACCGATGATGACTGTACTTTAACACCAGAAGAGTTAAATCAACAAGTGATTATGCAGAATTCGATCTATTCCTGTTCATTTCTATGTCTCCTAAGTAATATGTGTTCTCACTACTGTGGTGAAAAGTTTGTGTGCTACACGAGAGCAAAGTTTTTTGTATCTCGTGCTGTTGAGTCCCTCACCACGCTCAGGATTCTATGACTGATTCACTCGCTACGCTCGTGAATCAATCATAGAATCCTTTGCTTGCTCGGGACTCAAAATCAGCATTCGAAACAAAAAACAACTTTGCTCTCTTGTTGCACAAATAACTATTTCATTCGACATTTAATTTTGTTGTTTAATTTGTGAAGGCTTTTATGGTGCGCATATTCTACGAAAGTACAACGTGCACACAATGTTCGAGGTTCGATTCTTTAGGTAGACACACAGAAATGAGTAACTTTGTGATGTTACATTTGCCTAGCTCGGCCCCCTTAGAGTTTGCATCGTAGGTGTACACAATGCAATGTACTCGCTTTAGTAATTCAGCAAGTCCGATTTCGTAAACAGACATGTTATACTTATTTAAAAAGATATAGGCATCTATAGAAGGCCGTGCTGAATTAACTAAATCTGGTTTATTTTTCAAAATTTGCAAATGTTATGAGAAGACAATGCAGTAGGTACATACGTTACTTACTAAACACCAATTATATTTCAGTAGGTACCTTAGTTTTTGGCTAAAGTTGTGTTGTCTTTTTTAGATATTTTCGCATTACTTTTTATTTCAGCACGCCCAATTTTGCCAATCCACATCGATACCTATATACCTAATTTGTCATTACGAATTCACAATGTCTACATAAAATATAACGTGTTAATAGAGTACATGCCTCGAGTTTAACTAACTTTTTAATACGCTGCATGGGTATTGGGTACTTATTTTTCAAGTTACAAGGGGGCTGTGCTGTAAACGTTTGGCTGGCACGGCTCCCTTTTTTTGCATATTTCTTCAAAAGTATAGAGGTACCTAAGTACATTGAAAAAGAAAACGGTACATAGGTATACTCCTGAAGGAGAGTACATGGTATTGGTGCACACCTAAAATGCTTATTCTGGGGGGCCGTGCTGGGCAAACGTACATACTTTGTGCTGTCTACTGCTATATATATTATTAGGTTATGCTCAACTTCTGAGTGATATAGGTAGGGCCCCTATATATATATTTACTAGCTGACCCGGCGAACTCCGTATCGCCTTTTTAAAGTACCTTTCTTAAGACGGCGGATGGGAAATTTCAATAAAATAATATATTGATTTTCCATCTGCCATAATTGATCACGAAACAGATGTTATATACGAATGCCGCATCCGTTATAACGGCGGAGCCGATACCCATGTTGATTCAATAGAATTTACCCATCCGCCACCTTAGATTTTCCATCCGCCATCTTCGATTGCCCATTTGCCATCTTTGATCATGAAATATATGTTGTATTTGCATTCCTCCTAGCTTAAAACATCGGAGAGGATACCCATAATGACTTTAAATATTTTTTCATCCGCCATCTTTGATCACGAAATAGATGGTGTATTTGGATTCGCCATCCCTTAAAACATCGGAGACGATAACCATATTGATTTTTTTAAACTTTTCCCATCCGCAATCTTTGATTTCCCATCCGCCGTCTTTGATCACGAAATATATGATAGATTTGGATTCCCCATCCCTTTAAATATTGGAGACGATACCCATATTGATTTACAAAAAAAATCCCATCCGTCATCTTTGATCACGAAATAGATGGTGTTTTTGAATTCCCCATTCCTTAAAATATCGGAGACGATACCCACATCGACTTTAAAAATAAATCCCGTCCGCTATCTTTGATTTCCTATCCGCCATCTTTGATCACGAAATAGATGTTGTATTTGGGTTCACCATCCCTTAAATCATCAGAGACGATAAGTACCCATATTGATTTTTAAAATTTTTCCCATCCGCCATCTTTGTTTTCCCATCCGCCATCTTGAATCACGAAACAGATGTTATATTTGGATTCCCCATCCCTTTTAACATTGCAGACGATACCAATATTGATTATTTTAATTTTCCCATCCACCATCTTGATTTCCCATCCGCCATCTTTGATCACGAAATAGATGTTGTATTTCGATTCCCCACCCCTTAAAATATCGAAGGCGATACCCGTATTGATTTTTACAATTTTCTCATCCGCCATCTTTGATTTCCCGTCCGCCATCTTGGATCACTAAATAAATTTCATATTATTAATCAGCGTCCCGAAAATCTCGAAATGATACCCATATAGATTGTATCCTATTCGTTTAGCCTTTTTTTGCCTTTGACCCAACCCCCCCCCCCCCCCTTCTCGTTTGACCATTTTATTATTTTTGTCTGGCCCCTAAAAGTTGTGGCGTAATTTTATATAGCCTATAGCCTTTCGGAATAATTGGGCTATCATAGACAATAACAATTTTTAAAATCCGACTGCTAGTTCCTGAGATTAGCCGACATTATCTTTTAGCCTTTTTAGCCTTTTGCCCGGCCCCAAAGGGTCGAAGCGTTATGTTATATAGCCTATAGCCTTCCGGAATAACTGGGCTATCGTATACAAAAATAATTTTTCAGATCCGACTGGTAGTTCCTGAGATTAGCGCGTTCAAACAAACAAACAAACTCTTCCGCTTTATTATATTAGTATAGATACAGATAGCATAGATAGATGTAAAAGCAAAATATGGTTATTGTGGGTTATCCTTGAAAGATAGACATAATTATATCTACCATCGCGGACTTTTTTGTAGATCTATTAGAGAGGTACAATCCCATCATACATTGTTTTGTTATAACTCAAAAGGTTTTGGCAGCGTTTTCGAGGAAAGCTCCCGATCGGCTCATTTTTTCCGACGCGTCGAACTAATATCGTCGTAATATCACAGTCAAATAATCGGTAATATCGTCAGTTTGCACAAAACCTAAAATTATTATACATTAAAACCTTCCTCAGGGATCAGTCTCGATGTTGTTGAAAACCGTATAAGAATTTGTCCAGTACTTTTCGAGTTTTAAGCGAACAGACAGACAGACACCGCTGCGGGGGACTTTGTTTTATAATATGTATAGAAGATGGCGAACTGAAACAGTCGCTTCGGGCGCCGCGCCGGTTCTGAGGGAACTGCAGCCACGCGCTGAGCGCTGTACGGATTTTTTTTGGTGACGCAGGGCGCTAAGAAGCCGAGAAGATTTTGCCCTTTGAAACGGCACTGCTTCTAAGGATTCTCTGGCCACTAAACACTCTGCTGAATAGATCGATGATATGGGTATTTTGTACTGGGAGTAGGACCTTGGTAATAGACTGAATAAGTAATTGATGTTTTAGGTACTTACATACATGTCCTCCAAATACCAATTATGGAGTTGTAAAGTTTACCCGGACCAATAAAAATTAACACCAGGCACTCCGTAATGATGAGGTGACCCTGGTAAGCCTTGCGCCATATACAGCTTATTATCAGGCAGTAGAAACTTTAGTAAACATCTAGGTACCTCACAGATTAAAGCCTTAAAGTCTAATACCTTCGTCTTGTAGAAGAACTCCGATCCAGAAATAAACTTACGTAGTATTTGTATACTCTTTGAATAAACTTACATCACAGCTGCCATCTAGCGTTCAATATTATAACCATTTTTATTTGTGACATCTAGCGGCACCTACGCTAAAACTATTAAGCTTTCTTTTCTTTATTGTATAGATGACGCTTTTATAGCAAGTGCCAAGTGCTTAACTTAAGGTTTTCTGGGTTCCTTTTTTCCTGGCGATACACTAGTGTTCTAATAGATGTCGCTACCAGTGCATTTTAATATTTAATCCAGCTATCATATTTAAACAGCTGTTGGACACATTTGCCATTTAATTTAAATTGTTTTATAAAATATATATTTGTTTTAGTAATTAAACATTAAATTATGCTCTTGGAAAAACAGACAACTTTAAGAGTACCTTACCTATAATGTTGCGTACATATCAATTTTCTAAATTAAAAATACCATTGCAAATTCATTACGTTTATTTCAATAAAACAGAATCCATCAAAAAATTATTCAAATACATAAACTGTTAATCAGTCTCTTATTGGAACACGTAGATAAGTCTACAATAATAAAATTAATTAAATCTTATTAAATAAAATTGTTTATTAATATGTGAAGCCTTTTTCTTCCATCTCCCGCCGAACTTTCTCTGGGTTTGGCCAAAATACCATTAGAATTGTTGAAGCTGAAACATAAGATATATTAAGTTGGTACTACTTACTACTACTTTTCCGTGTGGTGACGGATTAAGAATACGGAATGTCACCACACCATATCATCCCATGGGTGTCGTAAGAGCCGACAGAGGGAACATATTATGCAGAGAACAGCACTGTAAGAGAAGGAAAACTTGATACAAACCCTATACCAACCCGTTTGGCAAGCGTGGTATAGTAGGCCAATTCCTCCTTTCAAAGGAGAGGCCTAGTCCAGCAGTGGACTGTTAAAGGCTGATGATGATGACTTACTCAAGAATTTATTGTGTGTTTACGGCCGGTTTCGATGTTCGATCTATCCATGGATTTGAGATTCGAGATACATGTTTGACATAATATGTATGGATCATTATCATCCTCTTAGCGTTATCCCAGTTTCAATCTGGGGTCCGCTTTCTAGTCTAACCGGATTTGGCTGAATATTAGCTTTTCCACAGAGCGACTGCCTGTCTGACCTCCGCAACCAGAAGGGATAGCGATATTCCATGGTTTAGACTAGTGTCAGTTTATTTAGAAGGTACTGACGCCCTGTAACGACTGTCAAAGATCTTCATGACAGCCGTTCTCTCCGAGACACGGGACAAGCGATAATTAACAATTCAATACGCACATAACTCCTAAAAGTCGTTGGTGCGCGTCGTGGATTCGAACCCGATACCCTCTGCATTGCAGTCCGTTGGTATCTCAACCACGCTTTCGCTTTTTGTATGGATATTATGTCATAAATTAACCTAAAATCTCAAATAAATGGATAGATTGAATTCAGCAGTTCGTCTGAGTTTTCACTAGATTGGAAAGACTTCGAGTCGATTGTCAAAAAAGCGCCCTCTAGCGGATTGATACAGTTCAGTAAAGTCACTGAAGCTTTAAAAAAATGTGTGGTTAGGTCTTCCCTTCGACGAAAGACTCGCATGCGATATGAAAACTTGGTCTAGGCAAGGTGTCAGGTTGAAATAAGGAAACTAAAAGTGTACTTTGCTTATCCGCGTGATAGTTAAAAGCATAGATATCGTAATTTATTTTTTTAGGGTATAAAGCGTCATCTAGCTAGTAATGACTATTAGAGGGGGGGATCCGGTAGGGGGCGGATTTACGGCCATTTTTAATAATCGATCCATACATGGATTTTGAGATTCGAAATTCGTGTTTGACATATTTTGTATGGAGCTTATGTCAAAAACTAATCTCAAATCTACAGATCTATGTACAGATTGAATATTGAATTTCGTAGTCAGAAAATGTATGGCAATTCTTCCCGTCGACAACTCGAGAAGTCACATAGTTACAGTGACAATCGAGTTCAAATCTCGGACAAGACATTTTTTAAAGGGCCACTAGCGTATAATACCTAACCGTCAGTAGAGATCGCCGGAGGGCACATTTAGAAAACCTCTGTTCTCTGCCTACCCCGACGAGCAAAATGCATTGTATTATTGATGTTGTATTACCTGCAGTAAACACTCCAAAGGCAGAGAACGCCTCTAGACAGTGCAGATCCAACATGGCGCCGAGGAAGTAGGAGCCAACCGCCGCGCCCGCGCGACCCACCATGTACATCACACACATCGCCATTGCTCTGCAAATAAAACGAAAAATATAAATTATTACATACAATACATAACATCACACCTTTATCCCCGAAGGGTTGGCACACTTCACCAGTTATGTTTCGGTCCCAATGTAATAGGGGGCGAGTCTCCGCCTCACGGTACATAAAATGTTATATCTACTTAACATTGTCCTGGCAATATTGAACCTTTGAAAGACGCTGAAGGCAGAAAATACTACATCCACATTTCGACTTATGAATTTTAGGTCCCACGTAATAAGGGGCGAGCCTATTGCCGTACCGGGCACATTTCCAGACTCCGTGCTGCTACTGAGAATTTCGTGACAGAAGAACCCAATAACACTGCCCGACCCAGGAATCGAATCCGGGACCTCCCGATCCCACGCGCACATTTATGCCGCGAGACCAACGAGGCAGTCGTATAGGGTTTGATGTCGAGTTTTCCGTCTCTACGCAAAGATGGTATTTGCATCGTGTTATCCCTTAGTCGCCTCTTACGACACCCACGGGAAGATAGGGGGTGGTGACACTTGTATTCTATGCCGTCAACCACACGGCGATTTTGCTTATACACTGGGGCTTAATCGAAGTCCAATTACAAAAAACAACGGTTTATTATAAATCGTGCGTACAACGGGAGTATCGGTAGCGGAATGAATGAATTGACAATACTGTGACGCGGAGTTCGCAAACACCTGACAAAACTATTAGCAACTAGTTGACGATCTGTGAGGCAATAGCCGCAACCCCCTTTATTATTATTATTTAAGATTTTTTTCTGAAACACATGTGTTACAGCCTAGTTCGGGTAAACATTAAATAGCTATATATACCAAATATAATGTTTTACCGTAATAAATAAAGTAACTATAGTTGGTGCCACGAGAAGATAGACTTTTTGTAAACAAACATTCAGGGCTTCACAACCTTTTTTGTTTTTTCAGACAGTAGTGTTTTGGATTTTATACTTTTTGAACAGTCTTTCTTTTTCAATGCATTATTATGCCACTATGTTTATAAATTTATATTGTTAAATTTTACTGAAATAAAAATATTTGATTTTGTGTTTGAATGGTCGAATGTTCATAAATTTACGGATTTTTGTCGTTTACGTACACGTAATTTATTCTGTAAATTAAGGAAAAATAGAGTACTATGTAGGTTAATGATAGAGTTCATACATGTTACTCTATTATTGACACGATTTTTTTAATCATAGACAATAAATAATTTGCTCAAAGTAGCATACCTATCCTAAAATATTAAATTATTATTGGCCAACAATCAATAATATTACAGATAACTGGCTAGTACATTGCATAAAAATTTCTAGGCATGGAGATTTTACGTTGTTTGTGAATGAAATAATCAGAATGAACTTAATCAAAATCCATTAAAAGTTACGCTAGTCTGAAAACGCAATTTATTTTTAGTTATAAATAATTTTCGGTCATCTGCTATTCTGCACCCACTTTTTCGAGATACCGGCAGCGGGAAGAGCGTTGCGATCCTATAAACTTGTATTTTACTTTAAATTTACCCCGCCTTGATAACAAAAATATTAATGTTGTCCTCTGATAAATGCATGATAAGCTCAAGAATGTAACATTTCAATGAACTAACGCCAAATGTTGACATTCTAGGCGTTAGTACCTCAAAACCTTAAAAGATCCGGTTGACAGCGCATAATATCGATAAAAACCCGATCCATTGACATATTAGTTTCCAATGACACGTATCTATGTACCGTTGCGCTCATTGGATTTGACATGATTTGTTTTTGACAGAACTATCGCTAAGTAACTTAGTAAAAATTATTTGTTTACAAAAAGTCTATGTTCTCGTGGCACGGACTATACGCATCAATGTAGCACAATTTAACAAAGGCAATTATCGCATACATTGTACTGAATTATAAAATTTAATTATTTTTACTGTAATACTTTCCTATGTAACATGTGACGTTTATTTTATTGAATAAAGTTTTATTGTTATTATTATATTATTATTATTTTGCCTGCCTCGTTGGTCTTGCGGCATAAATGTGTTCGTGGGATTGGGAGGTCTCGGGTTCGATTCCCGGGTCGGGCAAAGTGTTATTGGGTTTTTCCGTTAGGAAATTCTCAGTAACAGCACGGAGTCTGGTAATGTGCCCGGTACGGCAATAGGCTCGCCCCCTATTACGTGGCACCTAAAAATTCCTGGCGAAATGTGGGTGTAATATTACACCTATGCCTACCCCTTCAGGGATACAGGCGTGAGTCTATAAAAAAAAAATTAAAAAAATAATATTTAAGGTGGCTGGAGAGTCCTCTACATCCCTCCGTAGTCCACCACTGGACTTAAGCCTCTCTTGCTTCACAGTAGTACTCTGACTCAAAAGAAGGACATAGCTTACTGCAGCAGGCTAGCCAGACAGGTTGCTATAAGGTTTGATGAAGAGTTTTCCGTCTGTTCCCGAAGATATTATTTGCTTCGAGTAAGAAGTACTGACCTCAGAGAAGTAGGGAACACGTCAACAGCTATAGCTGCCAGTATGGACGCCGCACATCCCGAACATAGAGACAGGATCAGCAGGATTGTAGCTGATATACCCTCGGGGACGAAGGCGGCACCGATCGTCGCTAGCCCACAGATGAACATTATACCACCTGGAAATAGAATTTTGATATTCAACATAACGTTGATAATTTTACTACCTATTTACAGGGTGTAAAAAAACCCTTAACGAAAACTGAATTAACTGAAATCCCATGTTGTACCAAACACTACGAATATTTTTTACTTCGGCACCATACCTGGGACTACTGGTTCAGGAGATATTGAGGCTCAAAGTTAGTATGGAATTTTTCTAATTAGGTACAAAATCAATGCATTTACCCCGCCAATATGTTCTTTAGATGCCCTACAATGCCATGGATAAGTAGGTATTTGGAGCATTGCACGCGCGCCCTTTTAATTGCGGTTTAAAAAAGTAAAATTTAAAAAAAAATATCGTTTCCCAGGTATTATTTTCGGTTAGTATGACTTGGCATGATGTCCACAACTAGTAGATTTCGGCTTGGTGATGGGTCTTGTGACACCCTGTATTTACGTATCAAAACGAAAATCTATATTTATCGCGACGAAACGAGGAGGCAAGGTTGTTACTAGAATAAGCTAGGGAGCTCGACACCAACTTTACTTTTTTTAAATTATTTCTTTTAGATTTGGTCTCTATAATTTTATTACTTTTTACTGTTCCTACGGGATATATACTATGTAAACTACGTGGTATATATCCCGTAGGAACAGTAAAACGTAAGCATAAAAGTAATTTTATTTTTTTATTTTGTGCTTGCACCAAAGCTTCTTATTTTTACTTTAATGACTCTGACATACCTGATGTGACTACGAACGAAAGCAATTTGTGGCATCTTTTAAAGTCGAGCAAAGAATCTTAGCTGGGATTGGGTTTCGGGAAGAGGGAGAGGGGCAATCTTAGCCAAAGATTACCCCCTCTAAGCCCGATCCTAGATTCGCGCCTGTATGATTAGATCATTATATCTAGTCCAGCGTGTTGGACTAACCTAACTACCAGTATACAGGGTCCCACAAGACCCATCACCAAGCCGAAGTCTACTCGTTGTGGACATCATGCCAAGTCATACTAACCAAAAATAATACCTGGGAAACAACTTTTTTTTTAAGTTTTCGCATTTTTAAACCGCAATTAAAAGCGCGCGCGTGCAATCACCGAAATACCTACTTATCCATGGGGTCATAGGGCATCTAAAGAACATATTGGCGGGGTAAATGCATCGATTTTGTACCTAATTAGAAAAAAAACATACTAACTTTGAGCCTCAATATCTCCTGAACCAGTAAATTCCCAGGTATTGTGCCGAAGTAAAAAAATATTCGTAGTGTTTGGTACAACATGGGATTTCAGTTTTCGTTAAGGGTCTTTTTACACCCTGTATATGTAGGTATAGGTTTTCTATGAACCTAATCCTGCTTACAGTGGACAATAATTATTATAAAAATACTCACAATACATAGCTTTCCTTCCAATCTTGTTGATAAAGAAGCCGATAGCGAGGTACGTTAGCGCGAACACAGCTCCCATAGACATTGATATCGGGAACATCGTCACTGATACCTCCGCTTGACAGTGATTGTCGGCTGATAGCTGCAAGACAATGAGATATATTTTAGTCTTGATTGTTTTCGTTCAATAAAATAAACTGAGGAATTAGTTGAAAAATGACGAATGATAAAGTTCACTAAACAACAACACAATTAAATAACACTTAATACAATCACACAATTCAATACCAAAAACAACTGTCGCATAAAGTTAAGAGCGCGCGCGCGATCTTTGATGGGAGAAACAAACCTTTGATGAGTCACCGATCACCGATGCGCCGCTGGCGCCGACATGTCTAGGATAGGAAATAGAGATGCGCAATAGGTACTATGAAAGTCGATATTTTTGACACGTTAATACGTTAACAACAAAATAACACAAAATGTTTTTATACAACGAACTATGCATTCTTACTTGTATTAATAATAATGCTATTGCTTAATTGTGTTGCTAATACGACACAGTTAAACAAGTTTATGAAATACTATGCACATACTTCAATTAGTTCAGTAGTTTTAGTACATAGTTATTATAATTCTTAAGTAGATTGTTGAACCCATTAAACCATTTAAAAAATACCATACGGAAAGAGCTAAAATAGTTAATAATTATTAACTTATTTCAAATGATTAAATAATTGAATATCTTTACATGTTTATCATTGTTTACCTATTAAAAAACGTCGTCTTTATTTGTACCAAACTTTGAAATTTTCGAACGTAAAGTCATTGATAAGTCGATTACATTAACGTTAAATACAAACAATGTCGATACAATAAACAACAAACTTTTACGGTGCGTAGGTATTTTTATCGATACTATCATTGATAAGACGATTACATTAACGTTAAATACAATCAAGGTCGATACAATAAACAACAAACTTTTACGGTGCGTATTTTTTATCGATACTATTGACAATATTTTGTTCATAATTGGGCAACTCTATTTGGCTCGACTATGTTTGTCCTTGTCACACGTAGTGCATTTACTGTGCATACCTAATCAGATTTTTTCGTGCTTGCGGAACCGATCCATTTTATTATTATGTAACTTTATTGAAAAGGTAATTAGGAAGTTTGAAATGTTTTGTTCTGTTAAAAATGTTACGCATTAACTTGGGCGCAAAAACCTACAACGACGAGTCTTAGGTAGGTACCTTCGAGGCGAAGCGACGTTGCACGAAGACGTCATCGTCCTAAGTCGTCGAAGGGTCAACGCAGACAGAGAGGAATAATCCCCGCGCGGTCTCGGGCATTTTCTTTACGGATTGCGTATGCTCAAGATTGCGCGCGACCTCGCGAGCCTGCGTGAGTAAAACGTTCTGGGTTACCACTCTACAGTAAATATTTTGTCGCGAAAGTTCGTTAAACCCTGAAAATACGCGGGCGTTGACTCGACTTTGCGCGGGGATTTCCGCGTATCTTCGAGGACGCGCGAATATTTTTTATCAGGTTCAAGCATTTATGAACTTTATTGTAAAAACATCAAAGTTTATTTTCAAGTGCGTTGATAAAATCCTCTCCGCTGCGCTCCGTTGTCTGCGCTGAGCCTAGCTTCGGATGACGTCGAGGCGTCGCGTCGTGAGTAGTACCTAGCGAGTCGCGGCGCGCAATGTAGGGTCGTTGACCGTTTTGTATCAGCTGTATGGAACTCAAAGCGTGTGCAAAAATTGCGGAACTTAAAATCGATATTGTGGCTAAACTACTGCACCGATTTAATTGATTTTTGGTACAAGGCTTAAGAATGTTGTAAGCTATGCCTTTGTTCAAAAAGTGCCGCTATGCAAGCGCCACCCTGTATATACGCGAAAAATATCGAGTGAGTCGAGAGGACGCAATATGGGGCCCTTGGACGTTAACAGTAACAATTTTGACGACCTCATAATATGACGGCCTTGGGCTTTGATGGGAGGATATTAGTTTCTAGATCTTTTCCATGGTGAAGATAGTTCAACCGAAAATGTGTACTATTTGTCATGGTAGAATTTTGTACATCAATGTAGTAGAACATTGATGTACAAAGAAGCGAATGATTTCGGGCTTAGCTGATGGTGGTCTGCTGCCCTGAAAGTTCACATAAAATATCAAAAAATGCAAATGCTAATACTCACAGTAGCATTCAAGAATTTGTCCTTAATTATCTGACAGATGGTGATGTGTCTGTGGCTGCTGTTGGTCAGGATGTTGTTCAGAATGTCTGGCACCCACACGTATAGACCACTCGAACTGGAAGAACATACAACATTTCATATATATTTTTATTTATTTATTTATAGACTCACGCCTGTATCCCCGAAGGTAGGCAGAGGTGTAAATATTAGGTACACCCACATTTCGCCATGAATTTTAGGTCCCACGTAATAGGGGGTGAGCCTATTGCCGTGCCGGGCACATTACCAGACTCCATACTGCTACTGAGAATTTCCTAGCGGAAAAACCCAATAACACTTTGCCCGACCCGGGAATCGAACCCGAGACCTCCCAATCCCACGCGCACCGCCGCGAGACCAACGCACATACAGGTATTTGCACGATCTACGCGGCCAAAAGTCCAAAATGTCAAAATAACAATATCATTCTTAAACCGAGTTCCAGGAATAGATTACGAACCTGGGAACAATATCCAAGGTTTATCTACCTGCTAGCCCACACCACGCGCCCGTGGGGTCAGTCGGAAGTTGACCGTGTTATCTAGTGTACGTACATATCTATTCTCGGCGCTTTTATAAACATTAACTTACAAAGTGATTTTTTATGTTATCAAGTTCTTCTTACAAACTGAAAGTAATTGATTCTGACGGACAAGGTAATAGACTTACATATTACATAAATAAATGATCAACCAGCAAACTACATGTTTTTTTTTTATAAGTAAAAAACCCATTTTAATACTGTGATTTTCTTAAATATTTTTTATTTGCTGGTGTTTTTGTTTATGTATCGGGGTAGATCGGGCTATTATTTTTAATATAGGTTATTATTTGATCCTTTTCCTTATAGGAACTATCAAAATCGTGTCCGCATATGTCCGGTTAGATACATCTTTTAGGGATCAAAGATATTTAGCGAAATTTCGTCTAAAATTGAAAATGTTTTTAGCGACTTTTAACACAGTTTATGTTTGATTAAGATCCACAGGAAGCATCAGGAGTAAGGATTGTGACACAACAATACGTATTTGACCTCATGACGAACGAAAATTTGCCTAATTTAGATGCCAAATTAAAATATATAAAAGATCATCTTTTGTCATGTGAAGATTACAATGAAGACCAAATTGTTACAAGTGGTACAAAGGTGGACGAAACTCATTATAAAAAATATAAATTTATAAAAACAAGCAGTGTTGGCTAGATATTACTTTTGAAATACCTGTTGTTGATACACAAAAAAGGCCAGGGCGACCATCCAAGTTGTTCGAAGCAATATACAAAGGTACTCTGTGGTTCAAAGACGCAAGTGAAAGGAGCAAGAGGCGCCAAGACTGAAGAACTTCGTTCTAATTTTGAATCTGGTAAAAAAGATGCATCAAATGTCCTAAAAGATATTACTAGTTCTCCAACACGAGCAACTAAATATAAAAAGGCATTTTATCATTTGAAATCAGAAAAAGGGCAGCCCTCCTTGACACCAATGCAAGCTTTGGAAATGTTTGTAGATGCCGATTTGACTCAAGGACAGTACGAAATTATAAGAAAGAGTAATAAGAAGTTTTTTCCGTGCTATAGCGCCTTACAGAAAGCCAAGAAGAAATATTACCCACTGACGAATGACGACGAACGACAATAACGAAGAAAGCCAAAAAACTTAGAATTATTATGTTTTTTATGTTTCCATTTTTTTTTTGTTTTTGAAAATAATAGTAAAAAGTAAAAAAAAAATAGTTTGTTTGATTATTTACAGTGTTTAGATACCAATTAAGCATTAAAATAATTTTGGCCGCGTAGATCGTGAAAACACCTGTATGTGCAACGTGCAGTAAGAAAAAGTTTACGCATTATGTTATAGCAATTAGGTAAAGCAAAAATAACAGCCAAATGGGACTCGGAGTTGCGCAAAGGGTTCCGTACCATTTTCCTTAAATATTTATTTAGTTATATTTCTTAGTATTTGTTGTTATAGCGGCAACAGAAATACATCATCCAAGAACAATGGTCTAACTATTACGGTTCATGAGATACAAATATTATTTTATATTTTACATACACAATTTCGAATTTATAATATTAAGTAGGGACTATCAATGGGTTTATTCTGACATGAAGCCCGCTGGGCGGCAGCACTGAGACTTCAGGTCCGGAAACCCGTCAAAACTGCCATCAAACAAAGAAGTTTATCAACGCGCACGCGAATTTGAACTTGCTGCAGCGGTAATAAATTACAAATTGATTCATCATTTTATTTAGAAAACGTTTGTATAGGAAATAGAAAAGGGCTGTTTTGAGGGTTTTCCCGGCAATTATTCGAATTTTCTCAACTTTTAAACCTTCCCTAGACCTCCACGAAAATTTCAAAACCAAGATAAGATAAATCCGTTCAGCCGTTCTCGAGTTTTAGCGAGACTAACGAACAGCAATTCATTTTTATATATAGATTATCTCCAAAGGAGTAGGCAGGGGTTACACCTCTACCTACCTCTTTATAACACCCACATTTCGCCATGAATGTTTAGGTCCCACGTAAAAGGCGGCGAGCCTATTGCGGCTACCAGGCACATCACCAGACTCCGTGCTGCTACTGAGAATTTGGAAAAACCAAAAAACACACTTTTTGCTCGACCCGGGAATCGAACCCGGTGCCTCTGATTAGCAGATGCATGCGTTTTCCACTGAACCATGGAGGCAGTCAGATACAAATAATGCTGTAAAATACCGACTGTGACAAAAATTGTAACTTATTTTTTTTGTTTTGTAAATTGAATGCTATAGGAACCTTTTTATATCATGAGTATGCTGATGAGTACATACTTTTAGGGAATATACCATATACTGACTTTAACTACTCTCAGGAAAGCTGATATTCTGTCTTACTAGTTAGACTAGTAAGCGGACCCCAAAGGAGTCGATATCGGTTCGACCACTTTGGGAATCCCTGGTCTAGACTCTTGTGAAAACTTGTGTTAATTTAATAGGGGTCGATTTTTAGACCTCGTCGACCCCCAAAATCAGTTTTCGTTTATGTCGACCCCTAGGAAACCACTTTGGGAATCCCTGGTGTAAACGAAGAGCATGCATGAGAAATTTAATGAGAGTGAATGAAGCAAGAGAGGTATGTCAAGATCGTTCCAAATGGCGTTCCGTAGTCTCTGCCTACCCCTCCGGGAAACAGACGTGAGTCTATGTGTGTATGTATGTAAGGAACTTACAGCATAAACACAGTGAACATGGAGACGTGAGATATGCCGACACACTTCAGAAGTGGTGCCTTAAACATGATGCCGACATTCTTGACAGCGCCCGCGAAACCACCCGTCTTCACTTCCTCACTGCCGGTCGTTATTTTTTTCACCTGCAAGATAAGAATATTAACTCATTGGTTTTAGGTCACAGAACAGTTTCGTTGAATACTACAAACTATAATAGGTCCCAGAATCATATCAGCCGAAAGATGTCCACTGATGGACATAGGCCTGCCCCAAGGCTCTCCACTCGGACCGGTCCTAAGCCACCCGGATCCATCCGCTGCCCGCGACCCCAACAAGATCGTCAGTCCACCTTGCGGGAGGCCTACCTCTGCTACGACTTCCGGTGCCATAGTAAGGTCCCAGAATACGATGTTGGATACGATACGGTTTCGATACGACAAATGAGCTTGCAGACTTGCTGATTTTTACCGTCTTCCAGTATATATCGCCGTGAGGTAACAATAACTAAATTGTAGCTTTTCTCTCGACGAGTAAGAGTGTTAAGGCCCTGTGGAGGATAAAGGTGTGGTGTTCCTCTAACTAGAGGGAGGAGCCTCTAACTAAGCTGGGTGGTCGTGCTTGGTGGCCTGCAGGCCGACGGACATACTTTGGAAGTTGTATATGCGTCGTAGCGCGCGAAAGTTGCTAGCGCGATTCAGGAACGTTTGAATTTTTTCTGCGTTGTTAGGTGGAGTGTCGAGGTAGTTCTATCGTCATTGGCTAGATGGCGTTGTGCGGGTGTTATGTAGATGGTCGCTACAGCCCTCTCCTCTCTTTTAGTTTCCCTCATCCGGCTTCTTCTTCTTTCTTTAACTCTATCAAATGACTCGCTTGTGATTCGTATACAGCCAAAATAACCATTTTCCTGGCGCGTAAAAAACGCGCAATTCAAAACAAAATTAACTTACAGAAAAATCCTCAGCGCTCCTGCCATTATTCCACTCATACATCTTCGCTAAAACCGGCAGTGCTGCTTCTGGCCCCTTAGCAGCTAGCAGGAACCTGGGACTTTCTGGTAAGAACAGCAGAATAGTAGCAGCGGCTAGCCCAGGGATGCACCAGAGCCAGACGAAGGCTCGCCAAGGTACTATCGTCATGGTGCCGATGGTGAACGACCATTTGCCTGGGATTATGAGCCAGGCTAGACCTGAAATGATGCAAATTTAAAATGTTAAATTACCTTTGATTGTGCTGAAAATATATCTTACGAAAATTTTAAAATATTAAGTTATTCCGAAATAGATCTTTATTTTTACTAGAGCTACGCCCGCACAGGCAGCGATAGCCTAGTGGAGAGACCGACAGACTGCTACGCAGAGGGTCCGGGTTCGAATCCACGGCGCGCACCAATGACTTTTAGGAGTTATGTGCGTATCAAATGTCAATTATCGCTTGCTAAACGGTGAAGGAAAACATCGTGAGGAAAGCTGCATGTCTGAGAGTTCTCCATGATGTTCTCGAAAGACATGTGAAGTCCGCCAACCCGCACTAGGCCAGCGTGGTGGACTATGGCCTTACACTTCGCATAGTGAGAAGAGGCCCGTGGCCATCAATGGGACAGTTTATATACAGGGGAGATGATGATGAATGAAAAAAAAACGCCCGCACATTTAATATTAATTGAACTGTTTATCCGCGATTTCGCAGGAATTTCGTAAAAACTCTGTAGTTTCCGGCTGCGCGTTGTCAGTCAGTCATAGTTAGTATTTAGAAAAAGTTTTAAATCAATTATCACATTATAGTTGTTTGCGTGTGCGCGTGCGTGTTGAAAACATTCTTCTGTTAATTAATTTTGGACATTATTTTAAATGTGAACAATTTGGATAATAGTTTGACAGTAATAGTACTGCGTTTCGCTATACCTGCGCGCATCCCTAATCTGCACATTACAATATTCGATTTGCTCTGTAAAATACCATCACAGAGCACGCCCGATAGAATCTAAACATCTAATGAATATATCATTAATAAGATTATATTATCTCTTAACGATTTATTAAAGAGTCACTACCAATAATTACATCAATGAGTTACTTAAAGCGTTACGCTATCTGTCATACCTAAATAGTTGACGCAATGATTGTTATGTAGATGTTTGTAATCAAAACAGATACGGCTGTTGCATTGAAATAAATAAGATATGTTGGCCTATTTAAATGGCGCACGCGTTGGGCATGATAAGGGCTGGTTCTAAAATATATTGGAGCTTTTACATTAGATGGTCGGTGCAGTGGCGTAGCGTGCCTTGTCGGGGCCCCGTATAAAAATTTTTTTGGAGGCCCTTATATGGAGGTAAAGATTTTTCACGAAAGAAAAAAAATATTGTGAGAAGTAATATTTATTTATCACATAATTTACCCATTTTACAAATAAAAATCGAATTTTAAATATTCACTCTCCTTGCCTTTTTATCGGCAAACTGATTTATTAAATCATTTATGGCTGATGATGATTTTAGTTTTTCTAAAGTTTCTGCCTCTATGGACAATAGTGAGATGTCTGACAGCCGTTCTTGTCCCATCGAAGTTCTTAAGTAATTTTTTATTAGTTTTAATTTTGAAAAACTTCTTTCTGCCGTTGCGGTTGTAACTGGAAGGGTCAAGAATAAAAAGCATGCTGTGATTACCTCGGGAAAACTGGATGCAAGACTATTGAATTTTACTAGCAATAATTCAATGAGTTCTTTAATGGAATAAATTTTTTTAATTTCAGAATTTAAGCATGTTTTTAGAGCCTTTAATTGGTCACAAAGATTAAGTGAGATGTCTTTACTGTATTTAGCAGACAGTTTTCCGGAAGCGTTTAATATCTCTTCGCTTGAAGAAGATAGGAGTTTCTCCGGTTGTAATATTTCGAATATACTACTCAGGTTGCAAAGGCTCTGAAATCTTTCTTTAGTTTGAGAAATTAATATATCTAAACAGCAATAGTATACATTGACTTTGAAATAGGATTCCGGGTCGGAAATTCTCTCATCTTGTGATAACTCATCAAAAAAACGCTTCGTTATCTTTCGCCTACTGTTTTTAAAAACAGTTGTTACCCCCCACTTTTTTGCTAAATCTTTGGATTCATTTAGCAAACTATTAAATGAATTCTGATTTCTTAATTGGCACAGTCTATTTAAAAGATTACTTAATAAAATACTAGATTTCTGTAAGTCATTATTTTCATGCTGTAGAGCTTTAGAAACAGGATTAATAATTTCAAATAGTGAAGAAAAAAATGTAACGGGCACTAAGAAATTAAAACTCTCTAAAATATTAATTATACTTTTACATTCTTCACGTTCATCTTTTTTATTTGAAATTAAATTTAGTTGGTACAAAGTTTTCATGATTAGTAAAAAATTTTTCTTTACTGCTAATAAAGCGTCGTTCCTAGAAGACCATCTGGTAGGACATACCTTTTTAAGGGTAATCAAATATTTTTCAGATAAATCGTCACTTAGCATAGCCCAGCGTTTTATACTATTGCCAAAAAAAGTATATATTTTTTCTAAATTATCGAAAAAAGTCGATACTTCACGAACATGTCTCGCAGCATCGTTCAAAACCAAGTTTAAAGCGTGCGCAGCACAATGAACATAATCGGCATTTGGAGCATGCTCTTTTATTAGGGTTTGTAATCCTCCATACACACCCGACATAACATTTGCTCCATCGTATCCCTGTCCTCTACATTTAGTCAAATCAATTCCATATTCTTTAGTCAAATTTAAAATGACAGTTTTCAGACCTGCAGCACTGCAATCGGTTACTGCTATGAATCCTAAAAAGGACTCACAGATTTTTATTTCTTTCGGCACATTATCATCATTTTCTGTAACCGAGATATATCGAAAAACTACAGATAGTTGGTCAATTTTTGACAAGTCTTGTGTTGTATCCAGAATTATTGTCAGAAATGGAGCTTTTTTAATTTCTGAGATAATACTGTTCCTAACGTTAGTACCAAGCAAACTAATAATTTCGTTTTGAATCGTAGGGCTTAAATAATTTATTTCACCTTTCGGTTTTAGAAAAAGTTCTTTTAAAGTTGCATCATAGTTAGATAGCAGACGTGAAATTGCCATAAAATTGCCAGAATCAGAATCATGCCCCCTCAAAGGTAGATTACAAGATACTAAAGTAATTATAACATTAATTATACGATGCAGTACATCTCTCCAGAATGTAATTTTACTATCGATTTCACTTTTCAATAGAGTATCGATGGTATTTCCTTGCAACCAATTATTATAAGAGAGTGAGGCACTAATATGCTGCTGTGACTTTTCATGGTCAAGAATAGTTTGTGTGAAATTGCTTCTAACCGAAACACCGTTAACCCAAGCAGAGGAGTACGATTTGTTTTGACGATCTGCTAATAACCAACAGAAGTGACAGTACGGTTTGTTTAAAACGTTAGAATAACATAACCATGGTCTTATAATTTTTATGCCTGCCTGATTGAAATATGAATAATAATAAGCTGAAAAAGGTCGGTTATTTTCTGAAACTTTTGGAAATGGTCCTTGTGGTTTAAATGGACCCAATTTAAAAATTATTTTTCGTTCGCATTCAGTTAAATTGTCACCAAAATTTCCTCTATCTGATGAAATTATATTACAATCTGCATTATCTGCAGATATATCAGAATCGTTGACTTGGGGTTCCTCGATTTCTGGTTGGACATCCGATAAAGTATGTGCTTGGCTTTCTTCTATTTCCGGATGGATATGTGACGAAGAACATGCTTCAGAAGAATCTAAAAATAAACGAGTAATTGCTAAAAAATAAATACGAATGCTTTGATACTAAACTAAAAAGAGTTATATATAAATAAATAACGTTACTAAGGGTCACAGTTAGAGAGTGTTCAGTTCAGACGCACACAGATTCTACGCGGATTGTGCTCGTACCTATTAGTAGATACAAAATCACCTGCAGCCCGTCCGTGCATTACTATACACCTGCGTGCTATTTAAACGCAGCGCGTAGTGTAGTGGCCATACAAAACGAGAACCCGAAAGCGAGTCTGCACATCTGAAGTTCTCAACACGCAATTAACGATACGATACAGACTGATAAACAAACAACAAAACAAATCGATCCTATAGATAAGTTAGAATTTTGTTTTTTTTAATCAAGGCACGGAACCCTAAAAACAGTATAATTGTGAAAATCGAGGGGGGAGACAACTTTTTGTGACAGACAGATGGACAGACCGAAATTAAAAGATTTCCTTGTTTATCACTACGGGCCCCTAATAAATGGGTTGGGTAGTAGTGTAGTACTTACCTTTCCAATCTAAATCAATCACAGTATCTTGTCTCTGAAAAAATGAAGAAATTTTGGGCACTTTTTTTATAACCTCGTCCCTTTTCTGTTTAATTTTTCTTTTCTCAGCGCCGCTGGGATAATCTCTTTTCCTTTCACTCATTTCTTTTACAAATCGTTACTAATACTGCTAAACCAGAAGAACAATATTGTTTGTGCTGAATTACAATGTAATGCACATTTATATAAAGCGCGTAAATAAACAGTGCACTGCACTCCGTGGTTTAACATCCAATGCAAAGTACAACAACGTACACGTACATCGCGATATCGATGAAGGATTCCCGGGGATTCCCCGCTGAGTTGAAGATGAAGTAAGTAAAACGGGGAAGTCCCGCAGCCCGCCATAACGATGTAGTGTTGCCAACTTTTGAACGCACGCTTAAGGCGGGAAAAAAAGGAATTGCTTTATAGAATTTTGTCATTTGTAAAATAAAATAAATTAGAAAGTTTTTATTCTTTTTCCTTACACACTTTGGGGGCCCCCGTGGCCCGGGGGCCCCGTATAATTGATACGGCAAATACGGCGGTAGCTACGCCCCTGGGTCGGTGCCAGACTGCGACCGGATTTGTAAGTGACCGGCAGGATTATGTAAGTAACACCGACAATAATATGATAGAGCTTTTTTATTCATTTATTCATTAAAAAATTTATTTGTGTCGGACATTATATACACCTAATTATTTTTTAAATTAGATGGTCGGGGCCGGACTGCAACCGGATGGCGACCGGATGGCTACTGGCTGGATTTCGTACAACACTCGGTGTGTTTTGACTTGACGGTGCGTTTTGTTTTCGTGGTCAACTTCTTAACTGTATCGCGTGTGAACGCTGCAAACAAGCAACAACTACAAGCCCAAGACTCCAAACAATTTGTGGATCACAGAAAGTGTTGACGTACAGGATTAAATCCACAACACTTTGCTAAAATAACTGCAGAGTATTTCAGTATGAAGCACGTGAACATGAAACAGCTCGTGCACCGCACTACATTCGGTTGGGTTGGTTGCCGTGAAACTTTCCGGTTCCACTCATCCGTCAAGTATGAAAGCTTCGTTATGATAATTGCATCGTGATAGCGTTAGTGAACTTATTTGTGTATCGATAAATCTATTAATTGTTGATTTATCTTAATGGTTTAAAATTAAATTTTGATTGCTTAAGCAGATGGACAATATTGCATTTTATGTGTTCATATTTTTATGCTCAGAATCTTCATCCCCTTAGCGTTATCCCAGTTTCAATCTGGGGTCCGCTTACTAGTCTAACCGGATTTGGCTGAATATTAGCTTTTCCACGGAGCGACTGCTTTTTATGCTCAGAATATTAGCGGTAATTTTCTTTTTTATTTCTTACTAAGCTTCGCCCGCGGCTCCACCCGTGTAAACCTAAACCTTCATGAGGAATCAAACTATCTTTTGGTGAAAGCTGTACAAAATCCGTTAACTTTAGAGTTTATCGCGTTTAATATTATACAGATAGACGGCCGGCGGACATCATATCTTAATATTTTATGTAGGTATTTATTTTATGTCATGAGCGGTAAACGAGCTAATGACCGATGAACTGACCTGATGGTAAGCAATTACCGCCGCCCATGGACACAAGCAACACTACAGGAGTCGCAAGTGCGTTGCCGCCCTTTGGGTTGGGTAATGGTATTGGAGGAAGAGTGGGATTAGGAAGAGGAATAGGGAATGGGGCCTCCGGCACTCTCACTCACCGAAAGAAACGCAACAATAAAGGTACTGTTACGTCGATTTTCTGTGAGAGGGTAGTAGGTACTTTCCCGGTCGAGGCGGCCCATTCATGCTGAAATCAGCAAGGCTCTACTACCGATAGACAAAAGACAACTCCCACAATAAGAATGTATCCTTTATCTCGTGGGTCTTTACGATAAACGATACTGTTACCTTGAATACCCAGACTCGAAACAACAATTTGTGGAACAAAGTTTTCTCCCGTGTGGAAATCGAATCTGCACTCGGCGAAATGTCAGACGCTTAAAGGTCACAGCTCATTAGAGCCACCCGGCACCCACTCCGCACCGCCTCGCCTCGTACGGTTAGTATTCTTCATATGGACTTGCGCTCACTACATCAACTCCGTAGCGTCACCGGATCGCCTCTGTCGTAAGCCCTCCACGCGTGGACGGCGGGTGGACCACTCGGTGACAACTCGCTGTTCGCATGCTTGCCGCGCGTTGACGGCGCATCGGCAACGCGCGGGTCCGAAGCGGGACCGCGAATGATTTTGGGCGACAGCTATGAGTGTCAATTCAAGGTTTGTAAATTTTGACATTACGAAACACACGAGTAGACCTAGTGCCAATTGTTAACAGACTACTCGAAAATTCGTGGACCAAGCGACATCCACTCGTTGACCACGCGGCGTTCACTCGTTGACCGCGCGGGGTCCGCTGGTTGACTGCGCGACGTTTTGGTGATAATGCGGCGTCCACCCGTGGACCACCTGTCGACAACGAGTGGACGCCGTACGACGAGGCGGTGCGGGGTGAGTGCCGGGTGGCTCTAATGAGCTGTGACCCTAAAACACGACGCCACGCGCAATCCTAACAATATTTAGTTACTTATTGCTACAAATAGCTGAAACGATTGAAATCGATCACACTGTCAAGCGACCACACCAAATGGTCGCGAAAGTGATAGCGTGGTCTTTAGATGACGAAATATTCGGAATCACATGTTTGATGATGATATATGCCTCCGTGGTCCAGTGGATAGCGTATGCGACTGCTGATCGGAGCGGAGGTCCCGGGTTTGATTCCCGGGTCGGGCAAGTGTTACTAGGTTTTTCCGAAAACTCAGTAGCAGCTCGGCGTCTCGTGTTGTGCCCGGTAACGGCAATAGGCTCGCTCCCTATTACGTGGGACCTAAAAATTCATGGCGAAATGTGGGTAAGTGTAATATTTACACCTCTGCCCTCCCGCTCCCCTTCGGAGATTCAGGCGTGAGAGTATAAATAAAAAATATTTATATTATATTTTTACCGCATTATATCGTATAGATAATATTATTTGCTAGTGAATCAATCCTAGGGTTCGTCATAATTCATTAGCTAGTCTTTCTTGCAGTTAAATAAAGTAATTTATAGACTCAAGTTTTTTGCAAATCTTTGGTTTCTATGTCTGGCTGTCTGCTGCGTAGGAGCGTATTTCTTTTCTTCTTCACTTCTGTAACGGCTATCAATAATCACGTCATGGTTGATCTAAACTATGCCAAAACGTTGGGACAGCTAGAAGATATATCACGAGTGTCCTTGGAATGTAATCAGTTCATTCGTTTAGGAGCTGTGTTACCACAGATGGCCTAAGGCCAACTTATAATATCTGTTTTTATGTAGAAGGCTAAAAGAAAAGTAACTAATATGTTGCGCTAATCACTTACCTGGTAGTATGATGAATGAGAATGATATAAAGACGGATCCCCAAGCGATGGCGGCCGCGCGTCTGGAGTTGGCGTGCATCTCTCCAAGGTATGCGTATACTGTGGCGCTGGAGGCTGATATCCTGGAATAAGGAATGACAGGTCAGTCAGTCAGGCACGTGACGAGGAGCTGGTTTCAGATAATATTAGTTTTTTTAAAGACTCACGCCTGTGTTCCCGACGGGATAGGCAGGGGTGTAATATCACACCCACATTTCGCCTAAAGATTGTCAAAGATCGTCGTGACAGCTTAACCAACGGCTTAACGTGCTATCCTAGGCACGGGGCAAGCGATAATTAACAATTCAATACGCACATAACTCCGAAAAGTCATTGGTGCGCGCCGTGGACTCGAACCCGATACCGTCTGCATGGCAGTCTGTTGGTATCTCCACTAGGCTATCGCTATTATGTAAAATTATCTAGGCGTTTTTATATTGGTTTGCAAAATGTTTTTGCATACGCCAAGTGAATGTTAAAGCCCCTACTAAATCTTCTGGCTTATATTGTTTTTTATTCTTTAAACATTAAAATACAACATTTAAAAATTGCACGTGGCCTCAAATACATGGTATATGGAAGAAAAACCTAATCTTCTATAGCCCTGCTACTCGCCAGCCAGGTTTGGAGTTCTGTGTTGGGGAATGATAGGCAATCCGAATACGGGAAAGTTTTCAGCGTGCCTCAAATACACTACCCAAAATTGGTGCCAGCTCTCCTACTAGATACATACATACATAGACTCACGCCTGTTTCCCCGAAGGAGTAGGCAGAGGCATATTAAACGCCCACTTTTCGCCAGTGTTTTGATCCCACGTAGTAGGTGGCGAGCCTATTGCCGCTTATCGGGATATTTTGTTTGCCAGAGCCTCGTCCGTTGATTGGCAGGTGCACCACTTGCAGGTGAGGTTGCCTTGGGACCCTAAGTTCTTGGTGGGAACCCTATGCACCCTCCTACTCCTTTTTTTTGATATTACAGTATCGTATTAGATACTGTAATATCAAAAAAGATTCACCTAATACCCATAAATTGTCAGATAGCTCATAAAAATTGCCTCCAGTTTTGTATTTGTGTGAAAGGTAAAGCCTATTCAGAAGTTTTGCATTGAATAACTAAATGCAGAGCACTAAACTTTTCTTTACCTTTTCTTGTTCACTTTATACTTAAGTTGTTTACAAAACATTACGATAAAGGTATATTAAAATGCAATAAAAATCAACCCATTCGCAAGTTATCAGTGAACTTGCAATAAAGAAACTGATCAACTCATTAATCGATAATTAAGAGAGTTTACTAACCCTATACTGTAAACAACAACTCATAAGAGCTTTGAACATTAAGTAAAATATTTTAATTCATGCTTTTAACGTTACCTGAGCTCCGCTTACTAGTCTAACCGGATTTGACTGAATATTAACTTTTCCTCAGAGCCAACTGTCTGACCTCCGCAACCCGAAGGGATAGCGAAATACAATGGTGAAGAATATTGTCAATTGACTCCGAGGTACTGACTCCCTATAACAGTATTGGCCGGTATCGGTATTGCGAAGGAATACGGTCATTAAGTCGTATGAATCTAATGTGTTGAAGTAAACGGCTCAAAATTCAGTGGTTTATCTGTTGATTTAGGAGTGCCACTGGGCAGCATCCTAGGCCCTTTCATGTTTACATAAACGATTTACCTTTTTACTTGAAAAACATTAAAGAACAATGACAGAATTCGGTCTGGGTTTGTTGTGGCGACCTTAAATTTCATATGAACAAAACAAATTGTTTTTTTTTTCTACGATTTTTAATACTTACACTTTATCTCGTTAAAGCTGGAGTATTTTATGATGACAAAAAGCATTCCAATTGATTACGAACTAGGTACCTACTTTATTATTTGATTGTTGCCATAGACAATGGTGTAACAGAAATAGACGTGAGTGCTGTTTATCCGCATCAATTATTGAAATATAATTATTAAAATGCAGTTATTTAATCTTTAATTAACATTATATCAATAAGCTAATAATTTTTGAAGCAAAACAACTTTTAAATCAAATAAAAACGTCACAGCATATTTTTTATGTAGTATCGATTTCACATAAAATCGATTTAAAATGTGCAGCTCTGCTTTTGTCTTTGGCTGTCACAGTTAGATGCTACGAATACAGGTGAACGCCGACTTGGCCGCACCGCACGCGCCGCAGTATTCGCATTCGAATTATTTATATGAAGTTCTATGCAACCTCGCACACCCACCCGCGCCGCAGTCGCCGCAGTCGCTGAAACGACCGTATTCCCCAAGCCGCAGCTGATGACGTCACCAACACCGGCCCGCACGCAGCGGACGCTGCGGTTAGCGCGGCGCGGATGACGCTGAATGAAAGAACAGTGTTGCCAACACTGATTTTCAAAAATACGTAGATCAGAGTTAAAAAGTACGTAGATCTACGTACTTTTAATAATATCCTAGATAAAGGGAGTAAAAAATTGTAAAACGAGTGTTTCAAACATCGATTCGAGCCTGTAAGCAAATATTATTGACTTAAATTGATCGATATGTTTTAAGTGTGTACTTGTTAAAGTAATTGGGTACGAATAAACATGCAACAAATTATTAGCTACGTCAATTATTACGTGTGGTTTGTGTTTAATAATGCTTATTTCTTAGTAAAATTCCGTTATTTTGCTAATTTGGTAATTTGCTGCAAAATACGTAGATTCTGGGCCAGAAGTACGTAGGTTCGCGAGAAGGGTCCAAAATACGTAGATCTACGTAAATAGACGTAGAGTTGGCAACGCTGTGAAAGAAATCAAGTGCGATGCGTGCGGCGACGGGAACGACTGCAGTGACTGCGGTGCGGATAGATGTGCGAGGCCATTAACAAAAAGCGATGACTGCGGGGACTGCGGAGACTGCGGTGCGGCCAAGTCTGCGTTCACCTTAATTCTGCGTTTTGATGTCAATCTGACATAATTTCATTTGATAATTCAAACGTACCTACATTGTTCATTCTTAGCTAAAAACTAAAACACCAATATCTTATTTTTCCGGGTTTCCCGAGTGAAAATAGAACCATTTATTTAACGCCGAATTTTTTGAAATATTTTTTATTACTGTGCGCTTCAATTTAATTTCAGACATTTCGATGTATGGAGATCTGCCATTGTCCTTTGTGACGTTGTACTGTTTGCTGACGATACTTCTTTGATGTTCAAAGTCGATAGAAATAAGGAACACTTTAACGAAATAAACAGTGCGCTCATTCAAGTGACTAAGTGGTTTAGTGTAAAATATTTAGTACTGAACGCCAAAAAAACAAAATGTATTAAGTTTGCTCTACCTAATGTCAGAAACCTTGGTCCTAACATAGTCTTAAATGGTGATGTACTTGAAACAACTGAATACACAATATTTATAGGAATAACACTTGATTCGAAGTTACAGTGGGATGCGCATGTTACATATCTCTCAGGGAAACTTAGCTCAGCTGCTTATGCCGTTAAGAAGGTTCGTAGGTTGACTGATGTCGATGCGGCTAGATTAGTTTATTTTAGCTATTTTCATAGTGTTATGTCATTTGGCATAATGTTATTGGGTGGAGCTGCTGATATCGAAATTATTTTTATATTACAAAAACGAACAGTTAGGGCCATTTAACAGTTAAAGACAACAGTCTCACTCAGAGAAAAATTTTAAAATAATGTTATTCTTATTGTAGCGTCTCAACATATTTATGTTAGTGTTATGCATGTACGTCTAAATATAAATTCATACAAAATGAAAAGGGACATACACAATATCAATACTAGAAACGGACACAAATTATGTGTTCTATATTTTCGTCTACACAAGACTCATAGCTCATTTATTGGGTTTAGTATCCGTATTTATTTATTGATTTTAACCTATAAATAACGCATATTACAGTTAAAATGAGTATCTAGAAGTAATTTTTCACTTTTTATTAGGTAAATTTTAAGTAGTTTTATTTTATTAATTACCTTATTCTTATTTCATACTGCATTTGCATTCATGTTCCACGCTTTTAATAGGGTATTTGACTAAAAAAATCGAATTAGTCCGTCAGATACATTTCCAAAAAATATTGGACACGTATATTTTCTTTAGTCACGTAAACAAAATATAAAGACGACAAACTTCGCTGAAAACTCGTGTGACGTCACTTGCCAGAGTTGCCAGTACACTTTTTACTGGCAAGTGACGTTATATCCCCCCACTCTTAGGCGTTTCTCCATCTTTGAAGCGTTATATCTTCGTAATCTTTTACTGATTTGAAAAAACAAAAAATACGTATCCAATATTTTTCGATAATCTAACTGACGGACTAATTCGATTTTTTTAGTCAAATACCCTATTATAACTGCGAATTTGTAAAATGTGGGTAACTCGTGGTCATAGACTGTCAACTGATACTTACTTTCTGCGACATGCACTTCCATCATAATTCTGACCATGTTCGCCAGTTGCCTACATTGGAAAGACGTCAGCATCGCTCCTGTTTCACCATGTTTATTTTGGGAGGCTAACCAAATAAAAATAAGTTACTGCTTGAGTATGATACCAATAGTTATTTAATTTTCACTAGTAGATATTAAACAATCTTTCTTAGTAACTCTTACGATTGTGACGACACTTTAGATTGTTATAACGCTATCACTAATTCTTAACAGATAATACTTACAAGCATTCCGTGAGGCACTTGAACACTATGAGCATGATGACGTTGGTGGCGAACGAAGACGCTACAGAGAACACGGCACACAGCAGTATGGCGGGCAGCATCACCGCTCGCCTGCCCAGCCGGTCGCTTAAGTAGCCACATACTAAGTAATACTTTCAAGCATCCCGTGAGGAACCTGAACACTATGAGCATGTTGACGTTGGTGGCGAACGAAGACGCTACAGAGAACACGGCAGACAGCAGTATGACGGGCAGCATCACCGCTCGCCTGCCCAGCCGGTCGCTTAAGTAGCCACATACTAAGTAATACTTACAAGCATCCCGTGAGGAACCTGAACACTATGAGCATGTTGACGTTGGTGGCGAACGAAGACGCTACAGAGAACACGGCAGACAGCAGTATGGCGGGCAGCATCACCGCTCGCCTGCTCAGCCGGTCGCTTAAGTAGCCACATACTAAGTAATACTTACAAGCATCCCGTGAGGAACCTGAACACTATGAGCATGTTGACGTTGGTGGCGAACGAAGACGCTACAGAGAACACGGCAGACAGCAGTATGGCGGGCAGCATCACCGCTCGCCTGCCCAGCCGGTCGCTTAAGTAGCCACATACTAAGTAATACTTACAAGCATCCCGTGAGGAACCTGAACACTATGAGCATGTTGACGTTGGTGGCGAACGAAGACGCTACAGAGAACACGGCAGACAGCAGTATGACGGGCAGCATCACCGCTCGCCTGCCCAGCCGGTCGCTTAAGTAGCCACATACTAAGTAATACTTACAAGCATCCCGTGAGGAACCTGAACACTATGAGCATGTTGACGTTGGTGGCGAACGAAGACGCTACAGAGAACACGGCAGACAGCAGTATGGCGGGCAGCATCACCGCTCGCCTGCCCAGCCGGTCGCTTAAGTAGCCACATACTAAGTAATACTTACAAGCATCCCGTGAGGAACCTGAACACTATGAGCATGTTGACGTTGGTGGCGAACGAAGACGCTACAGAGAACACGGCAGACAGCAGTATGGCGGGCAGCATCACCGCTCGCCTGCCCAGCCGGTCGCTTAAGTAGCCACATACTAAGTAATACTTACAAGCATCCCGTGAGGAACCTGAACACTATGAGCATGTTGACGTTGGTGGCGAACGAAGACGCTACAGAGAACACGGCAGACAGCAGTATGGCGGGCAGCATCACCGCTCGCCTGCCCAGCCGGTCGCTTAAGTAGCCACATACTAAGTAATACTTACAAGCATCCCGTGAGGAACCTGAACACTATGAGCATGTTGACGTTGGTGGCGAACGAAGACGCTACAGAGAACACGGCAGACAGCAGTATGGCGGGCAGCATCACCGCTCGCCTGCCCAGCCGGTCGCTTAAGTAGCCACATACTAAGTAATACTTACAAGCATCCCGTGAGGAACCTGAACACTATGAGCATGTTGACGTTGGTGGCGAACGAAGACGCTACAGAGAACACGGCAGACAGCAGTATGGCGGGCAGCATCACCGCTGGCCTGCCCAGCCGGTCGCTTAAGTAGCCACATACTAAGTAATACTTACAAGCATCCCGTGAGGAACCTGAACACTATGAGCATGTTGACGTTGGTGGCAAACGAAGACGCTACAGAGAACACGGCAGACAGCAGTATGGCGGGCAGCATCACCGCTCGCCTGCCCAGCCGGTCGCTTAAGTAGCCACATACTAAGTAATACTTACAAGCATCCCGTGAGGAACCTGAACACTATGAGCATGTTGACGTTGGTGGTGAACGAAGACGCTACAGAGAACACGGCAGACAGCAGTATGGCGGGCAGCATCACCACTCGCCTGCCCAGCCGGTCGCTTAAGTAGCCACATACTAAGTAATACTTACAAGCATCCCGTGAGGAACCTGAACACTATGAGCATGTTGACGTTGGTGGCGAACGAAGACGCTACAGAGAACACGGCAGACAGCAGTATGGCGGGCAGCATCACCGCTCGCCTGCCCAGCCGGTCGCTTAAGTAGCCACATACTAAGTAATACTTACAAGCATCCCGTGAGGAACCTGAACACTATGAGCATGTTGACGTTGGTGGTGAACGAAGACGCTACAGAGAACACGGCAGACAGCAGTATGGCGGGCAGCATCACCGCTCGCCTGCCCAGCCGGTCGCTTAAGTAGCCACATACTAAGTAATACTTACAAGCATCCCGTGAGGAACCTGAACACTATGAGCATGTTGACGTTGGTGGCGAACGAAGACGCTACAGAGAACACGGCAGACAGCAGTATGGCGGGCAGCATCACCGCTCGCCTGCCCAGCCGGTCGCTTAAGTAGCCACATACTAAGTAATACTTACAAGCATCCCGTGAGGAACCTGAACACTATGAGCATGTTGACGTTGGTGGCGAACGAAGACGCTACAGAGAACACGGCAGACAGCAGTATGACGAGCAGCATCACCGCTCGCCTGCCCAGCCGGTCGCTTAAGTAGCCACATACTAAGTAATACTTACAAGCATCCCGTGAGGAACCTGAACACTATGAGCATGTTGACGTTGGTGGCGAACGAAGACGCTACAGAGAACACGGCAGACAGCAGTATGGCGGGCAGCATCACCGCTCGCCTGTCCAGCCGGTCGCTTAAGTAGCCACATACTAAGTTATACTTACAAGCATCCCGTGAGGAACCTGAACACTATGAGCATGTTGACGTTGGTGGCGAACGAAGACGCTACAGAGAACACGGCAGACAGCAGTATGGCGGGCAGCATCACCGCTCGCCTGTCCAGCCGGTCGCTTAAGTAGCCACATACTAAGTAATACTTACAAGCATCCCGTGAGGAACCTGAACACTATGAGCATGTTGACGTTGGTGGCGAACGAAGACGCTACAGAGAACACGGCAGACAGCAGTATGGCGGGCAGCATCACCGCTCGCCTGTCCAGCCGGTCGCTTAAGTAGCCACATACTAAGTAATACTTACAAGCATCCCGTGAGGAACCTGAACACTATGAGCATGTTGACGTTGGTGGCGAACGAAGACGCTACAGAGAACACGGCAGACAGCAGTATGGCGGGCAGCATCACCGCTCGCCTGCCCAGCCGGTCGCTTAAGTAGCCACATACTAAGTAATACTTACAAGCATCCCGTGAGGAACCTGAACACTATGAGCATGTTGACGTTGGTGGCGAACGAAGACGCTACAGAGAACACGGCAGACAGCAGTATGGCGGGCAGCATCACCGCTCGCCTGCCCAACCAGTCGCTTAAGTAGCCACATACTAAGTAATACTTACAAGCATCCCGTGAGGAACCTGAACACTATGAGCATGTTGACGTTGGTGGCGAACGAAGACGCTACAGAGAACACGGCAGACAGCAGTATGGCGGGCAGCATCACCGCTCGCCTGCCCAGCCGGTCGCTTAAGTAGCCACATACTAAGTAATAATACTTACAAGCATCCCGTGAGGAACCTGAACACTATGAGCATGTTGACGTTGGTGGCGAACGAAGACGCTACAGAGAACACGGCAGACAGCAGTATGGCGGGCAGCATCACCGCTCGCCTGCCCAGCCGGTCGCTTAAGTAGCCACATACTAAGTAATACTTACAAGCATCCCGTGAGGAACCTGAACACTATGAGCATGTTGACGTTGGTGGCGAACGAAGACGCTACAGAGAACACGGCAGACAGCAGTATGGCGGGCAGCATCACCGCTCGCCTGCCCAGCCGGTCGCTTAAGTAGCCACATACTAAGTAATACTTACAAGCATCCCGTGAGGAACCTGAACACTATGAGCATGTTGACGTTGGTGGCGAACGAAGACGCTACAGAGAACACGGCAGACAGCAGTATGGCGGGCAGCATCACCGCTCGCCTGCCCAGCCGGTCGCTTAAGTAGCCACATACTAAGTAATACTTACAAGCATCCCGTGAGGAACCTGAACACTATGAGCATGTTGACGTTGGTGGTGAACGAAGACGCTACAGAGAACACGGCAGACAGCAGTATGGCGGGCAGCATCACCGCTCGCCTGCCCAGCCGGTCGCTTAAGTAGCCACATACTAAGTAATACTTACAAGCATCCCGTGAGGAACCTGAACACTATGAGCATGTTGACGTTGGTGGCGAACGAAGACGCTACAGAGAACACGGCAGACAGCAGTATGGCGGGCAGCATCACCGCTCGCCTGCCCAGCCGGTCGCTTAAGTAGCCACATACTAAGTAATACTTACAAGCATCCCGTGAGGAACCTGAACACTATGAGCATGTTGACGTTGGTGGTGAACGAAGACGCTACAGAGAACACGGCAGACAGCAGTATGGCGGGCAGCATCACCGCTCGCCTGCCCAGCCGGTCGCTTAAGTAGCCACATACTAAGTAATACTTACAAGCATCCCGTGAGGAACCTGAACACTATGAGCATGTTGACGTTGGTGGCGAACGAAGACGCTACAGAGAACACGGCAGACAGCAGTATGGCGGGCAGCATCACCGCTCGCCTGCCCAGCCGGTCGCTTAAGTAGCCACATACTAAGTAATACTTACAAGCATCCCGTGAGGAACCTGAACACTATGAGCATGTTGACGTTGGTGGCGAACGAAGACGCTACAGAGAACACGGCAGACAGCAGTATGACGAGCAGCATCACCGCTAGTGATGTGCCGTTACCATATTACCGTTACCAGTATTTTACTAGATGGTAATATTCCCAGTAAGTTTCTATTGTTACCGGTAATATTCCCAAACCCCGGTAATATTGTTTAATATCGTCTTATTGATTTAAATATTATGCAATATCCGTTTAAAACGCGTACGCGCAGCTGTTAGTTAACTTTTGCACTTGTACAGTCAGCCACATAAGTGAATACACATTCCCAAGATTATGAATGGCATTGTCGTCCAAAATAATAATAATGTACAATATCTTATGGCATTTCTCGTCATAGATATCTTAACTTGATCATATTTTACAACTACTGGGTAAAAAAGAGAAAGCTTTAATTCATAAAACACTCATTAAAATTGTGTACCGACTTATGTCGTTGACTGTACAAGTTTTACATCGCACAGCACAGCATTTGTCTTTGTATGCTACAGAGATAGCTATTGTTAAGCCACTGTCACAGATCCCTGAAGAAAGAAAAACCAGCCACAGTAGAAAGACAACCTGCTGTCCATACATCAAGGGCGTGACCGACGAAATTGGCTACATCTTGAAGCGAGCTTCAATCAAAACTTACTACAAGCCGCCAACGAAGATATATCAATTTCTACGAACAGTCAAGTGTTAGTTACCCTTGCAAGAGGCCGGTGTCTACAAAATAGACTGTGACTGTGGGCTCTCATACATTGGACAAACCAAGAGAAGCATAGGCATCCGACTTAAAGAACATATAGCTGACATAAAACATAAACGCTCAACAAAGTCTGCTGTGTGTGAACATGTGGAACAAGGACCCAACCACTACTTGCGATTTGATGAACCCCAGGTACTCGCAAAAGAACACCGGTTTCTTCCAAGGATGATACGTGAAGCTATTGAAATTAAAAAACACCCTAATTTCAAAAGGGAAGATGGTTGGAATGTTCCACCAGCTTCGGACTCTGTCATAAGGCTAATGAAACCCAAGAAGGACAAAGTCACCAGAAGACCTGAGGACACTGTGAGCTCATTCTGCGTGAAGGGTAACACCAATAGTTGAAAAACAGTTCGGGTACTTTGAGATAACTGATACATTCAAGAAATTAAGACAAAAATCACCAAAGTCTGCCGTGAACATGAATCCTGTAAAGAATTTGAAACGTTCGGCTAGTAATAAAAATGTAGTTTCTAGATCATTCGGTTTAAATGTAATGACTAGTGAAACCAATATAACGCAATAAAATCCGTAAACTGTAGTTTAATTTCAATGTGTAACATTCGCGTAAATCCAAGACAAAAACAAATTGACGACTAACAGAGCCAGTAAAATTTGCTTTATAGCCCATGACTGGAAGCGAATCCATAGCCATGAAGACGGCCAAATTCCACCAAAGAAACCTATTTTAGATAGCTCACAGAGTAATAGAAATAGTATTTTATTGTCATCATCTATATCATCATATGATTCGGAGGTGGACTTCTTTGATAATTTATTAGAAACTTCGAGAAATGACACCACCACTCATTCGACAGACGCAGATTCTTTTAGTAGATTCGGTAAGAGGAGGACCAATCGAATTATATTATCTGATTCAGATAGCTCTAAATAGAAGACTTTTTTTTTTACTTAAAAATTGTTTGGTTTGTTCGTTAGTTGTTTTTTTGTTCATAAGTTAAGTTAAATCATTTCAAAAAACTATGAAAACCTGTTATTGTATAGTTGATTATAATAATCGTCTAGATTTAAAAAATATACTAATATATTTACTATGATTATCTCGGAAAATAACTTTGTGACCTCAAAAATGTTATTACTGAAACGTATTTATTTTTATTTCTATTTTTTTATTATTATTACTGGAACGTTGCGATGTGTCTAGCCAAATTTAATAAATAATAATTAGTAAAATATTTTTTTTACTTAGACCTAAATCTTACCATTTATATAATATTCCCAGACAAAAATTGACAAGAAATTTACTAAGTAATACAAACTACTTACTAAGTAATAGTAGCAATGTGAAAATACCTAGAAAGTTACTGTATGGAAAGTTACTCAGTAAGTTTCTGGAAACTTACTCGGTAAGTTACCAGTAATTTTGGGAATATAGTATTTAAAATTGAAATTATGATTGCATTTGCACTTGAGGCGATAGAAGTCTTATCGGATTACTCAAAATCACAAATTAAATTAAAATATAAAAGTATTATTACCTATGTTACCCTATATTACTATTTTTGTAGAATGTTACCGGTAGCGTTACTGGGAAAATACTCGACTAGAGTAAGTTACCGGTAACGGCACATCACTGATCACCGCTCGCCTGCCCAGCCGGTCGCTTAAGTAGCCACATACTAAGTAATACTTACAAGCATCCCGTGAGGAACCTGAACACTATGAGCATGTTGACGTTGGTGGCGAACGAAGACGCTACAGAGAACACGGCAGACAGCAGTATGGCGGGCAGCATCACCGCTCGCCTGTCCAGCCGGTCGCTTAAGTAGCCACATACTAAGTAATACTTACAAGCATCCCGTGAGGAACCTGAACACTATGAGCATGTTGACGTTGGTGGCGAACGAAGACGCTACAGAGAACACGGCAGACAGCAGTATGGCGGGCAGCATCACCGCTCGCCTGTCCAGCCGGTCGCTTAAGTAGCCACATACTAAGTAATACTTACAAGCATCCCGTGAGGAACCTGAACACTATGAGCATGTTGACGTTGGTGGCGAACGAAGACGCTACAGAGAACACGGCAGACAGCAGTATGGCGGGCAGCATCACCGCTCGCCTGTCCAGCCGGTCGCTTAAGTAGCCACATACTAAGTAATACTTACAAGCATCCCGTGAGGAACCTGAACACTATGAGCATGTTGACGTTGGTGGCGAACGAAGACGCTACAGAGAACACGGCAGACAGCAGTATGGCGGGCAGCATCACCGCTCGCCTGCCCAGCCGGTCGCTTAAGTAGCCACATACTAAGTAATACTTACAAGCATCCCGTGAGGAACCTGAACACTATGAGCATGTTGACGTTGGTGGCGAACGAAGACGCTACAGAGAACACGGCAGACAGCAGTATGGCGGGCAGCATCACCGCTCGCCTGCCCAACCGGTCGCTTAAGTAGCCACATACTAAGTAATACTTACAAGCATCCCGTGAGGAACCTGAACACTATGAGCATGTTGACGTTGGTGGCGAACGAAGACGCTACAGAGAACACGGCAGACAGCAGTATGGCGGGCAGCATCACCGCTCGCCTGCCCAGCCGGTCGCTTAAGTAGCCACATACTAAGTAATACTTACAAGCATCCCGTGAGGAACCTGAACACTATGAGCATGTTGACGTTGGTGGCGAACGAAGACGCTACAGAGAACACGGCAGACAGCAGTATGGCGGGCAGCATCACCGCTCGCCTGCCCAGCCGGTTGCTTAAGTAGCCACATACTAAGTAATACTTACAAGCATCCCGTGAGGAACCTGAACACTATGAGCATGTTGACGTTGGTGGCGAACGAAGACGCTACAGAGAACACGGCAGACAGCAGTATGGCGGGCAGCATCACCGCTCGCCTGTCCAGCCGGTCGCTTAAGTAGCCACATACTAAGTAATACTTACAAGCATCCCGTGAGGAACCTGAACACTATGAGCATGTTGACGTTGGTGGCGAACGAAGACGCTACAGAGAACACGGCAGACAGCAGTATGGCGGGCAGCATCACCGCTCGCCTGCCCAGCCGGTCGCTTAAGTAGCCACATACTAAGTAATACTTACAAGCATCCCGTGAGGAACCTGAACACTATGAGCATGTTGACGTTGGTGGCGAACGAAGACGCTACAGAGAACACGGCAGACAGCAGTATGGCGGGCAGCATCACCGCTCGCCTGCCCAACCGGTCGCTTAAGTAGCCACATACTAAGTAATACTTACAAGCATCCCGTGAGGAACCTGAACACTATGAGCATGTTGACGTTGGTGGCGAACGAAGACGCTACAGAGAACACGGCAGACAGCAGTATGGCGGGCAGCATCACCGCTCGCCTGCCCAGCCGGTCGCTTAAGTAGCCACATACTAAGTAATACTTACAAGCATCCCGTGAGGAACCTGAACACTATGAGCATGTTGACGTTGGTGGCGAACGAAGACGCTACAGAGAACACGGCAGACAGCAGTATGGCGGGCAGCATCACCGCTCGCCTGCCCAGCCGGTCGCTTAAGTAGCCACATACTAAGTAATACTTACAAGCATCCCGTGAGGAACCTGAACACTATGAGCATGTTGACGTTGGTGGCGAACGAAGACGCTACAGAGAACACGGCAGACAGCAGTATGGCGGGCAGCATCACCGCTCGCCTGCCCAGCCGGTCGCTTAAGTAGCCACATACTAAGTAATACTTACAAGCATCCCGTGAGGAACCTGAACACTATGAGCATGTTGACGTTGGTGGCGAACGAAGACGCTACAGAGAACACGGCAGACAGCAGTATGGCGGGCAGCATCACCGCTCGCCTGCCCAGCCGGTCGCCCAGGTAGCCCCAGAGGAACGATGTGCTGATTATACCTGGGGAGAGACAAAACATTTTAGGCAATTGCTTAGCTTAGATAGCCCCATGATAGTAGTATTTAATTAATTGCCGGATCAAATTTTCAGCTAGACCAACACTTTAATAAGTAAAGTTACAATACCTAGTCATACGCAGAGTCATTAACCAAAACTCGACACATTAATCTCGTAAACTCTAACACCGCTTTCCCGCAAAGATGCAGTGCGCATCCATCCACAAAACTATGCAGAGTTTGACGCGGAGCATATGTTTGAAGTTAGCCAACTTGCGGTGTTACTTACGGTGCTTACTGGTGCGGTGCAAGGCCCATAGAACACCCTTACAGCACCTAAGTTGTAAATTTTTCTTTTGTCTAGATGCGGCTAAACGCAATAAGGAGCTGGCAGTCTCATGTAAGGCACAATAATGTTATGAAGGGAAAATCCCATCACACGAAATTTGTTTTATTAGGTCTTTTTCTGAATGCTTTTAGTACCGTCATGGACAATCTTTATTGGCTCCATATAATATAGTTACTATCACACATTTTAACATATTCTAACCGATAAAATTTAAAAGCCTAGCAACAGCCGATATGCACGTATGACCATAAACTTGAGACAGAAACCTTGAATATATTATAAATATGAATTATGAGCAATAAAGTTTTGAATAGTCATAACAATAACTTTTTAAGTGCCAGACTAGTCTGTTCCACGTGCCAGAAGGTCAGGGTCACAGCCTAAACTATCAGCTAGAAGACCGCTGATGATGTCTAGACATTTTTAGCATTTCAAATCGCACAATATTTCAGTTCAGATATAGCGTTAAGCTGATTTTCCACCAGAGTGGCGAGACGAGGCGAGGCGAGGAGAGAATAGAAATTTGTATGGCAAATTTTCAATTCTCTCCCAGCGCATCTTTGGTGGAAACAGTGTGGATTGGCGAGAATATGCGAGGCGTGAATTGAAATATTTGTTTGTGTAAAAATGAACCGTATTGCTTTCGACATAGAGTATAAATTAACTTTGCAACAGAAACACGCTTCTCGCGATAGAAATTGCGTGTGTATTGCAAGACGAACTCAAACAGCACTGTACCTATATCTTCATTTAATGAAGCCTACGGGCGGGGCGGCGGTCACGCGCGAGCTCGCGATGACAATTTTTAGTGGAAAAGGGTCAGTGCGATTTCAATTCTCTTCTCGCCTAGTCTCGTGTCGCCACTCTGGTGGAAAATCACCTTAATGCAGGTTATTACGGTATTGGTGGCAAGTCAGCTATTTGAAATTCTTTATTGCTTTTATATATATGCTAATAATAATAATAATAATAATAATAACGTTTATTTCCAGAAAATTTTTACAATATTCACTTTTATATATCCTCCGCCAAACTGCATGGCAGTTTGTTGGCAGAAAGATCACTCCCTTTTGACACATTACATGATAGTATAATTCATAAGTAGACTAAGGTATAGGTGCAATGTTATTATTACAAGATTAGCTATTCAACTATTGTTCTAATAAATCTGTTCATATAAAATTCTCTGCACTTTCGTTTAAATACATTTTTAGATAATCTTTCATTTACTATGTTGGTTGACAATTCATTATAAATAGATGGTACCATATACTTTCTAGCCCTTTGGCCATAGTAATTGTTACATCGAGGGATCATATATTGCACACCGCGTCTATTCGAGCGCGGTTGACATTTTACATTCTTAAAAAGCTCGCTATCATACTGTTCCACGGCAATGGACAGCAACACTTTTTCGTGGATTGGCAACAGTTTACATTCTGCGAATAATTTATCATAGTTTGGTCGACATGAGTTCTTTGTATTTTTATCTACTAAGGTTTTCATAAATCTGATTTGCAACATTTTAATTTTATCTAAATAAGACTTAAACGTTCGTCCATAACAGCTTAGTCCATAAGACACGATTGAGTCCACCAATGCATGATAGACAGTATACAAAATGGCCCTATTTGTAAAGAACTTAAGGTGGTGGAATTTTACAAGCACTGATCTCAGTTTTTCGCATACGACTTCTACGTGCTTTCGCCATGTGAAGAAAATGTCTACAGTCAAGCCTAAGTACCTGTATTCTCTCACCACCTCAAGCTCCCCACATGTACACATGCTGTTCTTTTTGTGTATACAATCGTAGTCATGTCCCAGTATGTGGGGTACACGCGTCACTGTTTTGTTATATGGTGAATATATATGCATACATTTAGTCTTTTTAATGTTTATAATTATGCCATTATCGTGAGCCCACCTTATGATGTTATTAAAATCATCTTGTATATTTTTTTCTATGACACTTAACTCCCGGTCAGAGTATATCAAACAGGTGTCATCTGCATACATATATATCTGACAGTTTTTGACTACATTACACATACTATTTACATGCATAATATAGCCCACCGGACCAAAGACGGAGCCGGTCGGGACGCCACATGTGATATTTGCAGCATCACCCATCACGCCTCCAACTGCAGTCCGCATGGTGCGCCCCGTCAGATAGGCTTTTAACCACCGGTTGACTGGGCCTCGAATGCCGCACTCATCCATGGCCTGAAGCAGCTGGTGGTGGCCCAGGGTATCAAAAGCTTTTTTGAAATCAATGTAGACCACCACCACCTGCTTCCTATCACCCAGACTGCAGTTGATTGCGTCCGCAAAGTGCGCAAGCACCGTAGTGGTACTGCGGTCCCGCCTGAAGCCGTGCTGCGCGCTATTTAAAATATTATATTTTTCAACAAAGCTACTTATTTGCCCTATTACATACTTTTCAACAATTTTGTTTATGACAGATAATATGGCAATAGGCCTATAATTAGTATAATCTTTATGCGAGCCCTGTTTGTAAATAGGCCTTATTAATGCGGTTTTCAATATATGGGGATAAATTCCTTTTTCTACACAAAGATTTACAAATAAGGCAATAATAGGGCTTATTTTATTTTTTATTAGTTTAATATCTCGTACCCGAATTTTATCAATGCCAGGTGATTTTGAGCAGTTTAGCTTATCTATAATGTTTGCAATACATTGCGGGCTAGCTTTCTTATATCTCATTGACAAATCGCTTTCTTTGACATAATCAGATCTATTTAAAAACTTTTCATCACAATTATGTTTAATATTAGTGATTTCCTTAGTGAAGGTAGTAGAAAAGTTATTACAAATATTTATTAATGAGTCAGTTTTTCCTAAGTATTTTTTTATAATATCGTCTACGCCTAGTTTTCTTTGCCCTGTCCACCCATTTATTTTTTCCCATATTTTTTTAATATCTTTCCCACATTTGACAATTTCATTTCGTCTATAGGAATTTTTAGCGGAAAATATGCATTTGTTTACTTTATTTCTATATTTTGTATACTTTAGACGTCTATTCATATCATCCGGTTTATTTTTCCACAAGCGAAATAATTTATCACGACATTCAATCATGGCCTTTAAGTTATTATTTATCCATGGTTTAGTTGTTCTTTTTTTACGATAATTACATGTTATTGTACAACTATCATAGATTCTGTCTGTCTGTATATATGCTGATAACGGCGATAGCCCAGTGGTGTACGTAACGGACTGCCGTGACGATGGTCTCGGGTTCGATCCCCAGGGCATACTCATCTGACTATTCGAAGTTATGTGTGTATTAAAAATGTTAATTATCGCTCGCTTAATAATGTGCCCGGTAGATGGCAATAGGCTCGCCCCCTATTACATTGGGACCGAAACATAAGTAACTGGCGAAAAGTGGGTGTGTAATACACCTCTGCCTACTCCTTCGGGGATAAAAGGCGTGAACTTATGTTATTGCTTTTCACAAGATGTCTTGTAAATAATATTAGCCCTCAGCTCAAACTGTACCCCTGCTGGGCACGGGCCTCGTACTCGTCTCACTATAGGATTAGGCACTACGCTGGAAAAATGCGGATTATTTTTACATGGTTTGCGAGAACATATTGGTGAATTCTCTTTACAATTTGCCTTCTGGATAGCAGTCTATTAAATACTCTACTAGGCTGTTTTAAAGGATTTACTTGTACAGGGTGGGCGCAAAAGTAATGACCCTATAGAAATTCCTTATATTTATTTTATGACATATTCTGTCATTCTGATATTGAAAATGTTGTAGTCAGTAGTAATCAAATGTAAAATTCACTAAAAATAATCATGGACCGCTCTACTCTCCACGAACGTGGAATAATCGTGTCATCACTCATCAGTGATAAAAACACAACGTGAATTTGACTCTGCAGCGTATTTTGGTCAAAGAATTGAAGATGTTTCCGTGTAAAACTCATATGACTCATCAGCTGCTGCCATTTTTAGGGTTCCGTAGGTAAAAGGTAAAAAACGGGACCCTATTACTAAGCCTCCGCTGTCTGTCTGTCTGTCTGTCAGTCCGTCTGTCTGTCAGTCCGTCTGTCTGTCAGTCCGTCTGTCTATCTGTCTGTCACCAGGCTGTATCTCATAAACCGTGATAGCTAGAAAGCTGAAATTTTCACAAATTATGTATCTCGGTTGCCGCTATAACAACAAACCCAAAAATAAAAAAATTAAAATATTAAGGGGTGTCCCATACAAAAAACGTGTTTTGTTTCGTATTTATTGCTCAAAATTACTAACTGTAACAGGTAGACGCTTCAAATTTTCACAGAATATGTAGTTGTATATTACCTTTCAAAATAAATAATTAAAACAAAAAAATAATAAAGAGCTCTCATACAACAAAAGTAATTTTTAAGCAATTTGTTACTCGATCTTAATAAACAGGTAGAAACTTAAAAAGTATTTAAGTATACAACACAACACATACAACGAACGTGATTTTCATTTAAAGATGATGGTACGGAACCGTTCGTGCGCGAGTCCGACTGGCACTTGCCCGATTTATTTTTTACGAGATGGAAAATCCCTTCGGATCGCCGACTCTTGGGAAAATGAGAACTGGAGTATGTGGTGTTACCACTATCTACTAAAACTACCTAAACTAAATCCCCTTGGCGGCGGATTAAGGTGTTGGGCTCCGGCGCCAAAACACCCAGCGGCCGCAGAGGATAGGGAGGACGGCAACCTGATAACACCGCATCTCCTCTTCCTCTGCGGCCCCACAGCGACGCATCGAATGGTACGCCCCCATTTGGTCGCGAGAGATAGGGCGCGCGGCAACGCAATACCGACACGCCTCTCCTCCCGCGACCGCGCCCGACTGCGAGGGAAGGGACAGACAGAACTGTCCCCCGCACCCGCACCGTAGGACGCATCCTGCGCAGGCCTCTCTAAGCCCACGCGGAGCGCCCTCTTCCGGGATCTCTCTTTGCTTCACCTCGGGTGTCCAATCCACGGTTACTGAGCCCTCCCACCACCACAAGGTGGAGATCCCACAGGGGTTATCAGCTGCTGCCCACTGATCACCGAGATAGACTAGAGTACAGCCAGCGCGTCATAAACCTTGTTTTTTTACTTATTAAATCAACCTTGAAGAGGATAATTTTTCTTAAAAATTAATTAATTTGGAGTTTTTTGAAATCTCGGGTGTATGTGAACAAACCACAGACTCAAAACATACACCAAGAAATAAGAAACATATCGCAGGAAGTGTTACGGCTAGTTATGGAAAATGTCATAAATAGGGCTCAAATAGGGTTGTTTCCAACTAGTCAAATCAAGCACTTTTAATGACATGTTAAAAACGACCTTTGCATGTAAATCTGTATTCATTGCTACGGCGTTTGTATGAATTAGTTTTTTGCTGTCAAATTGAATACTTATTGTCAGTAAATTTTCGATAAAAAAATGTTAAATATAGTTTTAACATTAATTAATGTATGAAACTACCATTATTTTGACATATTTCATTAGATAAAAATACTTGTATAATTTATTTCACTTGCAGGTAAATTCCCTACTGGAGGTCTCTGGAGTTTAACATTTAATAGACATCATATTTAAATCATAATGCAACTAAATTTCATGGCACAAATATACATAGGTATATATTTAATTAACAAATTCTAGTTTTCTAATTTAGAAACGAAGTTGTAGCTGAACCAAATAGGGTCATTAGTGTCATTACTTTTGCGCCACCCGTTATTACAGTGACTATGATTTGTGTCAATCATGGACCACCGTCGAGCTCAGTATTGTTATCTTTATAATCCCGATTAACATAATACGATCTCACGAGCATTAACGTCTTAAGGCGCTGATACACTTGAGCATTCACCTGTAATGAGCCTACCCGCGAATTTTACAAAAAAAAATAGTGTGTTTTAGCTAGCATTTTCACGAACATTCGGGCGAGCCCTAGAATATAGATAATACATAGAATTCGCACTACAATGGCGGGTAAAACTAAATAAATAAATATTTACTTCACTTTGACTTATGATTTTAATCTAGGGAAGAATCTTCGTAGTTTGTCACTCATTTTAAATAGATCTTTAGATTTGGTTTACTCAGACTTAATTTCAATAGAATGTTGATAAACTCCCGATATCGATAAATAAATTTGAACTGCATTTTATTATTTAGAAACGTTATTTGTTTATGTATCTTACTCCTTCTCTAGAAATAATTTATAAGTAAAACTGAAGTAAACAAATTGCGTAAAACTGCTGTTGTAGTGCGAATTCTATATTTTTTCTTTATTCTACGGACTATTTGAATTTAGAGTGTTCGCTAGAATTATCGTGAAAATGTTCGGTTCGACAAAACAAAAAACGGCGAATGCTCGCTGTTCTGTTACAATGAATGCTCAGGTGTATCAGCGCCATTAAATCTTACGTCAGAATACAACAATGTAGAACATCGCAATAGCCCAGCCTTTAATAATGAATCGACGTTCTATAATATAAGATTTATGATGATGTCTAGACATATATTAATATTTGTATCTGATATTACGCGTTGCCCTCCATTAATGCAAGAACAAGATAGTCCTTGTTACACAATAGGCTCTTAATATAGCAACAAACTTAGTTATTGATTTAAATACATCTTTAGACCATATGTTAATAGAATAATTTATTTTCATCGCTAGGTTTTAAAAAATGTGTATTAATCTAATATATATTGACAAAAAACAATGGTTCATGGCTTAATGTTGTTAATAAACATTTATTTTGTTCCTACGAATTTTGTTAACGTGATGCTTTGTAAAAAATGCGCCAGCCTACGTATGATGTACTAGCTTTTGTCTGCGACTTGGCCCACGTGGGGTTGGAAAAATGGACTACTTTTTGACCCGACAGTCCATTTTTATGTATAAGCTATATTACTGCAACGTTGCATCAAAATCGGTTTCTATGTTTTTGCGTGACAGAGTAACAAAAATCCATTCATCTTAATATATAAAATCCTTGCGTTACTGACTGACTGACAGACACGCTACAGCCGAAACTATTGGGCGCAGGAAGCTGAAATTTGGCATGTATGTTCCTTAGGCACCGTAGGGGTGCACTAAGAAGGCATTTCCCGAAATTCCCACGTGATCGGCCAAAACGGGTAAATTAAAAAAAAATGCAGGCGTAGCTGCTGGCGTCCTCTAGTATATCCATAATATCCATCCTCCATCCTCCTAGCGTTATCCCAGTTGCATCCGGAGGTCCGCTTTGACGGAATCTAGCTTATTAACAGAAACTAGACTAACTGCCTGACTGACCTCCGCAACCCAAAGGGCTATAATACATCCTTAATAACTTTTGCGTCTATATTTTTAAAGCCACCTCAAAACCGTTTTAGCTTGACATAATAGTAGTAGACTCACGCCTGTATCCCCGAAGGGGTAGAAAGAAAGAAAGAAAAAAGCGTTTATTTCTACCAGACGAAAGACATGAACAAACATGACAATATGAACAAAAAGAGATTACAGACAATATGAACAAAAAGAGATTACAATAATCTGTACACACCTGTCGCCTGCATAAAAATAGGAGGCCAGTTCAGCACATTGCCGGACGCTGGTTTTCAACTGGCTCCTCAGTAGACGCGGACGTCAAAACCAATAAGCAATTTAAAAACTATATTATCTAATATATAAAATTCTCGTGTCACAGTTTTCGTTCCCATACTCCTCCGAAACGGCTTGACCGATTTTGATGAAATTTTTTGTGCTTATCCGGTATCTACGAGAATCGGCCAACATCTATTTAAAAAAAACATACATACATACATAGACTCACGCCTGTTTCCCGGAAGGGGTAGGCAGAGGCATATTAAACACCCACTTTTCGCCAGTGTTTCGATCCCACGTAATAGGTGGCGAGCCTATTGCCGCTTATCGGGATATTTTGTTTGCCAGAGCCTCGTCCGTTAATCGGCAGGTGCACCACTTGCAGGTGAGGTTGGCTTGGGACCCTAAGTTCTTGGCGGGAACCCTATGCACCCATTAAAAAAAAATAAAAAAAAAATTGCAAAACAACGTTTGCCGAGTCAGCTAGTATTATAATATTTAACTTGAATAAAATTTTAAAAATAATTTATACAATGAGCAAAAAGCCCAAGATTACATTTTTTTGGCCAATAACACTTTGCCCGACCCGGGAATCGAACCAGAGACCTCTCAATCCCACGCGCACCAACGAGTTATAAAAAATAAATATAATAGTAGTATTCTTACCAATAAAAGCCGCAGCATTGACCAGTCCTTTGTGCTGACTGTTGAGGCTAAGTTCACACTCTGCTGCCGTGATGGCGTAGCTCATGCCGACAGACTCCATAGACACGTTCAGCATTATCAGACCGCTGGTGAATAGCACCAGGTGGTTTAGCTTGCCGTGACCTGGGGAGAGAATGGTATGACATTAGGTATATTATGTTCGTTGTCCACCTGGGGCAAAAATAATAAATAATTTCGGTTAAGGTTTCGAAATACGTCGCCATTTTTAGGGGTTGTGAGTGATTGGGGGGGAAGGGGTGTGGTCTCGGAACCACCCCTCACCATTTTCACTTGCCGGAAATACTTGGTTTCCTCTGGAAAAAACAAATATCTCCAAACATCGGTGTGTATGGCACTGCCAACATCCACATTCTTCACACTAGTTAAATAAACTAAGGTTGACGGAGCCCTGCTTCGCAGGGCTCCTATTTTCGGATTAAGGGTCAAAACAGAACCTAATACAACCTATTTAGTTACTTTCACATAAAACCTAAAATTACGTTCCGTTTTGCATATTTGAATGAAGAATTTTAGGAAATTGTTTAAAAATATTTAGACGCAACTCCGGCAGCCAAAATTACTTTTAGGGGATTAAAACTAACTCCCTTAAGCCTCCTACACCACCAATACCCTCAAATTCGGGCGACGCGTTTCGAAACCCGACCCATAATTTCTCGTGATTCGCCAGGGTGGTCTGCTGATCCATCTGGCCAGGTATATAGAACATATCGGGACCGTGGCTCTAGTGGCTATTGATTTTACATACTAAGCCTGAGTTAGATCATAGGACAAATCTATGTCTTATTTTTTCTGTGCTCGCTTGGGTGTAAGCTGCTTTTGAATCGTTTAATTTTACAAGGCAGTAAGGATAAGCAAGTATTGCTGGGCACTTTTAAGTATTCAATTAACAGTCACAAAGGACGCATCAGCACACACCGTAGACCAGCGGTTCTCAAACTTTTTTCGAGATGGAACCCTTTTGGATGATAAATTATTTGGCGGAGCCCCAAAATAAAAAAAACACCTAAGCCTCCATAGAACATATCTAGTTAGTCATTTCATTTGGGCTCCGCGGAGCACACTTTGAGAATGGCTGCCGTAGACAATAATTTGTGGACAAGATAAGACGACCTGGATACATGTTATGACGGCAACTGGCCGGACTTAGCACAGGACGGGGATGCATGGCGATCCAAGAGAGGACCCTTGCCGAGCAGTGGGACACTTTAAGAGGCTAATCATCATCATCATCAGCCTTTAACAGTCCACTGCTGGACTAGGCCTCTTCTTTGAAAGCAGGAATTCGCCTACTATACCACGCTGGCCAAACGGGTTGGTATAGGGTTTGTATCAAGTTTTCCTTCTCTTACAGTGCTGTTCTCTGCATAATATGCTCCCTCTGTCGCTCTTACGACACCCATGGGATGATATGGGCTGGTGACATTCCGTGTTCTTAATCCGTCACCACACGGAATAGAGGCTAATACAAAAAAAAGTGGGACATTGTTATGATGATTTTGTGATGAGTTTGTTAAACTAACCTGTTTGTTCAAAAGCATCTTCAAAGTTATATTCGTTAGTTTCATATAGTTTCTGTGTCGTACCCTCAGCGTCTTCCCCTGTCCTCTGCTCGTGTTTTTCCAACATGGCGCTGTGTATACTATCCTATAACTTCACTAGATCAATAGAAAACTAATGATCAGTATTATTTTGTCTTGTCCACTATAATATCATGATTCTTCTTGTTTCGCCTCTTCGAAGTGTTGGCGTATCTGTAAATAAAAAATGCACGCATTGTAGTCCTAGAATTTTGTTGATATTTTGCCAATAATAAATAAATGCACCAATCAATTATACATAGATTTCTGTTGGATTTGTTGTAAATAAAAAAAATCACAGCTAATTGGACTTCCTGAATATTATACCGCTGAAATTACTTGTCATATCCCGCAGCTTTACCCGTTTTCATACTTTGCATTGCACACCGTATCACTTCCATACTTATATTACTTTCACAATTATCTTCCTCGTTCGCTACTATATTCCTAGTGTCACTTTCTCCTCGTTCAAACAAATTCTCAAAATACACCTTCCACTGATCCAAAACTTCCCCATGCTCTCTTATAATATTTCCATTTACATCCCTTATCACACCAACTTTTGAGACTCCTGCTTTGCCTCGGGCTGTTCTAACCAAGTGCCATCATCAGTAATGAAATTATCCAAAGTAAGGCTCTGCTTGCTATACTGCAGAGAGTTTTGGCGCCAACGCTGATGTATGGTAGCGAAACATGGGTATGGCAGAAGAAGCATGAAAGCAGAATCAATGTCAGAGATTAATGCTGTGGAGATGAGAGCTTTGATGGGTATGTGCGGAGTAAGGCTGATAGATAAAGTGAAAAACAGTGTGATACGAGAGAAGTGTGGTCTAAAAGAAGATGTAGTGATAAAGATTGAAAAAGGAATGTTGCGATGGTTTGGACATTTGGAACGGATGGATGAAAGAAGAAATACGAAAGAAGTGTATCGTGTAAGAATGAATGGAGATGTCGGTAGGGGACGCCCAAGACGGACATAGGTACGCCGACCAAATAGGTGACGTACTAAAAAGGGCCAAATTAAAAGTACCCATCATAACCGACGAGCATGTATGATGAGGTTAATGAATGTCGAGGAAGCGAAAGAGGTGTGTTTGAACCGGAGCATTTGGCGTTCCATAGTCTCTGCCTACCCCTATGGGAAACAGGCGTGACGATAGATAGATAGATGAAATTACTTCTAAATAATTCAAGTATGTAGTTATAATAAGTACTTACTTAATTTTTGTAAATTAATATATTTAAATCAAGTTACAGGTACGATCAATAATAAAAAATTCTAATGTGAATTCGTTCACGAGATATATTTTTGTAATTAAATATTGTTTAAATTGCAATCACTTGAGTCAGTTAATTAGGTACAAGTTACTACGTAAGTACTTACATATAAATAAAACAATTAAAATAACAAAATTTTTTGTGCTATGCTTTACCTATATGATTTCTTATCTTACAGATGATAAGAAAATTTTGGATTAATAATTTTAATGAGGTTTGCCATTGTTAAGATTTCCCTAAAAATATTGTAATTGGTAATTTGTTTACGCGCTCTGACTAAAAAAAATATTACCAATGATCAGGAATTTACTCGTTATTAAACGAAAAAGCTAGCCTGTTCGATGTTGAATATATACAAGATATAGATACGTTAGACTGCCAGGATTTTTTTTTGATTTTATAGATAGGCAAATTCTTCGTTCGATTTAAATTTTTAAAGTGAGTTATCCGAACCTCGTTGTGTATTTTGGTACTATTTAAATAGTTAGCCTTGGAAACCCTACAGCCATATTTATAAGAATTCAGCATCTGTTATTGATAAAAACTAAGATATTTCAATTCTTGGAACACCTTTATCTTAACAGCTGATACAGAGTGACCCTGACCCTGCTTGCCTAATACGCGAAGCGATGACATAATCACAATTGTTTTCGGCTCATGTTTAACTAACCACCAGATATAGTAACATCATCAGCCTTTGATAGTCCACTGCTGAACTAGGCCTCTCCTTTGAAAGGAGGAATTGGCCTACTATACCACGCTGGCCAAGCGGGTTGGTATAGGATTTGTATCAAGTTTTCCTACTCTTACAGTGCTGTTCTCTGCATACTATGCTCCCTCTGTCGGCTCTTACGACACCCATGGGATGATATGGGGTGGTGACAATTCGTATTCTTAATCCGTCACCACACGGACAAATATAGTAACTTATAACAGACAAAAATAATAAATCACCAAAATGAAAAATTATAACCAAAGTTTTAACATTTCGCTATCTTATATACTTACGTAAAATGACTCCAAATAAATCATTGCTAGCCCAAAAGTAGTAAATGATCACCAAAATTAAACCAGCATTTTAATGTGAAATTATAACCAAAGTTTTTAGGGTTCCGTACCTAAAAGGTAAAAAACGGAACCCTATTACTAAGCCTTCGCTGTCTGTCTGTCTGTCTGTCACTGTCTGTCCGTCTCTGTCTGTCTTTCACCAGGCTGTATCTCATAAACCGTGATAGCTAGAAAGCTGAAATTTTCACAACTTATGTATTTCGGTTGCCGCTATAACAACAAATACTAAAAATAAAAAAATGAAAATATTAAGGGGGGTCCCATACAATAAACGTGTTTTTTTTCGTATTTTTTGCTCAAAATTATCAACGGTAACAGGTAGACGCTTAAAATTATCACTGAATATGTAGTTGTATATTACCTTTCAAAATAAATCATTAAATAAATAAAAAGTTTATAATAAAGGGGGGAAAATCCCATACAACAAACGTAATTTTGTAAGCATTTTGGTACTCGATCTTAATAAACAGGTAGAAACTTAAAAAATATTTAAGTATACATACAACAATCGTGATTTTCTTTTATAGATGATGGTACGGAACCCTTCGTGCGCGAGTCCGACTCGCACTTGCCCAATTTTATTTTGTTAGTTGTATGAAATACCAACACATAAATTGGATTTGGTTACACCATAGAAATATGAATGAGAGTAGAAGTGCCAAGGGGGCGTGTCGGTGTCCGCGCGAAATGCACCAAGAGTGCATATCGCAAGCAAATGGCCGTTGCCGCGCGTAAATTACAACACCTACTTTAATAAACTAAGTTGACGGAGCTCTGCTTCGCAGGGCTCCTATATTTGAATTAAGGGTCACAAGCGAACCTAACATAACCTATATATTTGGTGATCATTTACTACATTTGGTGTTCAAATACAATTTGAAGTGCAGTCGTGACTAAAATAGCTAGTACAATTGTCATTTTAGATTTTCATTTTCTGGTGTTAAGTAGGTATTTTTGGTTAAAGAACTAAGGGTATCAAATCATTTTATGGTGGTCATTATATTTAACCGCATTGTTTTCCTAACATTGGTACATCGGCATAGCCCAATTTGTGTATAAATCGAGACAAAATGTTAAAGACATCAGTGATACCTTTCATTGAATTGCTAGATTTTCTTATCTAATAGCTTTACTTACTACTAACCTAGATGTGAAATGTAATGTGGATGTCCACAGAAATGGATGAATATCTTGAATTTCGCAAAATAGTGCAACAAAGATTTTTTATTTTGTATATAGTGCATGCAGTGGAGAGGTTTTCAACCTAACTATTGTATTTTATTGTATCGTATTGGTGATATAGTCATTTATCATCAGCCTTTAACAGTCCACTGCTGGACTAGGCCTCTCCTTTGAAAGGAGGAATTGGCCTACTATACCACGCTGGCCAAACGGGTTGGTATAGGGTTTGTATCAAGTTTTTCTTCTCTTACAGTGCTGTTCTCTGCATAATATGCTCCCTCTGTCGGCTCTTACGACACCCGTGGCCCCCGTGGGATGATATGGGGTGGTGACAATCTGTATTCTTAATCCGTCACCACACGGACGTCACGAAGACGACGACAACGATATAGTCATTATTAGACCTAAATAAAATAAAATTGTTTTATAGTAGGTACAATCAAACAAGTTGGCGCTGGACCAGTTTGAAAAAAATCCCTTGGCTCGCTCATAGAGTCGAGGCACACTGGAAACTGTAACTGTGGTGTTGTATATTTGAGTGTCAATGTGCGTGTAAAGCAGCACTGGAAGCAACGATGTCTTGCTGAGCAATTCTCGGCCTTATGGTGGTCTAGCGGGAATTTGTTCGATTGTACGCATTTTAAGTACTAGATTTCGTTCACGTCTCCGCCCGCGTGGGAGTAGTACATCACTATCATCGTCTCAGCGTAGAGACATTCACTGTAGGACATAGGCCACTCACTGCTGGGCACGGGCCATTTCTCACAATGAGAAGGATAAGGCCATAGTCCACCACGCTGGCCAAGTGCAGGTTGGCAGACAACTCTATTTATCTAAATTAGGCACTCGAAATAAATAAAAAACACGCACAAGCGCAAATTCGACCGAAAAACATCTACACCAGCCCTGAAACACTCACACCGAAACTGATCTGATCAATTCCTATAGCGGCACACCACAACGGACTAATCCGAACGAACACGACTTTCTACGGCTCGGGCAAAGGGATTACGGGGAGCAAACAATACCATGCACACGGAGATTTGCCCGATGACTTAAGGCACAAATCGCATGTGAATGGAGACCCTTAGAAAAAAGAAAGTTTTAACTTCTTATCGCTTTACAGATCCATCATCGCTCCAGCGTTATCCTTGTTGCATCCGAGACTTACAATCCTCGGAGCTCGGGGTCCGCTTACAAGTCTAACCAGATTTGACAGCATATCAGCTTTTCCACAGAGCGACTGCCGTCTGATCCCCGCAACAAAGGTATAGCGATATTCCATGGTTTAAACCAGTATCAGTTTATTTGACGGTACTGACTCTCCGTAGCGGCTGCCAAAGAGCTTCATGGCAGCCGGGACCGAGAGTATAACGTGCTCTTTGAGACACGGAGCAAGCGATAATTAAGAGGCTACCTCGAAGGTCAAAAAATCGTGCAGAGGTCATCGCGAAATGTTAGCTATAAAGTTGAATGTCGCACGGTTTTTGACATGGCATGCCATCACGAAATTGTCTGAAATCTTATTTCATTCATAGCTCAAGTAATAATCGTTTTAGAATAAAATCGTTTGACCAGTTCCTAATAAACTAGCTCTTCTTTCGGTGAGTAGCAATTTCAAGGCGAAAAGTGAAGTATTTTTTTAAATATCCGTAAAAATATTTAGAGGAAGCATGTTTTTCTAATTAAAATTCTATCGAGTGAAAATCTTCCAATCGTGTATCTGTCCGAGCAATCCCTAGATAAAGACCTGATAAATAATATATAAAATTTTCACTTTGCTGGTGTGTCTCACTGCTTCAAAATCTGTAATCATAAAGGGCATAGATTTTCGAGGTAGCGCCTTAACAATTTAATACGCAGTTTACTTTGAAAAGTTGCGCGCCTTGGATTCCAACCCGATACCCTCTGCATGGCAGTCTGTTTGTATCTCCACTAGGCTATCGCCTCACCTAAGCGAATAAGTATAGCTATTATACTAATGTTTGTCTTATGTAGCGAACATTATCGTCTTTTGTCTCATGTGTGTCAAGTTTCATCGATATCCGCACGGTAGGTCGTTAGGGCGTGGCGTGATTGATTAAACATGTCACTGCGGTGTATCGTCAGCATAGTGTACAATGGACATAAAATAATGTCTAAATTAGTTAATCCATACTATAGTCTCACGCCTGTATCCCCGAAGGGATAGGCAGGTGTAATATCACACCCACATTTCGCCATGAATTTTTAAGTCCCAAGTAAAAGGGGTCGAGCCTATTGCCGTTACCGGGCACATCTCCAGACTCCGTGCTGACTCGGGAAAACCCAGTAGGTAATACTTTTGCCCGACCCGGGAATAGAACCCGGGACCTCCGATCAGCAGTCGCATACGCTATCCACTGGACCACGGAGACAGTCTATATTAATTAATCCATCCTAAAATATTAAAAATTTGCTGAGCTTTTTTAGGGCTAGCGCTTCGCACCCGAGGGTACACTTCCAATGATACCGGGTCCTTTACGCGGGGCGTGAAAAAACTTTTCTCTAGGCCATCAGGGTAGGGGCCATTATGACATTATTATGAATATTTTGGGCATGATAACTTTTGCTATGAGAGTCCATGACTGCTTAAGATCAGGTTGCATGGAGTCATTTTGATAGGCTACAGTAAAAAAAACAAAATAAAACACGATGATGATGTTCTATTGCTGATATGCCGATAAAAGGGCTATCAAATAAATTCCAATAAAAGGAATATGTACTGGAAACCAGTATTTTTGGGGTTCCGTATCTCACAAGGTAAAAAAGAAACCCTTATAAGATCACTTTCTTGTCCGTCTGTCTGTCTGTCTGTCTGTCCGTGTGTCACCACCGATTTTCTCAGAAACGAGTGGACCTAGCAAATTGAAATTTATACCAGATACTGAGGTCTATGGTTCCTATTAGGTGTATAAAAATCGGTTCTGGGTCAACCCGATAAAAAGATATGGTCAAAATTAGATTTTTGCGAAAACTTGTAAGTACCAAAATTAACCTTAATTTTCAACTTTTTTTAATTTTCGGAATTTTTCCTTTACTTGTGCTGTAAGACTTGGTTTGAACCAAAATTGACAATTCTAGGTCAACCGGAAGTACCCTATAGGTTTTCGGTCGAAAACCTATATGGTAGTTCCCGTTGAACTAGAATCACGAAATTTGGCCAAAAGCAGGGTCTTACAGCACAAGTAAAGGAAATATTTCAAAAAATTAAAAAAGTGGAAAATTTAAGGGTGTCCTCATACATACATAGTAGACTCCATTTAAGATAGTCCTCTAAGTTGTATGGGCGCTCATACAGATTTAGAGGACTAGCGTAATTAGCACCAACCTCAAAGAAGGTAAAATGCGTACGGAACCCTCGGTGCGCGGGTCAGACTCGCACTTGCCCGAATTTTTTTCCGCGAAAGTCAATTCCCATTCTCAGCTCTTAGCGAAGTGTAGTAGACTAAAGAAAAGTGTCGAATTGGACATAAAATGTTTCAAAATAAAGCGAATAGTATTCGATAAACATGACATATAGATTTGGATAAATTGATATACGTACCTACATATATAACGAAAAATAATACGCAAAAAAAAAGCTTAGCGGATGTATCGAAGTCCCGGTGATTGTTGTATAGGGGACTAGGGGGCAATAGGGTTGGCAAGATACTTTGGGGCTTGGAAATAACACAACAAAAACATGCGTATTGATTCGTCTGAAGCGAAAACCCTGGCTAATCATTCGCGAAAGGAATTTGACTCGTATAGATTGTAAAAAGGTTTTTGTTAAAGTTTATATGCAGGTAAAAAATCGGCGCATGCGACCCTTTTTAGAAGGCCATCGAAATGTGACCGGCAGCCTAGCCGTCGCGATGCCGTACCATATCAGTAAGGAAATTAAATTGGCCGCTACTCACAGATGGCTGTATAATCACAAACTATAGAGTATAGAGGGCCCACCTGTAAGGGAATCATAACACTCAACCAACAGGCTTGTCATAATGATATTATAAGACGTTTTTTATTGTTAACCATAATTTGGTTTGTATTTTAAGATGAGGCGAAACAGGAATCATATTCAACATGAGCAAAAAAGTATTTTATTTATGGAACTCCTTGAACGTGCATAAATTAATTATAGAAAGAGATTTCGTTGTCGGTTTTTGTTTTGTTTTTATCTTAAAGACGCACTTATAACAGCCTAAATTGGAATAAATCCTGTACTGCGGGTGATTTACTAAACATCAATTCATAGACACAAAAATGATAGGTTGTATTGTACCACCACCAGTTTTGTTTTCATTGACAAACAGTACAGTAGTTTTCAACATTGTGGATAAGGGTGTTTCCAAATTTAACAAATGCGCTGCGAATGCGCCGCTTGCGCGCAACCACTGCCACTGAACGTACAAAAATAACACGCGCACAGTCGTCAGATCTGGACACGCCCTAATATTTTACGGATTTGATTTTATTTATTTTCATATTTTAACAGAAAGAAGTATAATATAGGGTACGATTGTACAAAATGCTAATTTGACCCGGCGAAGACATTTACATAACAAATATCGTTGTGATCCCGTCATTTACCTAATTGAAATTCTATTCACATTCTACTTACAGTATAATTTGTTTGGTATAGCACTTTATCTATACATCTATACATTTAAATAAAATTGGAGTGTCTGTTTGTAATATTACAATAACCGCTGCTTAATGCAAATGTATGTATACACGGTACATATACCGAAATTACTTTTTTTTTAATTTTGTCTGTCTGTCTATCTGTCTGTCTGTTTGTTCTCGCTAATCTCTGGAACGGCTGGACCGATTTTGACGGGACTTACTGGGGGATAGCTGATGTTACCAAGGAGTATCCCTCAGGACGCGGGTGAAACCGCGAGAAACAGCTAGTCAGTAATAAAAATATCTTGGAGCATGGATGCCTAAATTAGGTATTATATTACCGTGCCTAAATAATCCCTACGAATATTTAAATACCCGCAAAACAGGAAAATATTGTCATTTAACTTCTATTTGATTATCATAATATTTACAAAAGGTGAAACTTAATCCTGGTATGTATAATTTGTTATGTTAGCCAAAATGCACACATCTCATACGCAACCATTTAGAAAAAATCTCACCATCAAACCTGGAAGCTGCCTTTACCATAACAGACAGTAACAGTCAATACCCTCAAATTAATAAAGTATTCAAGACCTATAACAAATAACACACATTGATTCTAACAACAAAAATCCCGCCAAAAATTACAGATAAGAACGCACAATATTTGTTGACAAAAATAATAAAAATAGCCACTTACTCGTACTGCACTTTAAAAATAGAACTAAATATTCGCACACACAGCACTAAATTATAACTAAAACTGAATTATTTTCTCACAAATTTATATCACAAGCTAAAAAATATTACTTTTGACACCAAACACGAGAGCACGCTGTATTGAATTTCAGTTTTTTTTTAAACGCACATCTGTACGCGGCGCGGGCGCGTTGTGTACTGCCTATTATTACCACAGATGATGTAAAATCGAACGGGACTCCGGGGCAAGAGCATTCAGTATTTATATAGAGCTGCGAATACATCATTAGTTAAGTGTATGTATTTTGTATTATTATGTATTTGTTTTGTATTTTGGTGTCCTTAGTAAATTATTTTGTTTTCCTATTTTATAATAAATATTAGTTAATCAAGTGATTACTTAATCTTGTTTACCTATTCCGTGTTGTTTACCTAAGGGCTCAATTCATCACTTTCAATTGTGGAAGATCAGATAAACTGATATCAGATACTTTTTCAGAGTTACGAACGATCTTTCACGAAATTTTATACCGTTATTTCCTTAGTTTTATAGCACACTAGTGGCGTCTCACCGTTTAACCCATCAGTCCCATCACTTATCGCTGTATCATGAATTTCATGTTTGAATTATTGTGACCATAATTGCAGTAACAAGCAATTTGCTCACCCTTAAACTCTGTGAAGGGAGATTTTAACCAATAAACACTCAGAAGGCATTCGTCTTTGGAGGATGCTTGAATTCCTTAACCCCAAGATCCATCCCTGAGGCATATTATCAGATATCTTAATATATAAAATCCTTGCGTTACTGACTGACTGACAGACACGCTACAGCCGAAATTATTGGGCGCAGGAAGCTGAAATTTGGCATGTATGTTCCTTGGGGACCGTAGGGGTGCACTAAGAAGGGATTTCCCGAAATTCCCACGGGATCGGCCAAAACGGGTAAATTTAAAAAATTGCAGGCGTAGCTGCTGGCGTTTTCTAGTCTAAGTATATAAGCACAAAGTAATAAAATAACGAAGGTACCTACTGTATTTTTTGTAATGACTTTTATTGGTATGCCATTCCAGAGATGGTGTAGAATTCAGCCAAATTCCAAGAAAAACGATTTTAAATTAATCGTAACCATCATGAATAAAGATATTTATTTGTGGAAACTTGAGTTAAAAGTTTAAAACATGTGTGCATTTGACGTTTTTGTGTCAGAAGATTTTTTATTTTCTTATAATCCACAGATAAGCTGGTATAATCCATAGATAGGCTATTTGGATTCATAGCTTTATTTCCACAGATTGTTTCTACCAAATTTAACTAACTAACACCAACTTAACATTCCTTTATACGCCTGTGATTTACCTAGTATCAAATAAAATTTAACCCTCCGATCACGTAATTAATTTTATGTTTTGATCCAAAAATCAGTCTTCTTTCTGTGATTTACGCTGTTCCAAATTTTAATTATTGTCCCACCACCAATTGCGTCATAAAAATAAAGTGATCTTGCGTGGTGGGGCCCCGACCTAAGAGTCTGCCCTTAGGTCGTTACACTCAACTTTACCCAAAAATCAAATAAAATGAGGTACATTAGTGAATATCTATATTTAGAAGTATCTTTGACCATATTACCATCCCATTGTCACACTTACAAAATAAATTACTTAAATAATACCACAACTTAGTATTAAATAATAATCTGTTTTGAGAAGTCAACAGTTAAAGCACATCGTTTTATAAAAAAAAAATATCAATAAAAAATTACTGATAAAATGTAATAAAATCAGAATAAATGGATTGGTGGTTTTAAAGAATGGCATGAGTTTCACCCAGGTTCTCTTCATAGATTTGTGTTAACTGTCTTTTAATGATTTAATCTATAGGACTAGCTTCAAAAATTGAATCTGTGGAATATTACGCATGTACCTACACGCATGTACAAATACGCACAGAAGAATAATATCCAATTTCTTAGATAATACTTACGCCATAAAAATCATTTAACAAAATTTATATTTCTAGCATCAGTAGTTGAGGCTTTGCGCTTATAAATGTAAAAACGGCACAAGTGAATTTATTTACATAATTATAAATTGATAATATGGTTACTTGTCCCGCTCACGTCATTCTGCAAATCTGCACTGCACAAGTGTGAGCGATCAACGGGCAAAGCTGCTGAACAACCCCAGAACCATGTGTTAGGCTTTGAACGACATCAGCCAACTAAAGGCTTTCTGGAAGGAGCTAAGGTGGTATGAGTAGTCGGCGTCAATCAAGTCGCCACTTACGCACAATGGCCCAAATAAGTGGCTAAGCGCGGAAAACCCACGACCAACTAAACTATGGTTACTTGTGTGAATTTCAATAGCTGTCACTATATTAAATGGAATATCGACAGTTCACGCGAGGTTAAGGCCTCCCTCACATTGTTCATGAGCGTGCCTCGAGCGTACGCTCGGCGTCCGTTCGGCCTGCGCCCGGCGTTCACTTTGTACTACAGAGTTAACGCTGAGCGCACGCTGGGCTTACGCTCGAGGAACGCTGCCGCCCAATGTGAGGTCGGCCTTAACTGTACCAATCATAATTTAAAAACAAACAAAAGTAAATTAAAATTTATTCTTTCTTATTAATTCTAATAGCAAATAATACATTCTTCTAGTTTTATGTTGGAAAACTGCTTTGAATTTCTGCTAGTCCAGTGCATGTGTTCTTCCTTTGTTTTCGGAATACTGGTAAGTACAAATATCTATTCTTATATTAATTTCCTCCCGATATAGTAGATTGAATCCTTATTCGGCGGAACTGTATTGTATACTTATTAATGGAAGGATATAGGCACCCACCACACACCCTCGCAGATTTAGTTAACGGACCAAGCTGAAAAGGAACCAGTAATAATCATGTACTACATAGTATATACCACCACTACGTATCTAAAAAGTTAGTTATAATCATGGTGTTATCCATTCACTCCCTTTTCATTCATGTCATCTTTCACACAATCCAGAAATGATGGATGGATTGTGTGAAAGATGATGAATGAAAAGGGAGTGAATGTTCAGATCACGGCAGATGGCATCTAATAGAAGAGAATAGAAGAAAAAGACATTCTGCGCCGACCCCAAAACTGTGCCCTGGAACAGGGCAGGCAGAAGAAGAATCATGGTGTTATCCTAAGTGCCGAATTCTTCAGTAGATCATACAAATGCTACATAGCGCTGACTTTCTGCAGTTTATGCTGTTCCCAAACACAGAGCCAGGTCCTGAGTTTCTACGCAGAGCCTACGATAACTACAGAATTTTATTTATAATCCTTCTGGTCTTATCCCAGGTTTAGGGTATCCGGGAATCCAGGTAGTGTTAAGCCTCGTATTCATTAGGGGACATTTGTCCCGCGACCTTGTCGCCCGACACGAATTCTACGTGTTGAGCGACGTCGCGGGGGACATCGCCCGACATCGCAGGCGACATCTACGTGTCGGGGAACAAGTCGCTTGTCGACGCTCCGATAGCGTCGACCTTGCGCGACTTCGTGTCCCTCGACAGTTTCCGACGGCATTTGACTTGTGAGGACGTGTGTTGCTATTTGTTCCGCGACTACCCGCGATTATAGCACACTTCGTTGGTCCACACTACCAACGAAACTGTGTTAACACTTAGGCGACATCTTGATCACAATGCCGGTATGTGGACGAGCGAAATGTCGGTCGACATTGTGGCGGGACAGTCGCACGTAAATGTCGTGCGACTGTTCGCAATAAGTCGAGCGACTTTGTCCCCTAGTGAATACATTGCTTTTGCCCCGGCCAAGTCCGTTAACAAGTCTAACCGGATTTAACTGAATATTAACTTTTTCACATAGCCAATCCCGTCAGACCTTCGCAGCCCTAAAAGTTAGCTATATTTCATGGTTTAGACTTTAGACTAGTATCAGTTTTGACAGCTACAGCATTTTAATATATCATCAAAATGTGCCTAAGGTTTTAAATTATGTTGCAATAACATTAAAGACGTCGCGTAATTTTATTACAGTATTGAGTGAATAAAGAGGTTATCTACATTAAGGTCAACTCACAGCGATAAATGTCACGCTGTCACCGAATTCAAATTTATGACGGTAGAAACACATTAATCATTTCCAGAGTAAGTTGGACTGTCATTGAATAGGCTCGAAATATAAAGAAATATCAGCTTATACTGGGTGTTGATTGTGATGTCACTTTTGTACATAATATAGGTAAAACACGTGACGTAAATATAATATAATATCTATTATGTACTTGACTGGGTTTGGTTTATAATCTAAAGTAAGTTCTTCAAGTAAGTTTGGCCCACTTCAAATTAGGTATATCGTTGTAGATATTGGAGAGAAGCAATCAGTGCGTCGAACGCCGCTGGCATCAATTCTTCAACGCTGTGCAGAGGAAACGCAAAACTGCCTTATCTAAAAGTATTACTGCCGGTCTTATCTAAAAAACTTAACAGTATATTTTGGAAGTTATCTCTTTTTAAGAAATACTCATTTGTAGCGCTGGTATTCAAAATCTGGCCCGTAAGTACCTGCAGAAATATTTGCTTCCTATTATAATTATTTGCCTTTTGATTTTATAAATAAACATAACATAATATGACTTCACGCCTTTTATCCCCGAAGGTATATGCAGAGGTGTATTACACACCCACACTTCGCCAGTTATGATTCGGTCCCAATGTAATAGGGGCGAGCCTATTGCCATCTACCGGGCACATTGTTAAGCGAGCGATAATTAACATTTATATTACACACATAACTTCGAAAAGTCAGAGGTGTGTGCCCGGGGTACCTGGGGATCGAACCCGAGACCATAGTCTCGGCAGTCCGTTACGTACATACATACATACATACATAGACTCACGCCTGTATCCCCGAAGGGGTAGGCAGAGGCATATTAAACGCCCACTTTTCGCCAGTGTTTTGATCCCACGTAATAGGTGGCGAGCCTATTGCCGCTTATCGGGATATTTTGTTTGCCAGAGCCTCGTCCGTTGATCGGCAGGTGCACCACTTGCAGGTGAGGTTGGCTTGGATCCCTTTTTTTTTTTTTTTTTGTTTTACGAGGTGGAAAATCCCTTCGGATCTCCGACTCTTGGGGGAAATAAGAGCCAGAGTATGTGGTGTTTCCACTAAAAACCACCTCGACTTCCGCCATGTACCCGTGTGTCGGAGGGTGGGGCATCACCAAAGCACTCGTCGCCACCCTCCGACGGGTATTGGCCCGCCAGATGGTCAGGCGGGCCCCGAACAAAACCCCCTTGGCGACGGATTAAGGTGTTGGACTCCGCCGCCAAAACGCCCAGCGGTCGCAGAGGATAGGGAGGACGGCAACGCAATACCGCATCTCCTTTTCCTCTGCGGCCCCACCGCGACGCATCGAATGGTGCGCCCCCATTTGGTCGCGGGAGATAGGGCGCGCGGCAACGCAACACCGACACGCCTCTCTTCTTGGTGGGAACCCTATGCATTACGTACACAACTGGGCTATCGCCGCAATCGCTATAAACAAACATGAACTAATATTTGCATAAAGCAAGTATAACAATTATATTATAAACGTATTTAAAAAAGGACATAGTCCTAGAAAAATATTTAGATAGGCATATTATTGTATAGATTTGGTGCATATTTGATTAGTCCTTGATAAAGAAAAGGCGAAAACAATGAGAAGAGCGGTCAATAACATTATCACTGTATCTTTGATTCTATCAACGTCAGATGATTTATATTATCTTAACTGTTTACATCTGATCTCTTGATATCATTCCAAGGTTGAACAGAGCGTTTTTGGAACTTAAAGTATATTTACACCCACCCACATTTCGCCATGAATTTTTAGGTCCCACGTAATAGGGGGCGAGCCTATTGCCGTTACCGGGCACATCACCAGACTCCGTGCTGCTACTGAGAATTAGGAAAAACTCAGTAAACACTGCCCGACCCGGCAATCGAACCCGGGACCTCTGATCAGCAGTCGCATACGCTATCCACTGGACCATTGAGGCAGTGTGGGTGTAATATTACACCTCTGCCTACCCCTTCGAGGATACAGGCGTGAGTATATAAAAAAAATATAAAAGTATATTTACGGAGATTCAAGGAGGTCATCTGACAGTAAGGCTGCCAATCCGGACTTGACCAGCGTTGTTGACGTTGGTGGTGGAAGCCGTCTCATATTGACAAGAGGCTTCTACCCAGCATTGGGATTGGGACCCATTAACAAAGCTAACAATGATGATGAGGAGCCGTTTGCTAGAATGAGGATATTAAAGGCCTCGGTGCGAAGTTTTACGGACAATGGCGCACTGCAAGTTTGAAGTAAGGTAACCGACTCGTGGTGTAAAATTAAAAGTGCCAAACTTAGGGAGGAGCCTCAGGCGATGTCTCATCATCAGCTTTAAACAGTCCACTGCAGGCCTCTCCTTTGATAGGAGGAATTGGCCTACTATACCACGCTGGCCAAACGGGTTGGTATAGGGTTTGTATCAAGTTTTCCTTCTCTTACAGAGCTGTTCTCTGCATAATATGCTCCCTCTGTTTCTTACGACACCCATGGGATGATATGGGGTGGTGACATTCCGTATTCTTAATCCGTCACCACATGAAGACGACGTGATTGAAGCGGCTGCATCGCTTCTTGACACTTCGCCGATATTTCGCCGAGTAATGTGGGTTCGATCACCACGCATTTTTTTTTTGATTTTTTGTTTTTTTGATCCATAAATTGGTATTTCGAGTCTGGGTGTTCATTAAGTCTGATTGTATATTTGTAAAGTCCCCCGCGATACAGAATTTATTCCTTTTTTGAGAGATGTGTAAAAAAATGTCTAGTATTACCTAAACTTGGTTGGATATCGTTAGCATGTTGTGCCTAATTTCTAGACACGCTTGTGTTACCCGAGTCCTATCGATCAACTATACTTAATCTATCAGCTAATGGTCGTGACACACTAGTACAGTTACTGGCGCCAGTGCCACGTGTCAATGTACACTATGACGTAGATTATTAAGCGATTAATGGTTTATGTTACATCATTATTTAATTGAATGCCCCCGTGGTCCATTGGATAGCTGCTGATTGGAGGTCCCGGGTTCGATTTCCGGGTCGGGCAAAAGTGTAACTGGGTTCTTCCGAATATTCAGTAGCAGCGCGGAGTCTGGTGATGTGCCCGGAGTCTGGTGATGTACCCGGTAACGGCAATAGGCTCGCCCCCTATTACGTGGGACCTAAAAATTCATGGTGAAATGTGGGTGTAATATTTACACCTCTGCCTACTCCGTCGGGGATACAGGCGTGAGACTATAAAAAAAATGTGTAAGTAGGTAACTAAGTACAAAATATTACACCCACATTTCGCCATGAATTTTTAGGTCCCACGTAATAGGGGCGACCCTATTACCGTACCGGGCACATCACTAGACTTTACTTCTATTCGCTTCGAGTATTTTTATCTTACAACACCCACGGCGTAGAAAGTGGAAGTGACAATTTGTATTCTTAATCCATCACCACTCGAAAAATATATTTTATAAAAATTGGCTTTATAAATATCTGTGTAGGCAAAATATACTCATACATAATTAAGCCTAATTACCTACCGTGGGCCATTAAAGTAAATCTTATCGCAAATTTATTTATAGATATTATAAATAAATAATAAAGTTCTAGGACAATTCACGCACGAGGTCATAATTATCATCCCAAGCTAAGCAAAGCTTGTAATATGGTAATTAGATAAGTGATAACCATACTTAGATATTCTTAAATACATAAATATTATAATATCACTACAAAGTCTGTCTTCTGTCTGTCTGTTTCTATGTATGCTTAAATCTTTAAAATTACGCAACGGATTTGCACCCTTGCATAGCCGGGGCGGGTCGCTAGTTTATAATAAATTACACACCACAGACACAAAAAAATCTTGCTCATAAACTCATCACACAAAAAAATTCATGGCGAAATGTGGGTGTAATATTACACCTCTGCCTACCCCTTCGGGGATACAGGCGTGAGTCTATAAAAAAAATATATGCCCTCGATAGGAACACAACCCGTGACCTCCGCCTTAGGGTAACTAATCAATTAAACCACCAGGGCAGTCCTGATTATCTTCATAGTTTGGTATGCCCTAATTCCCTATCATCAGCCCTGTGTACAAACTGTACCACTACTAGCCAATGGCCTCTTATCATTATGTTACCTCTTCGCTAGGAGGTTGAGGTCCAACACGCTGCCCAATTCTGGTTTGACATAACCGACCAAGTAACAGACAGTTGAACCGATAGATCAAATGAAATACTGCACTTAAAGTGCGGAATACTGCATCAGTGCAAAAAATATTCAATGTCAGATAAGACTATTCTATAAATAAATAAACAGTACTTAAATATTCAAAATAGTTCCGTCAGAAGTTATTGATGTGCATATAATTAAATCATTATGCTAAACAACCATGACCTACACAAGTTTATCTCTAGTAGGAAACTTGAGGTGAATTCGATTTATTTTCTTTCTTATTTTAATTTTAGATATGCTAAATAGGCAGAGGCGCGTAACATTTGAGAAGATTTTCTGGCGAGTTTCAATTTGCATTTGTAAGGTTCGTTGTAGACTTAGTAGGTACCTTCATTTACCAACTTTTTACTTTCACCAACGTATAACGTAGGTAACGTAGGAGAATATGGGCGTTCTTCGTTCCTCAGGTCTTCCTCCATCGTACATTTCAGGTAAATAAGACTCGGTATACACTCAATAGGTTTTACTCAAACTAATTAGTTCACTTCACAAACTAAATATGCACACATAGCTCGGATGAAAATGGATTACTTTTGGAAACGCGGCGAAGTCGGACGTAGGTAGGCCACACTTGTTTCCTCCACTGTGTCTGTAGCCAAAAATAAAAGAGGTACGACTACAGCATTGCTTGACGTTACTGACAACATCTTAGCCGCTCAGGATTTAGGACAAGCAACGATACTGGTATTGCTCGACTTTTCCAGAGCCTTCGATGCTTTAAATATATCACTTTTGATGTCCAAGTTGTCATACTACGGTTTTGATCAATCTACGGTGCGGTGGTTTAACTCTTATCTGAGTAACCGCTTTCAATTGGTAGAGGCTCGCAATAATGATGGATCAACTTCCCAGTCAGATGCTAAACCCTTAAATAGGGGTGTAGCTCAAGGATCTGTGCTAGGACCAATTTTATTTAATATTTACACTGCGGACATAATAAATAGTATAAAATATTGTAATTTTCATATATATGCGGACGATGTTCAGATTTATTTATCTTTTAAACCTCACGAAACGCAATTAGCTGTGGATAAAATCAATGCAGACTTGAATAATATTTTTAACTGGGCACATAATCATTCCTTACTTCTTAATGCTTCCAAAACCAAATACATGATATTGGGATCTAAGGACAAGATCGATAAAGTAAGCCAAGAAAACCCCTACATTGCTATGAATGGTTCAGTAATAGAACGAGTGCTTGAAGCACGTAATCTTGGGCTTACTATGGATGATGCGTTGAGGTTTGAGCGACACGTCTCAGAGGTAGTTCGCAATTGTTTTTATCGCATTAAACTATTGTATAGAATAAGACAATATCTTAGTACTGATCTTCGTGTGCAACTAACTGACTCGCTTGTTCTTTCCAAGTTTAATTACCTCGACGTGGTGTACGGGCCTAGATTATTGGCGAAAACCTCTAACCTCATACAAAAAGTGCAGAACGCATGTGCGCGGTTCTGCTTTGATATCCCGAAACGTGGTCACGTAACACCATTTTTAAACGCAGGCGGTATATTAAAAATGAAGTGGAGAAGGGATGTACTGCACTTGGCCACTCTTATGTTTGGGATTGTCAAAGACAAAACGCCAGAATATTTGTACGAGAAGTTAGAATGGATGGCTGAAAACAAGATGTACGCTAGCAGAGAACTTGGGCAACCATTACATATACCTAGGCACAAAACCACTGCATTTAGAGGTGGCTTCCGGTATAATGCTACCAAGTGCTGGAATAATTTGCCGCCTCCACAGCGCAAACTGGGTTATGTAGGTAGCTTTAGAAGTCTCATAAAGAAATGGTTCCTATCTGAACAAAAATCCAGCACGTAACACTTGATTTCCCTATATTCTTATTTGTATATTCTATATTATCTATACATATAATAAAATGGTAGGAAAGTCAAAACTGTACATTGAATATTTTTTTAAAAGAATACTTGGGGTGTGATCTACAATCGATACCGAAGCCAAAAATGTAGTTTTTAGAATTTTTGTCTGTTTGTCTGTTTATCTGTTTGTCCTTATGTCCGGGCTAAACTCAAAAAGTTCTGCATGGATTTACTTCAAATTTGGCACAAATATTATTAAAAAGTCGGGTCACCATATAGGCTACATATTATTACGCTATCACCTACGGGGAACGAGCAGAGAACCTTTATTTCTTGAACGTATTCTGTAACAACGTGTAATGTAACAATGCATATTTTAATGTTGTTATTATGTTAACTATGCTATAATCTAGCTTCACACTATAAAAATCACGCAATATAAGTAACTTAGGCTAATAAACATAATTAACTGAATATAAGTAAAATCAATTTTCATTCATTCATCATTTTAATGCAGCGCCATCTAAGAGAGTTCAAAAACATCAAGTCGAATTACATCTGTAAGCCCTTTTTGGATATAAATAATTTAATTTGAACATTTTGGCGACGTTAATAGTTGTTTTCAAAAGTCATAGATGGAGTTGTACATTTTCTTCTTAAAATTGTATTGTTAATTCGTTTCAGAGATGAGCAAGACTATATATATATATATATATATATATATATATATATATATATAGATACTTGAAGTTATTTAATTAATTAACTACACCATCGCCACACTTGATTGCTTACATCATTTCTGTCAGAATAAATAGTAATAGATTTAGTAAAAAAAAAACATTTTGGTCACATTGGTGTAATTATGGCTTCTTAATTAATATATTTACATGTCGCATATAAACTTGCTTTAAATTGTCTTTCGGGATATACATATACCACGTACCTTTGTTTGGATTACCTATATATAAACATCAGTAAGATGTGGAACTAGCTACATCTTATTTACTCACACACAGCCATTTATTTATTGTTACGACTGAAGCGGTTCGGCGGATACTGGTGTTCTCTATACATGAGAAGCATCCTACCGACATGCATTTACACGTCCTCCTAGAGAACGGTCAGCGCATATATTTTGATCCCGGCGGCGTTGCTGAGCACTTGGAAAATCCGCCTCAAACAAGTCTCTTGGCATTTTTCAGGCTCTGTAAAATCTACCAGTTTGCGAGGTCCCTTACGTATGACGATATGCCTTCATATAACACGTACGACAAGCAAAAGGGTGTATTTAACTGACGTTGACGAGGAGGTGCTGTGGAAGGTTTTCCGGGAAGTTTCAAGGACACCGCATTTTGTAGAGTTTATACCGTACACACAAATAATGTCGAATGCTATTTTCTGCGGTTGTTACTTCACAAAGTCCGAGGCCCAACGTCTTTCGCCTTTCTGAGGACATTTGATGGCGTGGAGTATCACACTTACCGCACAGCCTGCGTAGTACGTCACTTTCTCGACGGTGACCAATACTGGGATGACAACCTCGCGGAGGCGAGCGTCAGTGACAGTCTTAGCCGCATGCGTCATCTGTTTGACGTCGTCTTGGTGTTCTGTGGAGTCGCGAACCCGGTAGCTTTCTGGGAGAAGTATCGCCATCATCTGTCTGAAGATTTTCTACGAGCTTTGAGGCGTGCTACTGGAGACGAAGTCGAAGTAACTGATGACCGCGTGCTGAACACCTGTCTCAGTTCACTTCAAGACGTGGTCATTTCTATCGGCGGCAATCCACTGGTCAAATATTTGTTACCAGCTTCCCAATCATCACCGCATCAAGATCGTGAAAATTGGGAGTATAATGCTGAGACAATTTGAAATGACCACCTTACGAATTTTATGACACCGTCCTTGAAAGCGTTGGGTAAAGCCAGGCTAAAATGTTTTTCTTGGATGCACCTGGTGGAACAGGAAAAACATTTGTTACTACTGGCATACTTGCAGAGGTCAGGATGCAAGGCAAAATTGTCAATGCTGTAGGGTCGCCGGCAATCGCTGCCACACTGCTTCCGGGTGGCAAGACAGCACATACCATGTTTAACCCATCGATTTAGAGAGCGCCGTAACACTCGTTTGTGGTGTGTCACGGAACAGTGATAAGAGACACGTGCTCAAGGATTGCTCTCTGATCGTATGGGATGAGCGTACGATGGCCAATAGGAAGGCAGTTGAGGCCATGGACAGAACCCTGCAGGACATCCGCAGGAACAAGCATTTAATGGGTGGTCACAGTTCTGTTCAATGACGATTCCCGACAAACCGTGGTGACGCGGGGATCGAGGGCTGACGAAGTGAGTCATTATCATCATCATCATCAGCCTTTAACAGTCCACTGCTGGATTAGGCCTCTCCTTTGAAAGGAGGAATTGGCCTACTATACCACGCTGTCCAAACGGGTTGGTATAGGGTTTGTATCAAGTTTTCCTTCTCTTACAGTGCTGTTCTCTGCATAATATGCTCCCTCTGTTGGCTCTTACGACACCCAGGATGATATGGGGTGGTGACATTCCATATTCTTAATCCGTCACCACACGGACAAGGTGAGAGCTTCGTTGAAATTATCTTTGTTGTGGTCACGAGTTCGTACGCTGCGCTTGACCATTAATATGAGAGCTCAGCTCAGCCACCGGCGTCAATGCACGTGCTGAACAATTCTAAGATGTCTTTCTAAGTCTTGGCAAAGACACTCTACCAGAGGAGAGAGCTGGACAGGTGGTGCTTCCAGAGTCTCTCAGTAGAGTTGTATCCAGCTTAGAATTATACAGCTGTATATCGTAATAGCAGAATTCTTGAGTGTGTGAGTGGCCTATTTTGACGCCCAAAAATGATCAGGCTGTAGCAATTAACGAATGCATTCTCTCGGAAATTGAGGGGAATGAAGTGGTCTACACCTCTATAAACACTGTCGTCGAGCAAGAAAACGCCACACATTATCCCGTGGAATTTCTGAACTCCCTGTCAGCAAGTGAACTTCCAGCGCATACCATCAAGCTGAAGGTTGGTGTTCCGAATATGCTTCTTCGGAACCTATGTCCTCCGAAGTTGTGTAACGTGACCCGCCTGAAAGTCATCTCGCTCCAGAGACACACCATTGAAGCGGAAATTCTTGCGGGTTGTGGCGTCGGCGAGGCAGTATTTATACCACGCATTCCCTTCATACCTCATAACTTCCGGTTCCCGTTCAAGCGCATACAGTTCCCCGTGAGTGTTTGCTTCACGATAACCACCAAAAAGTCGCAGAGGCAGACACTGAGGGCAGCGGGTGTCCTGTACGTCGCTTTCTTCCGCGTCACCAGTCCTGACTCTCTTTACATTTTGGCTGCGGAGAGCCAAACCACTAATGTTGTGTATCGAGAAGTCCTATAAGTATGTATTTTACCCTTTTATGTATTCCTTATTTTCTCCATCTGCTTCAGTCACAACTTATGACTTAATTCAGCAGAATCACCATAAAGTCATTTATTCAAAGCAGGCTGAAAATCAGCACTTTTCGAAGGTCAATTTTACAAAAGACATACGACCCTACAATTTTATATAAGATCCTCTGTTATTACACTTTCTGCAGGGATTAAATATAAAGAAGAAACGGGTAAATAAATGTTATTTTAAAAGGTATAATGGTAGGTATTTATTTAATAGTTAGGTGCTGTATAGCGTTCACGCAGACGATGTCGCGGGCAGCAGCTAGTATTCGATACATTGCTTATTATGTTTATGTTATTTACCTACTTTAATAATATCTGTTGCTATATAATTATATACTCTCTATATACACTACTACTGTTATCTTATATTTCTCTAGCCTATCGTTTATAGTATTTACTGTACCTATCTACTCTGATATTCGTCCGTGACTAGGCCTTAGGTTTCGGCTGAAAAACAGCGCTGCGGTCATCCGTAGCACAAGCTGAGCTGAGACCTTTTGGACACACTGCACTTTTTTTATTTTTTTTTGTATGTGTTTTTTTTTCTTTTTTGCTTTTCCTTTTGGTCATTACCGTGAAACTTTGTTGTTCTGTTTTGTATTGGTGTGTCTAATAAATGATTTTTCTTTCTTTCTTCTTTCTTCTTTCTTCAAACTTGGCGATTTGTACACATCTTTGTATTTTGGTAACGGGTCTCAACTACGAAATAATTTGATAAAAAAGAGGTGAAATATACCTCCTATGTTACACCAACAGGGATGTTTCAACCTTATGGCCACGGCTTGTGTAGCCCACATCGAAACGCCGGAGCAGACAGTTTATTGCTCAAAAGACACAATATGCAAATTGCAAACGCAATGTTGCCACTCATCATTGGAAGACGATTATCCGCTTTTGATGCGTATTGCCTCTCATCTTTAGAAATATATAGTCGATCTTCGTTTAAGCTGTAGTCAGACACGAAATTTCAAATGAACAGCAATCGAATTGCACGTCAGTTAACTTGCAGTCAGCGTGCCGTCCTTATAATATAATAATATAATATTCTACCACATACAAACATCACCATCTAGTCCCAAACCAAGCAGAAGCTATTATTATTGACACAATCATTAACATACATATACAAAGGGCACATTTCTTCTAGACTAGTTAAAACAATACAAACCATACGAATAAACACGATAAAAAGTTTTTCTAGGAGGTATTATCAACTTCATAATTTACTTCTTATTTAGATTAATTGCATGAATGGAGTAGTGGGTGAAAGCTGCCACTCACAGCTTGTCACTGCGGAGAGTGTTGCGGGTTCGATTCTCACATGGGCAACACCATGTATGTGTCAGAGAAAAGTCTAAATTTAATTTTAAAAAGTTAAATATTGACCTTGACGAAACTTATGGCACAACTGCTATTTTTTCGTGTTATTGCAATTTCGTAGAAAAAGAAATCATAATACCGAGTTTACTCTTTCCTTTTTTATATAATAGCAAGATGGACGGCTGATGGGAAGCGATTACCGCCGCCCATGGACACAAGAAGCACCAGAGGAGTCACAAGTGCTTTGACGCTCTTTGGGATGGGAAAAGGAATTCGTATTCCGTTTCCCATCCCAAAGAGCTCTCCTCCTCGTAGAGGAGCAGAGGGTCTAGTACGACTTTGATCTCGATCGTCATGCCCCCTAGCGGTCTCTATCGATCGCTACTCTCCGTTAGGGGCGCGCGGGCGCTTTTACAAAATGTATGGATATTGTTCCCGTCGACTAGGCTATCGTCCACCGTGATGATCGAGTACAAACTCGTACTAGACCCTCAGGATGTGGGAGAAAGGAAAAGAGGATGAGGTCTCGGAAACATAGCAGTATAGATTGTGTTATTTTAGGGCGATATTTTGTGAGAGGGTAGTAATTTCTGGTCGAGATGGACTATTCATCAAAGCATATTCTAATGACTACTACCTATAATCTGGTGTCGGCTTATCAGATCGCTCGAAGGCCTCCGACAGCTTTGCGTGCCCTCTGAAACACGGTAGCACTCCGATATTAATGTCACACACAGTCACCTTTCCAGGTGGTGCCGTCCAATTACGAACGGCACGCCAAGGCACGTTATTACGCTTTATTTAAACACCCTACTAAGAGGCTTGTACTTTCCTAAGAATACCGCTATTTAAGAGGTTCTTGTCGTTTACCACGGAACCCTTATATAGGAACGGAAACATACTTGATTGCGAATTTTAGGACAAGTTTCTAAACCAGTTTCTTTGAACTTACTAGGTAGTAGAGCCTTGCTGATTTCAGCATGAATGGGCCGGCTCGACCGGGGAAGTACTACCCTCTCACAGAAAATCGACGTAAAGTAACGGTACCTAAACTGTTGCGTTTCGTTCGGTGAGTGAGGGTGCCGGAGGCCCTATCTTCTATTCCTTCTCCCTCATTCCACTCCTTATCCTATCCCTTTTCCCAACCCCAAGGGGCGGCAACGCACTTGTGACTCCTGTGGTGTTGCTTGTTTCCATGGGCGGCGGTAATTGCTTACCATCAGGCGATCCGTCTGCTCGTTTGCCACCTTATACTATAAAAAAAAAACTCGAGCTGGAACTGACCCTACTGCGACTTATATTGCTTGTCAAAATTTGCAACACTTTAAAAACATAAATGAATACAATGAATATAAAGGACTGCCTCCGTGGTCCAGTGGATAGCGTATGCTATATGCGACTGCTGATCGGAGGTCCCGGGTCGATGCCCGGATCGGGCAAAAGTGTTACTGGGTTTTTCCGAATTCTCAGTAGCAGAACGGAGTCTGGTGATGTGTCGGTAACGGCAATAGGCTCGCCCCATATTACGTGGAACCTAAAAATTCATAGCGAAATGCGGGTTTAATACCTATTACGCCTCTGCTCAACACCTTCCGGGATAAAGGCGTGGGTCCATAAAAAAAATATATAAAAAAAATGAATATAATAGTATCGCACATTTTTCAAGGTAGTAGAGCCTTGCTGATTTCAGCATGGATGAGCCGGCTCGACCGGGGAAGTACTACCCTCTCACAGAAATTCGACGTAAAGTAACAGTACCTAAAGTGTTGCGTTTCGTTCGATGAGTAAGAGTGCCGGAGGCCCTATCCCCTATTTCTCACTGATCCCACTCCTCATCCTATCCCCTTTCCCATCCCCAAGGGGCGGCAACACACTTGTGACTCCTGTGGTGTTGCTTTTGGTACTTACAAGTTTTCGCAAAAATCTAATTTTGACCATATTTTTTATTGGGTTGACCCAGGACCGTGATTTTCATACACCTAATAGCAACCATAGACCTCAGTATCTGGTATAAATTTCAATTTGCTAGGTCCACCCGTTCCTGAGAAAATCGGTGGTGACACACGGACAGACGGACAGACAGACAGACAGACAGACAGACAGACAGACGGACAAGAAAGTGATCTTATAAGGGTTCCTTTTTTTACCTTGTGAGGTACGGAACCCTAAAAATGAGCAGCAGCAATCAGGTGTTCAGTTCAGCATAATATAATTATTTCGGACTTGAAGCCCAACGCTTTTTTTGGCTGTAGCTTGTCTGTCAATCAGTCAGTAACGCTATAAAATTTTATTTAATAAAAAAAATATACAAATAATTATGAAATCTCTGCCTTACATTACTATTAGTTAATCTGTGTCACTTCATTTGATTGTACCTAATTGGTAGTAATATCGAAGGGAATAACACAAGCCCCTGTGGCCTAATGGATAAGGCATCGGCCTCCTAAGCCGGGGATTGTGGGTTCGAGTCCCACCAAGGGTACAACTTAATTAAAAGTTTGCTGAGAATTAGTTTTGTTTTATATTTATTTCATCTGTTTTGTGATTCTTCTTTTTTATTTCGCGTAAAGAAAGCGTCAATAATACGCGAGGTGGTTTTAATGGGTAATGTCTTTAGAGGATGGTCAAACCCAGCAATGAGCAATATCTCATTTGAAAACGACCGGTTGGCGCAGCGGTAGTGTAAGCGACTACCGCGCCGAATTTCGCGGGTTCGATTCCCGCTCAACTCAAACATTTGTGTGCGTGAACATGGATGTTTGTCTTGGTCTGGGTGTTTCTATGTGTAATATATATTTACAAAAAAAAGTGTATAATATGTATGTTTACCCATAGTACAAGATCTGCTTAGTTTGGGACTAGGTGGTGTTGTGTGTATGTGGTAGAATATTATATTATTATAAAATGCGCAAACCTCTTTAAAAAGAAATGTATCGGGTTATAACTACCCTATATAAATACCGGTTTGCGAGCAAGAGGTCCGATATCGGCGCATGCGCAATTCCCCGTGACCGATTAACGGTTTGCGATGCAGGTAGTCTTTTAAATACTATTGGTAGTCACTGTAGCGCGAAAGTGTTTTTGGCTTATCGACGGAGTTTATTTATAAACTAGAAAATAGGACATCTATTTTAAAAATTCTCGCTTTGACTATTGATATTTTGGTAAGTTTATAATGTGATAGACTCGCCCTAGGACCCAGACCGAGACAAACATCCCTGCTCACACCCACAATTGCTTGACTTAAGCGTTAAGGTCTTAGCCCGATTACACGACTCCGCTCCAACACCGCTCCCAGCCAACACCGACCTAAACCAAGGCGAATGACTGCTCGCAGTCCACGCGGCGACCGCTAGCAAGAACCCAGCAGTCCACGCGGCGACAGCGGGCTGTCTTCTAATTCATGTTGCCAATGTAAAGAATACCTAAAGACCAATACTTAAGAGGGTACCCCGAAGGTCAAAAAATCGTGCAGAGGTCATCGCTAAGTATTAGTTATAAAGTTGAATGTCGCACGGTTTTTGAACTTTTTGACATGGTATGCCATCACGAAACTGTCTGAAATCTTATTTCGATCATAACTCAAGTAATAATCGTTTTAGAAAAAAATCGTTTGACCAGTCCCTAATAAACTAGCTCTTCTTTCGGTGAGTAGCAATTTCAAAGCGAAAAGTTAAGTATGTTTTGAAATATCCGTAAAAATATTAAGAGAAAGCATGTTTTTCAAATTAAAATTATATTGAGCGAAAAACTTCCAATCGTGTATCTGTCCGAGCAGTCCCTACATAAAGAACTGATAAATAATATATAAAATTTTCACTTTGCTGGTGTGTCTCACTGCTTCAAAATCTGTAATCAAATAGGGCATTGATACATTTTCGACGTAGCGCCTTAAAGGCCATATTTGAATAATATTCCTTTTATTGAGTGGAAGCAGTGACGTGTAGGTATGTGGGCTAAGACAATCATGCTACGCCAGTTACCACACCGTCGTCAAAAAGTTTAGGACACCTGCGCATATCTGTGGCCAGGCAATTCGATGACACGGTAATACCTTCTCAATTTCAAACAATTCTCAGCTCACTTACAGATAATTAGTAATTTCTCTGATTATCTGTAAGGCCAATTAATACATCAACTTGAGTTTTTTTTAGAAATTTCACTACCTTTTTTGATCTCTTCAAATAAGGCAAAGGCATCCTTCTTAATTGTATGTTCGCCTCCAATAGTAATCTATGTAAGTATGCTAGAATTCATCAAATTTGGTTCAGCCTTTCCCACGTGTAAATGACGGCTTTCCATTTATTATTAGAAGATTTTGGAATCTCAATAAATTACAAGGGCTAGAAAACTAAGAAATGTAGGTTTTGTATTCTAATTGATACGAATATAGAGTTTATTTTCTCAAGCCCCTGTGGCCTAATGGATAAGGCATCGGCCTCCTAAGCCGGGGATTGTGGGTTCGAGTCCCACCAGGGGTACTACCAGATGGTGTCGTATTTATTTTTTAAATCGGTTTTATTTTATGTTCTTTTATTTTTTTTATTAATTCACTGATATAGGTCGTAACTAAATATTTAAAATTCTTTACCTACAAATATTCTAAAGCTGAAGAGTTTGTTTGATTGCATGCGCTTATCTCAGGTACTACCTACTTCTGGTTGGATCTGAGTAATTAATATCGAGTAAGGTTATGGGCTATATAAAATCACGCTATGAGCAGCAGCTCTAAATAGCGCGGCTGTAACCCCGCAATCAGATGTACTTGATGAGTACACAATACGTACAAGAAAATATCTGCAAACACTATGGTGTTTGCAGATATTTTCTTACCGTAAGCAAATTTCTGGGTAACTGGGTAGTTACCCAGAAATTTGCTTACTCGAATACAAAACAGTAATACAAATATTTTTCAGTCTTTTTAAGCACGAATTCTGACCAAAACATTTGGGTATGTTTGTCCGTGTGGTGACGGATTAAGAATACGAATTGTCACCACCCCATATCATCCCGTGGGTGTCGTAAGAACCGACAGAGGGAGCATATTATGCAGAGAACAGCACTGTAAGAGAAGGAAAACTTGATACAAACCCTATACCAACCCGTTTGGCCAGCGTGGTATAGTAGGCCAATTCCTCCTTTCAAAGGAGAGGCCTAGTCCAGCAGTGGACTGTTAAAGGCTGATGATGATGATGATGTTTTGGTCAGAATTCGTGCTTAGAAAATATTTATATTACTGTTTCGTATTCGAGTTTGCCATGCAGGAGGGGCATCGGGCTCAAATTTAACGCTGCCCGCGCACCCCTGACTTTTTGAAGTTGTGTACCTATTATACGGTTAGCTATCGCTTGCTTTGGTTAGTCGGATATCCCGTCAACCGGGATAACGCTAGGACGACGATGATACCTAATACTGTTCCTGTAAAATAATAACAGAAATCATCATCATCTTCTTGCCCTGGTCCCAATCTATTTGGGGTCGGCGCAGTACGTCCTTCGCTTCCATTCTTTTCTGTCGCCCGTCATCTGATCATTTACCCATTTCACTTTCATATCCATCCTCACACAGTCCATCCATCTTTTCCTTGGCCTCCCTCTCCCTTTCCATCCCTCTACCTTCATATTCATCACTTGCTTACCTACATACATATCATCTCTTTGCATAATATGTCCATACCAAGCCAAACGACTTCCTTTCACTTTCTTGTCTATAGGCGCCACTTCCAGACTACCTCTCACGTATTCATTCCTAATCTTATCCATTCTCGTAACTCCACACATCCATCGCAACATTTTCATCTCTGCCACATGTAATCGTTTTTCATCCATCTTCTTAGTAGCCCAACACTCAGCTCCATACAATACGACAGGCCTTATAACCGCCTTATATATGCGTCCCTTGAATTTCAAAGGCATTTTAGGATCGCATATTGTGCCCGAGACCTGTCGCCATTTCATCCATCCTGAGTTAATCCTTTGCCGAACATCTCGGTCAATTTCGCCGTCGTGTTGCAGGAGTGAACCGAGGTAGCGAAAGTCGGAGCATACTGGTAGGGGTATACCGCCGAGTGTAACCGGGCTTGGACTAGAAAATAATAACAGAAATACCCCAGTTAAATAATTATATAGTTAAAACCACTACATTTTACATTCATTTGCCTCCAATTCCATTTAGCACAATTTGAAACGAATGATAATAAGTAATTAAATTTGAGTGTCTTAGTGGTTTGTATTTTACATGAATCATTAGTAGAAAACTTATTACTTTTCTAGTTATTATTATTATTAACATCATCATCATCATTATTAAGATTCGTGTAAAGCTGGCTTCCCACGGTGCATGATTTTCCGGCCGAACGCGCACCGCACCTTATAGTTACACCGCGAGCAAAATAGTACTCCGGCAGTTGGGCGTTAGGTATAAGTTGAAAAACATGAAATATATTATTTTTTATATTGTTTTATAAAATAAATGTTCTAGGAAGCTTCTATATCATTGGGGCTGAGTACATACTTGTCGGAAGACACTGACTTATAAAATCTTATAATACAAAATGTAGGTACATAATAATATAGTCCATTGAAATGTTACATTTTCTTGGGCTTAGCGTGCATTTGTCAGAGAGGGGGTTAGTGTTAAGTTAAATCCAAGTTTGCGGGTCGCAGTCCTTGTCCTGCGGCTGCCATCTTGAAAAGAGTGGCACAAATGGGTTTTCTAGTTTATCTGGCAAACTATTGGCCGTACAGAAAAAAATCATAACATGTTTTGTTGGAAATTAAATTCTCTACAACTTTGATTCTGTAGTCGTAAAATTAAAAATAACAAAGTTACAAACGAAATTGGAATGAAATTTGCAAAATTTTTTCATATCTATGTATTATAACTTGTAATTTTTGTCATCAGTAATAAAAAATACATTTAATATGTCTTTACTTCTTCCAAACTACACAGTCTTCCAACTTGAGATTCTGCAGTACCATAAGGTCCAATTTTCACTCAGTACAACGAACCCAAAAACGGAGGTTGAAAAAAAAAGACAAAGTCTATCTATCCCTGGGCATCTGAAGGTGATAGTCTGCCCAGCCAGAGGATACTGCAGTGCCTAAATGGTCTGGGGACACCTGCAGGAATATTATTGGAAATATCAAATTTCATTGAGGAAAATGATGAATTACCGACTAAAAAGCGACTTTCCTCCAAAGTTCTTTTTCACAAATTTAATATCGGCGACCCTGTGCCAAAGCCTGGGCCATCTCAATGACTGGGGACACAGATATAAAGTGTCAAAATACATCAATAATAAATATATAACTTATCATTTTTGGCTTCATGACAAAAGTTACTTAGGTATCAAAGTTGTAGAGAATTTAATTTGCAACAAAAAACTCACATAACCTTGTGCGGCCTCTAGTTTACCAGATTATCAAAGAAAAACCATCTGCGCCTACACTCTTTTCAAGATGGCGGCCAAGGGGCAAGAGGTACGACCCTACAAATTTGGATTAAGCTTTACTCTAGCCCCCCATACACATCTGTAAAATAAAATTGCGGCCTCTGATAAATGCAACCCCAAATGTAACATTTTTTTTGTAAAATATAAAAAACTAGCTGACCCGGTGAATTTCGTACCGCCATATTTTTTCTACTTAAGTATTACTTTTTTTTTCTTACTAACATTTCACCTGACAATAACGGACACATAAAAATAGATTTATCCAATTTGGTGAAGCCGTTGGGAGTTATACGCGAAATATATTATTTTGGTGATTCATTTTTATTCACACAGAAGATACACAAATTATAAAAAAATAAAATCATTAAATAGTTATTTGTGCAACAAGAGAGCAAAGTTGTTTTTTGTTTTGAGTGCTGATTTTGAGTCCCGAGCAAGCGAAGGATTCTATGAAAGTTAGAATCCTGAGCGTGGTGAGGGACTCAACAGCACGAGATACAAAAAACTTTGCTCTTGTGTAGCACACATAACTTTTCACCACAGCAGTGAGAACACATATTACTTAGGAGACATAGAAATGAACAAGAATACTTAGATTGAATTCTGCATAATCACTTGTTGATTTAACTCTTCTGGTGTTAAAGTACAGTCATCATCGCTAGTTTCACTCATTTTTTTAGATGATTTAATATATTAATATAATTTAACACGTTACGCTATACCTACTGTATCAGCATCAGCGAAATTTTTATTCCCGCTACTTTTTTAAATCGCGTTTTCATACCGCGTCCCTGATGTTTATTTTTCAAATGTATCATTGTTGTAGTTCTAAATAAAAATGTATTGGTTAAATACTAATTTTATACTATTAATAATTAGACTTATTTTTATTAAAATCCAATAATAAATTAAACATGTAAACAATAACATATAAAAAAGTAATTTCTTTATTACAAATATCTTTTTTTTTTGCGTTGCCGTAGGTGTTTTCTTTGAGGTCGAATTCCAAAATAGAATTTCGAATTCGAAGGGGTTTGTTTTTTCACTCACTTTTTATATGCATGTGAAAGAGACAGAGCACAGCAAAATTCGAATGTTTCAAATTTATGGCTGAACAATGTCAATTCGTGGCACTGAAGATTGAAAAATTAAAAAGCTACTTTGCCTCACGCTCGAATCAAAATCGCGTTTTGTTCACTGTTGTCTCGCAGAAAAAGCGGCATGTTTGAGCTGCTGTGGTGAAAATAATATAACACCGATCCAGTTATTACCCCTGGTGGGACTTGAACCCACAATCCCCGGCTTAGGAGGCCGATGCCTTATCCATTAGGCCTCAGGGGCTTGCATGATTATCTTCGATATTTAGTAGTGTAGGTAAGCACCATGGATCGCAAGAGTTCCAAAGACCATTTCACGTGGTACATTGCATTTCCTCCGTATTCCCATTTCTTAAAATTGAAGCACTTGGTGGTAATAATTTATTAATGACAGTTTCCTTTGTAAAAGATTAAGTAATAACGTCGACCTACTATCGAGCGTTCTTCCGTACTCGAATTAGGAACCTAATCATTATTGGTAATATTGGTGAATCCGATATTTGGGTGGTCTAATTACATATTTGTAGCTTGAAGCTAGGCATAAACGCACCGGTTGCGGTGTTCATTTGTCTTTATACATCATCATCATCAGCCTTTAACAGTCCACTGCTGGACTAGGCCTCTCCTTTCAAAGGAGGAATTGGCCGACTATACCACGCCGGCCAAACGGGTTGGTATAGGGTTTGTATCAAGTTTTCCTTCTCTTACAGTGCTGTTCTCTGCATAATATGCTCCCTCTGTCGGCTCTTACGACACCCATGGCATGATATGGGGTGGTGACATTCCGTATTCTTAATCCGTCACCACACGGATGTCTTTATATATAAAGAAGTAAAAAGACATAAATGAACATTCGTAACTAAATTGTTAATTATTACTGCCGCAGTGTCCAGATAGCGTATGCGAATGCTGACCGGAGGCCCCGGGTTCGATTCCTGGGCCGGGCAAAAGTGTTACTTACTGGGTTTTCCGAATTCTCAGTGGCAGCACGGAGTCTGGTGATGTGATGTAACGGCAATAGGCTCGCCCTCTATTACGTGGAACCTAAAAATTCATGGCTAAATGTGGGTGTAATGTTACACCTCTGCCTACCCCTTCGGGGATACAGACGTGAGTCTATAAAAAAAAATACTTGCCCCGTTCCTTGGAGAGAACGTTAGGCTGTCGGTCCCAGGCGGCATGAAGATCTTTCGCAGTCTGTATATGGTTTCCGTGACCTTGAAGATGCTGATGCTGGTCTAAGCCGTTGTGTAGTCCTATCCCTTTTGAGTGCGGAGATTAACCGGCAGTAGCTCTCATCGTCATCATCAGCCCTTTATACTGTCCCACTGCTGGGCACGGGCCTCTTCTCACTATGAAAAGGGTAATGCCATAGTCCACCACGCTGGCCAAGTGCGGGTTGGCAGACTTCACATGTCTTTCGAGAACATTATGGAGAACTCTTAGACATGCAGGCTTCCTCACGATGTTTTCCTTCACCGATAAGCAAGCGATAATAAACAATTTAATACGCACTTAACTCCGAAAAGTCATAGGTGCGCGCCGTGGATGCGAAGCCGAGACCCATTGCGTAGCAGTCTGTCGGTCTCTCCACTCAGCTATCGCTGCTTGTAGATCACTGGTAGTAGCTCTGTAATTTAAATATCCTATTGAATCTGGATAGAACAGTAAGACAACGGGTTGGAAGAAAAACGTCTTGGATGCAACTGGTTGGTTGAAAGATGTCAAGTAATTTTTTCAAAGAAACGTGTCAAGGAGATTTTGTTACTTATGTACCTAACTAGAGGACGCCAGCAGCTACGCCTGCATTTTTTTTTAAATTTACCCGTTTTGGCCGATCCCGTGGGAATTTCGGGAAATCCCTTCTTAGTGCACCCCTACGGTCCCCAAGGAACATACATGCCAAATTTCAGCTTCCTGCGCCCAATAGTTTCGGCTGTAGCGTGTCTGTCAGTCAGTCAGTAACGCATTGATTTTATATATTAAGAAGATAAGCGGCAAACGAGCAGACGGATCGCCTGATGAAAAGCAACTAGGTACCGCCGCCCAAGGACACAAGCAGCCATAGGAATCAAATAAGTGTTGCCACTCTTTGGTTTGGGAAGAGGAATAGATGGAGGAGTGGGATAAGGGAGAACGAAATAGGAGCTCTGGCACTCTACCTTATGTTCTTCTGTCTTTATTTATTTACATATTTAATTATTTAAAACTTCGTATACACAAAGTACATAGGCGGACTTAATGCCATGGGCATTATCTACCAGTCTACCTGACTGAGTGGTGCAGAGGAAGAAGTAGGTGTATTTTATAGTGTGAGCGGAATGTACTATTGCATAAAGTTATATTATAAATAGTTAGAACAAATAGATTAATACATAAACTTAATACATACATGATTAACAAATAAAATACATAAACGTATTATATACAGGGTGTAAAAAGACCCTTAACGAAAACTGAAATCCCATGTTGTACCAATCACTACGAACATTTTTTACTTCAGCACTATGCCTGGGAAATTACTGGTTCAGGAGATATTGAGGCTCAAAGTTAGTATGGCATTTTTCTAATTAGGTACAAAATCGATGCATTTACCCCGCCAATATGTTCTTTACATGCCATATGACCCCATGGATAAGTAGGTAGGTATTTCGAACATTGTACGCGCGCGCTTTTAATTGCATTTTAAAAAAATGTGAAAACTTAAAAAAAAATTCGTTTCCTAGGTATTCTTTTTGGTTAGTATGACTTGGCATGATGTCCACAACGACTAGACTTCGGCTTGGTGATGGGTCTTGTGACATCCTGTATAAAATAAGTACATATAAATATACATACATACATACATATCGTCACGCCTTTTATCCCCGAAGAGGTAGGCAGAGGTGTATTTCTACACCCACTTATAAATTTATATAAATATATCTACATATGTACAATATACACAAACATAAGATTAGTCTTTACAGTATGACGAGATGTAATCGAATTTAAGACCCCACATTCATCCTTATTAAACGAACTCTACTGATACTGTGTGTGTAGAACCAATGCGTTCTTTGTGCCCGTTGTCCGCCTAAAATACATAGATCTGATAGTTTCTCTCGCAATTTTGTCAGGCACAACCACTTACAGAATGACAAAAAACTAATTTCCTTTGTCAAAATATGAAAAAATCGCTTTCCAACAAAGAGGGTGCATAGGGTACCCGCCAAGAACTTAGAGTCCCAAGCCAACCTCACCTGCAAGTGGTGCACCTGCCGATCAACGGACGAGGCTCTGGCAAACAAAATATCCCGATAAGCGGCAATAGGCTCGCCACCTATTACGTGGGATCGAAACACTGGCGAAAGGTGGGCGTTTAATATGCTTCGGGGAAACAGGCGTGAGTCTATGTATGTATGTATGCATGTATAAATCATCTGAATCGGTTTGTAAACAAAGAAGCTATATAAAAAATCATAGGTAAATATACATATGTATGTACAGTCGTATGAACATCCATTCTCTTCCGTATTATCTCGGATGAAATAAAAAAGAAAACCCTTTTCAAAATTATACTTATTTATTTATTTGTAACAATTGATGGTGGTATCAATAACTTTTATATCTAATTATATATTTCTTTATGAATTACCTAATATTATCTTAAATTAATTAGCTAAATGGTATCTCATTATTATTAAAATAATTGTAATTATACCTTTGGTATTACCTTATAGATTTACAATTCCAGGCCGTGTGGTTGACGGCATAGAATACAAGTGTCACCACCCCCTATCTTCCCGTGGGTGTCGTAAGAGGCGACTAAGGGATAACACGATGCAAATACCATCTTTGCGTAGAGACGGAAAACTCAACATCAAACCCTATGCGACTGCCTCGTTGGTCTCGCGGCATAAATTTGCGCGTGGGATCGGGAGGTCCCGGGTTCGATTCCTGGGTCGGGCAGTATTATTGGGTTTTTCTGTCACGAAATTCTCAGTAGCAGCACGGAGTCTGGAAATGTGCCCGGTACGGCAATAGGCTCGCCCCTTATTACGTGGGACTAAAGTATATCAGGCGAAAAGTGGGTGTAGAAATACACCTCTGCCTACCCCTTCGAGGATAAAAGGCGTGACGATATGTACCTATGTATGTATGTATTTACAATTCTGTGCCTTATAGGTATGAATCAACTACAGATTACAAGAAGTAAGTACCTACATAAAATATAAGTAGATATAAAATTTATTTCAGGTTTCGTCGTTTATGCCGGTCGAAACGTCTTCGTATTAGTAGAGACCATTCTTGATATTTCAAGACAATTTATAAGCTAGCTTCAATAAAATAGCACAGATATTAATATTAATATTCACCGACCGCGCTCTGAGCCGCCTCAGAGCGCGGTCGGCGAATATTAACGTGTAACGCGTGAATATATTATATTTTATCGTTTAGAGCCGACGCACGCTCGCAATTTTTTTATCGCCGTGAGTGACAAACTTGTGGCGAACGAGCTGCTGGCGTTCCTGCAGCAGAAGTTGGATGTCATGGACGAGGTGTCGGCTATCCAGATCTGTTCCAGCAACTCATAATTTATAAGTATATTTATACTAACAACCACTGTATGTATGTTAGACTGTAAGGTCTAAAGGTGAATCTATGCGTCTATGCCACGCGAAATAAAATGTTTGATTGATTGATTGATTAATATAATACTATACTACTATATAAAGAAAACTGTACAATTTTATAATGAACGCTAACGCCGTAAATATTAACAGCTGGTTTGAAATTAAAGAAAAACAGTTGCAAAAATAGAAATGCTATGTACCTACCTAGATATTTTTTTAATTTATTTATTTGTAGACTCACGCCTGTATCCCCGAAAGGTTAGGCAGAGGTGTAAATATTACAACTATATTTCGCTATGAATTTTTAGGTACCACGTAATAGGGGGCAAGCCTATTGCTGTTACCGGGCACCGGGCACATCACCAGACTCCGTGCTGCTACTGAAAATTCGGAAAAACCCAGTAACACTTTTGCCCGGCCCGGGAATTGAACCCGGGACCTCTGATCAGCAGTCGCATACGGTATCCACTGGACCACGGAGGCAGTCTACCTACCTAGATAATACGTACCTAATCTAAAAATAATATTGAAATTATAAACTACAGTTTACGGATTTTATCGCGTTATATTGGTTTCACTCGTTATTACATTTAAACTGAATTATCTAGAAACTACTTACATTTTTATTATTAGCCGACGTTTCTGGAATTAGAGGCAAACAATTCTTTAGCTTTCTTAGATGTACTTGTTATCAGGAATAAAAACAACTCTTTAAGCCACACTGTGTATAGGAAAAAGACCCATACAAATAGGTAAAACGGTGAATCTCACCACCATCCTTAACCCGGCGTCATGGGGGTTGGGTCTGTGAGACCCGTAACATTTTGTTTCGCTTGTAGTTCACTTACTATGCGTGCGACTTTGCCGCTCTTCTCAGTAGCTAGAACTGTTGAGTTGATCTATGCGTCGCAGGTAACACATTAGACGTGAGGCAGCGGTAGTGTGAGTTATACGTGCACCAATTTCAAAAAGGTATGTGACACTCATCCCCGCAGGTAGTGTAACAATTTCGCGCCATTTTGTATACATATTATTTTAGTTGTTTACTGTGTATTTATGCTTTTGTATTTGTTTTTGTTTGTTCTTGTTTTCGATTTAAGTTGCTTATATACATTTCAAAGTATTTTATTTGTGTTTTTTTGTAGGTACCTAGTAAAAAATGGACCGAGAAGACAAAGAATGAGAGCATAATATACTGTCAATTTTACAAGTGTCTTTTTTCACGGCTTTTTTTAGAGATAATCTAGTTTACTACAAATAAGTGACATTAAAATATTAAGACTGATTGTTAATTAATAAAAGAGTAACATTTAAGTAGAAGGGAAAGATTTTGTTAACATTTACGTTTATTTTTAAATGGTCCATTAAACCTGATTAAAACATGATATAATACAATATTTTCTTTTATTTATTTACATAAATACCTAAAAAACTGAACACTAATGAATATAATCTTTTTCATTAATAAAGTATTGAAATAACTAATATCTAATAAACGGGTCTGTGAGACCCACCCCAACGTCCTTTTAACACTTTTCCACCCCCATGACCCCGGGTTAACAGTTATCTACTGTGGGCATGTCTCTGTTTCAGAGAGCTTGGGGGATCTGTGACAAGAAACACTTGGACGCTGAACTTCAACATGTCAGGCAAGTTCCGCAAGACAACAAGCTCCGACCACTGCGCCACTGTCACAGATCCCTGAAGAAAGAAAAACCAGCCACAGTGGAAAGACAACCTGCCGTCTTCCCATACATCAAGGGCGTGACCGACAAAATTGGCTACATCTTGAAGCGAGCTTCAGTCAAAACTTACTACAAGCAATGAATACAAATTTACATAAGAAGCGTATTTCTTAAGGATGTCGTGTGCCGATTAAAGTTGCCTTATTGACGGTTGTCAGTGTAGTTACTACACTGACAACCGTCAATAAGGCAACTTTAATCGGCACACGACATCCTTAAGAAATACGCTTCTATTATAAATTTGTATTCATTGCTACAAGCCGCCAACGAAGACATGTCAATTTGTACCCACAGTCAAGTGTCAGTTACCCTTGCAAGAGGCCGGTATCTACAAAATAGACTGTGAATGTGGGCTCTCATACATTGGACAAACCAAAAGAAGCATAGGCATCCGACTTAAAGAACATATAGCTGACATAAAATATAAACGCTCAACAAAGTCTGCTGTGTGTGAACATGTGGAACAAGGACCCACCCACTACCTGCGATTTGATGAACCACAGATACTCGCAAAAGAACACCGTTTTCTTCCAAGGATGATACGTGAGGCTATTGAAATTAAGAAACACCCTAATTTCAATAGGGAAGATGGTTGGAATGTTCCTCCAGCTTGGGACCCTGTCATAAGGCGAATGAAACCCAAGAAGGACAAAGTCACCAGAAGACCTAAGGACACTGTGAGCTCATTCTGCGTAACTAGTAACACCAATAGTTGAAAAATGTTCCGTTACTTTGAGATAACTTATACATTCAAGAAATTAAGACCAAAATCACCTCAGTCTGCCGTGAACATGAATCCTGTAAAGAATTCGAAACGTCGGCTAATAATAAAAATGTAGTTTCTAGATCATGTAATAAGAAGTGAAATCAATATAACGCGATAAAATGCGTAAACTGTAGTTTAATTTCAATGTGTAACATTCATGTAAATCCAAGAAAATACTAAAAATAATACATTATTTTCTTTTCCGTGCAATTCCAACTCTTATTCCAGAGTTGCCGACTGTGTGGTTTAAAAGTTTATGGGTGGGCCAGAGGACATTCGTGTAGTCAACTCTAGCATCGAAGTTTATAGGCCATCCGAAGGCCTCCGACATGGACCTACAGTTCTCCGAGCCGCAGCAATAGTTAACCCATCTAAGTAGTGGCCTACACCGTTGTTACTTTCCCGATCTATATCGAACGGCAAGTCAAGACACTCTAGGAACGACAAAAATATATCTAACTAGAGGACGCCAGCAGCTACGCCTGCATTTTTTTTTAATTTACCCGTTTTGGCCGATCCCGTGGGAATTTCGGGAAATCCCTTCTTAGGGCACCCCTACCGTCCCCAAGGAACATACATGCCAAATTTCAGCTTCCTGCGCCCAATAGTTTCGGCTGTAGCGTGTCTGTCAGTCAGTCAGTAACGCAAGGATTTTATATATTAAGATTATTTAATTTATCGACACTCGTTTCATTTATTTTTAATTTCATTATCTTCTGTAACACAGTTTAAACTTGCACAGGTGACAACGTTTATACATAATTATAATGTTGGTTGCAAATTATTTTAAGTCAGTAAAGATTTTATCTATTTTCAATTTTAATTAAAATTGTCGCAGCTATTTTGTATCTATAATCGTTTAGACAGCAAATATCACAACCTACAAACGAATCTAAGGTACAATTCTGACCTGATTGAGCGGTGTACAATAAATAGAACTTCAGTTAAGTAACGTTTCGCGATGTTGATATTATATAGCAGTAAATCCTTGTATGAGTGGTGGCAAAGGTACGAGAAGTCAGATTTATCATTATACATTCAGATATTTTATTCCGTTTGATTCAAAATTTTGCTACACTGTAACAGCTTCTGGCAGGGGCCTGTGCTCTATATAGCTTCGGCGCTGCTGTACCGTCAGGTGGATTTCTTTCAAAATTCTAAGTAAAATTGCTTATTTAGTTTCAGTCATCCTCTAATTCTTGTTATAGACTCTAAAAAATGGGCTTATTAGACTTCCTATGTTTAGTAAGTAAGTACATGGTTTAATAAGCCAGTTGGATTTTTAATCCTGGATGATCGGTTTAAAGTAATTATAAGTAGAATAATCCAACCTTTTTAAGCATCTGTCTTTTAAATTCGTTGAAACAAACATCAATTTACAAAAACAATATATGGCAGTCCATGTAATGATCCGGATGCGAGATATTTTAACACACATGGCAGAACAAACCGCTTTGCATTAACACGCTACATCAGGTCTGAATCATGGTTTACAATACAATAGCCGAATTATATACATTTGTCTACCTAAATTACTTATAATACTTATATTATAAAACATCACAGATATTTTCTCTTGGAATATGTGTTCGCTACACCGAGTCAGTTTTGCTTCCTTCTTCTATACTCTTTGGGCTTGCCACAGTTTGAGTTGTAATTGGTACTGGTGGTTTGTCTCGCGGTAGATACCATGCTGCTACCGCACTACCTGGAATTATAGTTCAAGCATTAATAAACTTTATTCCCTTCCCGCGTCGGACATTTTTGACATATTTGGGATTACACTCTCCAAGGTACATACGAGGCTTGCAGCTTCTTGCTTCTACCTACTAAATTTGGCTGTACAAATGTCTGTCAGATAGACAGACAGTCGAAGAGTTGTGTATGTGTGTATAGAAGGGCAGTTCTTAAGGATTTCGTGTGCCGATTCCAAGTGGGGACTGTTTCCAGTTTATTTCGTCGTTTGCGCCATTGGCGGCGCTGGCGTCTTTCTTCGTAGTTAAGATACACTGGAGGAGAGAGAGACAGCGGCCGCAGTGCGACTGCCACGAACCAAGCGGCAATTTGAGTCGCAGAAAGTTTGTCTTCAAAGCGCCCATAAGAAATGCGCCTCTATGTAAATATCTGAGCTCTTTGGCTTAACTTTCAACCGTCATTTTTAGAGGTGGCAAATTACAAATCTTCCTTAGTGCGTGCCCACAACATAAAAGGCCCGCTGTCCTAATTCGGGCCGACCTCACATTGGCCGTGCGCCGGGCGTCCGTTCGAGGAAAGCGCATGCCCGATGTAAAGGAGATCTTCATGTTTCTAGCTTTAGTTTAATGGTTTGGGCTGTGTGATGAAATGACAGTCAGGACAAGTAATAGACAAGTTTTTTTTATAGACTCACGCCTGTATCCCCGAAGGAGTAGGCAGAGGTGTAACATTACACCCACATTTCGCCATGAATTTTTAGGGGGAGGGGGGAGCCTATTGCCGTTACCGGGCAGATCACCAGACTCCGTGCTGCTACTGAGAATTCGGAAAAACTCAGTAACACTTTTGGCCGACCCGAGAATCGAACCCGAGACCTTCCAATCCCGCGCATACATTTATGCTGCGAGACCAAAGAGGCAGTTTATACGTATTGATTCATTAAATGATATAGATTGTTACGCACTGAACACAAGAATAGACCACAAGTAGAAGGTGAGATGACAGTGTGTTTCTAGTATAACGCCCACCACGTTGATACCGACGAAGGTACTGCTCCTACCCACCATGATGCTCAGGCAGGCTGCCATACCGCTGAAAATATACAAGCATACCATTTTAATATTCATTATTCACTAATTACTCTTTCTCCTATTTAATCTTCTATTTGTACAAATTGGTAATTATCGCCCTTGCCTCGGAGAGCACGTTAAGAAGAGCATCGGTCCCGGCTGTTATGAACATCTTTTACAGACCCTCGAAGAAACTGACACTGGTCTATGCCATGGAATTTGGAATATCGCTATCGGGTTGCGGAGGTCAGACGGCAGTCACTCTGTGGGAAAGCCGATATCTGGTTAGACTAGTAAGCGGATCCCGGGGTCTCAGGCGTTAGGCTTGGATGCAGCCGGGTTAGCGCTAGAACCAAGGAGCAAGAACAATGATTCAAGAAATGAAAATCAAGTTCGTTCTAGGCTCTCAATTATTTCAAATAAAGAAGAGTGAATTAAAATATGACACTTCATCGACTGGCCTCTATAGTCTATAAAAAGATCCCGGCGGTCGTGGCTTCGATTTTCATCCAGGACAAATCTTTGTGAGATAAGTAAGATCAATAATTAATAATAATAATCATAATATAATATTCTACCACATACACACATCACCATCTAGTCCCAAGCTAAGCAGAGCTTGTGTTATGGGTACTAGATAATGGATAAACATACATAAGTATATACTTTTTTTTTGTAAATACATACATATTATACATAGAAACACCCAGACCAAGACAAACATCCATGTTCATGCACACTAATGTTTGACTTGAGCGGGAATCGAACCCGCGACCTTCGGCGTAGCAGTCGCTTACACTTTCGCTGCGCCAAACGGTCGTCAATTGTTTTGTGTCTGGTAAAAATTTTAAATCGGAAAAGACAGGTAATTTTTACTCCACCAAATATTTAATAGAATCCGAGAGGACACTTACATCTAGAGACCATTTTTTAGTACTTTACTTATCATAAATCAAACTATGTACCAACTTACCTGTAAGAAGTCGGATAGATATCCACAATATACGACGCCAGGATACCCATCCCCAAACAAGTGCAGGTGAAAGCTATGAAGAAGATAACACTGGATATAGACTCAGGGACCACGTTCAACGCGATCCCACTGAAGGAGGAGGTACAGAGGATTGTGATGAGGACCACGCGACGTCTGTTCTGGAGGTAGGAGAGGAGGAAGTTGAGGAAAGCGAAGATTGATTGAGAGGCTATGAGGGTGAGGATCACTTTGTGGTCTACGGTGGCTGAGCATAGTTCTGTTGTCTGGAAACAGAAATATATCATGTAATTAAAATACATACATACATAGTCTCACGCCTATAACCCCGAAGAGGTAGGCAGAGGTGTATTTCTACACCCACTTTTCGCCAGATATACTTTAGTCCCACGTAATAAGGGGCGAGCTTATTGCCGTACCGGGCACATTTCCAGACTCCATGCTGCTACTGAGAATTTCGTGACAGAAAAACCCAATAACACTGCCCGACCCAGGAATCGAACCCGGGACCTTCCGATCCCACGCGCACATTTATGCCGCGAGACCAACGACGCAGTCGTATAGGGTTTGATGTCGAGTTTTCCGTCTCTACGCAAAGATAGTATTTGCATCGTGTTATCCCTTAGTCGCCTCTTACGACACCCACGGGAGGATAAGGGGTGGTGACACTTGTATTCTATGCCGTCAACCACACGGCTACTGTAATTAAAATGTAAAGAAAATATCATAAGGCCGATCTTATATTGGGCGCGCGGGTTTCTAGAGCGACTCCCGGCGTGTGCTCAATGTGAGGGAGGCCTTAGATGCTATTGCATATGTACCTAGCGTATTCGAGCACAGTATTGCATTCACACCATCGGCACATATCACTGACTTTTTGGAGGTACCGTTATCTCATCATCAGCCCTGTATATAGACTGTCCCATTGCTGGGCACGGGCCTCTTCTCACTATGAGAAGGGTATGGCCATAGTCCACCACGCTGGCCAAGTGCGGGTTGGCAAACTTCACATGTCTTTCGAGAACAATATGAAGAACTCTCAGATATGCAGGTTTCCTCACGATTTTTTCCTTCACCGTTTAGCAAGCGATAATGAAGAATTTAATACGCACATAACTTCGAAAAGTCATTGGTGCGCGCCGTAGATTCGAACCCGAGATCCTCTGCGTGGCAGTCCGTCGGTCGCTCCACAAGGCTATCACTGTTTTTTATTACCATTTTCATTTCTTTTTCATTACTATTATCTCACCCTAGAAAATTTCACTGCTGGACATAAGCCGTATTAAATGTTTCAATATCGACCGCTCCGTCCTGGGTGTGGTCTCGGGTGTCATGAAGAGCATTGACAGCCTTGCGGATAGTCGGTACCAATGAATATACTGACCCTTATCTAAGACTGCCTGCGTGGTCCAGTGGATAGCGTATGTGACTGCTGATCGGAGGTCCCGGGTTCGATTCCCGGGCCGGGCAAAAGTGTTACTGGGTTTTTCCGAATTCTCAGTGGCAGCACGGAGTCTGGTGATGTGATGTAACGGCAATAGGCTCGCCCCCTATTACATGGGACCTAAAAATTCATGGCTAAATGTGGGTGTAATGTTACACCTTTGCCTACCCCTTGGGGATACAGGCGTGAGCCTATAAAAAAATTACTTGCCCCGTTCCTTGGAGAGAACATTAGGCTGTCGGTCCCAGGTGGCTTGTAGATCTTTCGCAGTCTATATAAGGTTACCGTGACCTTGAAGATGCTGATGCTGGTCAAAGCCGTTGTGTACTGCTATCCCCTTTGAGTGCGGAGATTAACCAGCAGTAGCTCTCATCATCATCATCAGTCCTTTATACTGTCCCACTGCTGGGCACGGGCCTCTTCTCACTATGAGAAAGGTAAGGCCATAGTCCACCACGCTGGCCAAGTGCGGGTTGGCAGACTTCACATGTCTTTCGAGAACATTATGGAGAACTCTTAGACATGCAGGTTTCCTCACGATGTTTTCCTTCACCGATAAGCAAGCGATAATAAACAATTTAATACGGACTTTAACTCCGGAAAGTCATAGGTGCGTGCCGTGGATTCGAACCTGAGACCCACTGCGTAGCAGTCTGTCGGTCTCTCCACTCAGCTATCGTTGTAGATCGCTGGTAGTAGCTCTGTTATTTAAATATACTATTGAATCTGGATAGACCAGTAAGACCACGGGGTGGAAGAAAAACGTCTTGGATGCAACTGGTTGATTGAAAGCTGTCAAGTAATTTTGTCAAAGAAACGTGTTAAGGACATTTTGTTACTTATGTACCTAGCTAGAGGACGCCAGCAGCTACGCCTGCATTTTTTTTTTATTTACCCGTTTTGGCCGATCCCGTGGGAATTTCGGGAAATCCCTTCTTAGTGCACCCCTACGGTCCCCAAGGAACAAACATCCAAATTTCAGCTTCCTGCGCCCAATAGTTTCGGCTGTAGCGTGTCTGTCAGTCAGTCAGTAACCCAAGGATTGATAAGTGGCAAACGAGCAGACGGATCGCCTGATGAAAAGCAACTAAGTACCGCCGTCCAAGGACACAAGCAGCCATAGGAATCAAATAAGTGTTGCTGCTCTCTGGGTTGGAAAAAGGTGGAGGAGTGGGATAAGGGAGAACGAAATAGGAGCTCTGTCACTCTACCTTTTTTAGGGTTCCGTACCTAAAAGGTAAAAAACGGGACCCTATTATTAAGCCTCCGCTGTCTGTCTGTCTGTCACCAGGCTGTATCTCATAAACTGTGATAGCTAGAAAGCTGAAATTTTCACAAATTATGTATTTCAGTTGCCGCTATAACAACAAATACTAAAAATAAACAAATGAAAATATTAAGGGGGGGTCCTATACAATAAACGTGAATTTTTTTGTATTTTTTGCTGTAAATTACTAACGGTAACAGGAAGATGCTTAAAATTTTCACAAAATATGTAGTTATATATAACTTTTGAAAATAAATAATTATATAAATAGAAAAAGTTAAATAAAGGGGGGCTCCCATACTACAAACGTGATTTTTGCGTATTTTTTGCTAAAAATTACTAACGATAACAGGTAGACGCTTAAAATTTTCAATGAATATGTAGTTGTATATTACCTTTCAAAATAAATAATTAAATTTCAAAGAAGTTAATAATAAAGGGGGCTCCCATACAACAAATGTAATTTTTAAGCAATTTGTTACTTACTCGATTTTAATAAACAGGTAGAAACTTAAAAAATATTTAAGTATTTTCAACAAACGTGATTTTCTTTTATAGATGATGGTACGGAACCCTTCGTGCGCGAGATCGACTCGCACTTGCCCAATTTTTTTAAAGACTCACGCCTGTATCCCCGAAGGGGTAGGCAGAGGTGTAATATTTCACCCACATTTCGCCAGGAATTTTTAGATCCCACGTAATAGGGGGCGAGCCTATTGCCGTACCGGGCACATTACCAGACTCCGTGCTGCTACTGAGAATGAGAATGAGAATTTCCTAACGGAAAAACCCAATAACACTTTGCCCGACCCGGGAATCGAACCCGAGACCTCCCAATCCCAGGCGCACATTTATGCCGCGAGACCAACGAGGCAGTCTACCTTATGTTCTTCTGTCTTTACAGTATGACGAGATGAAATCGAATTTAAGATCCTATATTCATCCTTCTTAAACAAACTCCACTAATACTACGATAAGTGTAGAATGCGTTCTTTGTGCCCGTTGTCCGCCTAAAATACATAGATCTGATAATTGCTCTCGCAATTTTGTCAGGCACAACCACTTACAGAATGACAAAAAACTAATTTCCTTTGTCAAAATATGAAATAATCGCTTTCAAACAAAGATAAATCATCTGAATCGGTTTGTAAATAAAGAAGCTACATATATAAAAAATCATAGGTAGATAATTATATATGTGTGTACAGTCGTATGAACATCCACTCTCTTCCGTATTATCTCGGATGGAATAAAAAAGAAAACCTTTTAAAAATTATACCTATTTATTTATTTGTAACAATTGATGGTGGTATCAATAACAATTTATATAATATCTAAATATATATATCATTATGAATTACCTAATATTATCTTAAATTAAGTAGCTAAATGATATCTCATTATTATCATATTTTATATTTAGAAAATCATAGTATTAAAGTTATGTGCATTACGGAACACTGGCTTAAAGAATACCAGATTAAATTCATAAATAACACACAATACACAGTACACAGTGCCTTCTCTAGGAAACAAGCTATTCATGGTGGATCATTGATTATTGTTTCAAACAGTTTAACATGTAAAGAACGGAAAGACATAGCTAGCTTGTCTATAGAACGCACGGTGGAACTGTCATGCATTGAGCTTGAGCAGCATATTATTATATGTGTATATCGTCCTCCATTAAGTGACTTTAATTTGTTTGAATCTGTTATGGAAGATGCAATTAGTAAAATTAGGAGTAATAAGAAAGGGATTATAGTTTGTGGTGATTTTAATGTTAACATTCTTGAAAATTCAATAATGACTTGTAGATTTTTAAACCTTTTTAGATCATTTAATTTGAAAAATTTATTTCTTGAACCAACTAGAATCACAGCAACATCTTTCACCTGTCTTGATAACATATTTAGTAATTGTATTGTTTCAGATAGAGTAGTTACTTCTGAATTAACTTCGGATCACTGTGGTCAATTAGCTAGGTTTCCATATTACAATGATAGCATCGTACAGAGAGTGTTGGTTAGGCCATTACCTAGGCATAAGTTTAATGAATTCCGGAATAAAGTATTGATTGGAATGAATACTATGAATCCTGACTTAATAGAAATAGATTCGCCAAATAAGAATTTTAACAATTTATTTAATATAGTTAATAACACGTTTCAGAATACTTTTAAGACTAAGAAGAAAGTAATTAAGGAATCTCGAGCTTTTAATGAGTGGGCTACTGCGGGTATTTACAAAAGCAGAGCAAAAATGTATGAGTTGTATGGTATGAAAAAATACAATTCTGATTTAAACTTCACTGAGTATGTTAGGAATTATTCTAAAATATTTAAAAGAGTGTGCAATACAGCTAAAGCTATATTCGTTAGGAATAAAATTAAACAATCTTCGAATAAAGTTAAGGCAACCTGGCGAGCTATTAATGAAACAACAGGTAAGACAACATTAAGAAGTAATAGTTTTAGTCTTCTTGATAATGATACATTAATTCATAATGACGAAGAAGTCGCACACACATTTAATAACTTTTTTGCTAGCATACCACTTACTACTACTAGAGAATTAAAATCATCAGCTATAGTCGCAGGAAACCTATTAGAGTCTAGTGTAGGAAAATGTGAAGTAATATTTAAATTTCATAGTATTAGTTCTACCGATATTATAAATACTTTTAAGTCTTTAGAGTCTAAAAATACAGGTGATCTCTGGGGCATTTCTGTTAAGGTTTTGACAAGTATAATTGATGTAGTGGCTCCTTATTTAAGCAACTTATTCAATAAGTGTATTAAATCTGGCAGTTTTCCAGATCTTATGAAACATAGTAGAATAATACCTCTGTTCAAATCCGGCAATAAGACTGATCCTAGTAATTATAGGCCAATATCGATACTACCTGCTTTTAGTAAGATTTTTGAAAAGATCATACTCAAGCAACTACTAAGACATTTTAATCAAAACAGCCTCCTTCATGGTGAGCAATATGGTTTTACCAAGGGTCTTTCGACAACAGATGCAGGAGTAGCGTTACTCAAACATATCTACAGTGCTTGGGAGAATTCCCAAAATGCTGTTGGTGTGTTCTGCGACCTTTCGAAAGCATTCGATTGTGTCTGCCATGAAACGCTCTTGTGCAAGCTTAGACATTACGGCGTCCAGACTAAAGCATTGGATGTCATTAAGTCGTACTTAAGTGACAGGATCCAATGTGTTGAAATAAATGGCTCAAAATCCAGTGGCTTACCTGTTGATTTAGGAGTGCCACAGGGCAGCATCCTAGGGCCTTTCTTGTTTCTTGTTTACATAAACGATTTACCTTTTTACTTGAGAAACATTTGTGACGTTGTACTGTTTGCTGACGATACTTCTTTGATATTTAAAGAAGATAGAAATAAGGAACACTTTAACGAAATAAACAGTGCACTCATTCAAGTGACTAAATGGTTTAATGTAAACAATCTAGTACTGAACGCCAAAAAAACAAAATGTGTTAAGTTTGCTCTGCCTAATGTCAGAAACCTTGGTCCTAACATAGTTTTAAATGACGATGTACTCGAAACAACTGAATCCACATTATTTCTAGGATTAACACTTGATTCGAAGTTACAATGGGGTGTGCATGTTACATATCTCTCAGGGAAACTTAGCTCAGCTGCTTATGCCGTTAAGAAGGTTCGTAGGTTGACCGATGTCGATACGGCTAGATTGGTTTATTTTAGTTATTTTCATAGTGTTATGTCATATGGCATATTGTTATGGGGTAGAGCTGCTGATATCCAAAATATTTTTATATTGCAGAAACGGGCAGTTAGGGCCATTTACCAGTTAAAGACAAGAGTCTCACTCAAAGAAAAATTTAAAACTATTGGTATTCTTACTGTAGCGTCACAATATATTTATGCCAGTGTTATGCATGTAAGACTAAACATAAATTCTTATAAAATGAATAGTGACAGACACAATATCAATACTAGAAATAGACATAAATTATGTGTTCCGTATTTTCGTTTGCACAAAACGCATAGCTCTTTTATTGGGCTCAGTATTCGCATATACAATAAATTACCAACTTATATTTTAGACTTGCCATTAAGTTCGTTTCAGGCAGAAGTTAAAAAGAATCTTATAAATAAGGCATATTACAGTTTGAAGGATTATTTTGATGACAGGAGCGCTTGGAAGTAGTTCTTCGCTTTTGACTAGGTCAATAATTAGTAGTTTTATTTTATAGTGTAGTTAATTACGATATTCTCATTTCATACGATATTTTGCATTCATGTTCCACACTTTCATTATAACTTTGCGGATTTGTAAAATGTGGGTAACTCGTGGTCATGGGCTAACTAATAGGTTGTCGATTGCTTTGGTTTCATAATACCGTTACTTTCTGCTTCATTCACTTCTACCATAGTTCTGACCATGTTCACGAGTTGCCTACATTAAAAAGACGTAAGTGGATGCTCCTGTTTCACCATATTTACTTTGGGAGGCTTACCATATGAACATCATTTACTGCTTGAGTATGATATCAATAGCTACTAAAAATTTTACTAGTAGAGGTCTACAATGTGAAACAGTTGCAGCTCCTTACAAAAATAAAATGTACCACCATTATATTTGTTTGAAAAGAGTGGCCATGAGTTTTATTGCCCGTTCTTTCTCGTGGTTCTACCTATTGCATTGCGAACGTGGCAGTAAATGTAAATGTAGAATCATTAAGTAATTAACTTAAATTTTGACGTTCATAAGCGTCACTTAGTGGCCTAGATGAATAAATGATTTTGATTTTGATTTTGATTAAAATAATTGTAATTTTACCTTTGGTATTGGGTACCTTATAGGTATGAACCACAGATTACAAGAAGTAAGTTTATACAATATTAGTTTAAAATTTATTTCAGGTTTCGTCGTGTAAGCCGTTCGAAACGTCTTCGTATTATAATATAGACCATTCTTGATATTTCAATACAATTAATTGATTAATAAGCTTGCTTCAATAAAATAGCACAGATATTAATATAATACTATAGTATACAAAGAAATCTGTACACTTTAAAATGAACGCTGTGTTGTCCGTAAATATTAACAGCTGGTTTGAAATTAAAGAATTACATTTGTTAAATTAGAAATGCTAAGTACCCACCTAGATATTTTTTAATTTATTTATTTATAGACTCACGCCTGTACCCCCAAAGGGTAGGCAGAGGTGTAAATATTACACCCACATTTCGCCATGAATTTTTAGGGCCCACGTAATAGGGGGCGAGCCTATTGCTGTTACCGGGCACATCACCAGATTCCGTGCTGCTACTGAGAATTCGGGAAAACCCAGTAACACTTTTTCCCGGCCCGGGAATCGAACCCGGGACCTCTGAGCAGCAGTCGCATACGCTATCCACTGGACCACGCAGGCAGTCTACCTACCTAGATAATACGTAATCTAAAAATAGAAAGAAAGAGAAAGAAAGAAAGAAAACATATTTATTCTGTTACGAACTTACGAAAGAATTACAGTTTTTTTAGCATACTTATCAGGTTTCTATGTAGGTAACAGAATTGGCCCCCAACTCAGCGTAGTGCCATCTATTTTAACTAGGTGGCGCTGATATTATGTTGGTACCATTTAAATATATACAAAATATTATTTTTTTTAATAGGTACCTACATTATTTTCTTTTCCGTGCAATTCCAACTCTTATTCCAGAGTTGCCGACTGTGTGGTCAAATCCGGTTTAAAAGTTTATGGGTGGGCCAGAGGACATTCGTGTAGTCAACTCTAGCATCGAAGTTTATAGGCCGTCTGAAGGCCTCCGACATGGACCTACAGTTCTCCCGAGCCGCAGCAATCGTTAACCCATCTAAGTGGTAGCCTACACCATTGTTACTTTCCCGATCTATATCGAACGGCAAGTCAAGACACTCTAGGAACGACAAAAATATATCTAACTAGAGGACGCCAGCAGCTAAGCCTGCATTTTTTTTAATTTACCCGTTTTGGCCGATCCCGTGGGAATTTCGGGAAATCCCTTCTTAGTGCACCCCTACCGTCCCCAAGGAACATACATGCCAAATTTCAGCTTCCTGCGCCCAATAGTTTCGGCTGTAGCGTGTCTGTCAGTCAGTCAGTAACGCAAGGATTTTATATATTAAGATTATTTAATTTATCGACACTCGTTTCATTTATTTTTAATTTCATTATCTTCTGTAACACAGTTTAAACTTGCACAGGTGACAACGTTTATACATATAATGTTGGTTGCAAATTATTTTAAGTCAATAAAGATTGTTTCTATTTTCTTTTTTAATTAAAATTGTCGTAGTTATTTTCTATCTATAATCGTTTAGACAGCAAATATCACAACCTACAAACGAATCTAAGGTACAATTCTGACCTGATTGAGCGTTGTACAATAAATAGAACCGCAGTTAAGTACCTAACGTTTCGCGATGTTGATATTATATGGCAGTAATCGCTTGTATGAGTGGTGGCAAAGGTACGAGAAGTCAGATTTATCATTATACATTCAGATATTTTATTCCGTTTGATTCAACGATTTTGCTACACTGTAACAGCTTCTGGCAGGGGCTCGTGCTCTATATAGGTTGGGCACTGCTGTACCGTCCATCAGTGGATTTCTTTCAAAATTCTACCACATTAACACAAACCATCTAGTCCCAAACTAAGCATAGCTTGTACTATGGGTACTACTAGACAATGGATAAAGATACATATATACTTTTTTTTTGTAACATACATACATACATACATACATATCGTCACGCCTTTTATCCCCGAAGGGGTAGGCAGAGGTGTATTTCTACACCCACTTTTCGCCAGATATACTTTAGTCCCACGTAATAAGGGGCGAGCCTATTGCCGTACCGGGCACATTTCCAGACTCCGTGCTGCTACTGAGAATTTCGTGACAGAAAAACCCAGTAACACTGCCCGACCCAGGAATCGAACCCGGGACCGCCCGATCCCACGCGCACATTTATGCCGCGAGACCAACGAGGCAGTCGTAGAGGGTTTGATGTCGAGTTTTCCGTCTCTACGCAAAGATGGTATTTGCATCGTGTTATCCCTTAGTCGCCTCTTACGACACCCACGGGAAGATAGGGGGTGGTGACACTTGTATTCTATGCCGTCAACCAGACGGCACTCAACCACACGGCATTTTTTTTTGTAAATACATACATATTATATATAGAAACACCAAGACAAACATCCATGTTCATGCACACAAATGTTTGACTTGAGCGGAAATCGAACCCGCGACCTTCAGCGTAGCAGTCGCTTACACTCCCGCGGCGCCAACAGGTCGTCGTCAATTCTTAGTAATGTTGCTTATTTAGCTTCAGTCATCCTCTAATTCTTATTATAGACTCTAAAAAACGAGTACATAATTACAGATAGTTTGCAAAATACATATTCGGGCTTATTAGACTATGTTTAAAACATGGTTTAATAAGGCAGTCGGATTTTTAATCCTGGATGATCGGTTTAAAGTTATTATAAGTAGAATAATGCAACTTTTTGAGCATCTGTCTTTTAAATTCGTTGGAACAAATATCAATTTACAAAAACAATATATGGCAGCCTATGTAGATATCTGGATGCGAGATCTTTTAACATAAGTACATGTCACGTCAAACCTCTGCCAATTGACACTCCAACATCAGGTCTGAATCATGGTTTACAATACAATAGCCAAATTATATACATTTGTCTACCTAAATTACTTATAATACTTATATTATAAAACATCACAGATATTTTCTCTTGGAATATGTGTTGGCTACACTGAGTCAGTTTTGCTTCCGTCCTCTATACTCTTGGGACTTTCCACAGTTTTAATTGGAACTGGTACTGGTGGTTTGTCCCGTGGTAGATACCATGCTGCTACTGCACTGCCTGGAATTATAGTTCAAGAATTAATAAACTATGAATTAACGAATGTTGAAACCAATAATAGTATAATCTAGACAAAATATATATTCTTAAAGATAGGAGAATGATGATGGAATGGACCTTTGCTTCCTACAGAACATAGTCAATGGGTTGTCACAGACACAAGGTCTGCCCATCCCATACTCAAATAAGAAAAAAAATCATTTTTCAATGTTCCGACCCACCGAACCAACTTAGGTGCACAAGGTCCTATAACTAGGCAAACTGATTTGTATAATAACTGTTGAAGATTACCTAAGCCTCGACATCTATCATGTTGACCCCAGAAATGTTAAGCATTTAATATTGAAAAGACATAGCTCATAATCATAACCCATCTATTTTAATTTTGATTTTATAATATAAGTTCTTATATAACTTAATTTCATTAATATTATGTGTCCAATTTTTTATGTGAATGTTGTGCATATTTTAAAATAGGAGATTTACCAATGTTTACGTTTACGCTGTAAATATGCCCTTAAAATCGGCCTTTTTTATCTCTTTTAGGGAGAATTGCTAAAAATGTATCTTTTCGCCCTACACTCCCCAAAGAACATAGGCACATGCCAAATTTCAGCTTGTTGCGCTTATTATTTAATTATTATGTCTGGACTTCAAAAGAATATAAACGAAGAGATGAAATATAATGCAATGACACAAAAAAGCAATGACTCTCAGTTTGTTTCGGCCTTTCTTCTCAAGAAGTATTTTAGCTAGGAAAACTCGGCAACATCTAGAATAGGGTTTTGACTTGTATAAGTAAACAACCAAAATGCAGCCATAAATATGTCTTTATGTCTTTAATAAGTTCGAGTATACGTTGCTAGTCAGTCGTTCTTGGCTTCTCCTGCCCGAAACTTTCAAACTTCATTTTACCCCTTAGAGGTGCAAATCAAAAATCTTCCTTTGTGAGTGTTTACTCCATAAAAGGCACCCACTATCCTAATTTTGGCTGTGCGCCGGGCCTCCGGTCGAGAAAATAGAATGCCCAACGTGATGGAGGTCGTTAAGTTTTTAGCTTCAGTAGTTTGCTCTGCGATGATAGGTATGTATGTCAGGCAGGACAAGTAATTTGATATAGATTGATTAAGTTCTAGATAGCTTGCTACTCACTGAACACGAGAATAGACCACAAGTAGAAGGTGAGATGACAGTGCGTTTCTAGTAGAACGCCCACCACGTTGATACCGACGAAGGTACTGCTCCTACCCACCATGATGCTCAGGCAGGCTGCCATACCGCTGAAAAATAAAAGCATACCATTTTAATATTCATTATTCACTAACTACTCTTTCTCCTATTTAATCTTCTATTTGTACAAATTGGTAATTATCGCCCATGCCTCGGAGAGCACGTTAAGATAGACATCAGTCCTGGCTGTTATGAACATCTTTTACAGATCCTCGAAGAAACTGACACTGGTCTATGCCATGGTATTTTGAATATCGCTATAGGGTTGCGGAGGTCAGACGGCAGTCGCTCTGTGGGAAAGCCGATATCTGGTTAGACTAGTAAGCGGATCCTGGGGTCTAAGGCGTTAGGCTTGGTTGCAACCGAGTTAACGCTAGAACCAAGGAGCAAGAACAATGATTCAAGAAATGAAAATCAAGTTCGTTCTAGGCTCTCAATTATTTCAAATGAATAAGAGTGAATTAAAATATGACACTTCATCGACTGGCCTCTATAGTCTAGAAAAAGCCCGGCGGTCGTGGCTTCGATTTTCATCCAGGACAAATCTTTGTGAGATGAGTAAGATCAATAATTGTTTTGTGTCTGGGAAAAAATTCAAATCGGGTAAGACAGGTATTTTTTACTCCACCAAATATTTCATAAACTCTGAGAGCATACTTACATCTCGAGACTTACGGGTCATTTGTAAATATTTTATTTATCATAAATCAAACTATGTATCAACTTACCTGTAAGAAGTCGGATAGATATCCACAATATACGACGCCAGGATACCCATCCCCAAACAGGTACAAGTAAAAGCTATGAAGAAGATAACACTGGATATAGACTCAGGGACCACGTTCAACGCGATCCCACTGAAGGAGGAGGTACAGAGGATTGTGATGAGGACCACGCGACGTCTGTTCTGGAGGTAGGAGAGGAGGAAGTTGAGGAAAGCGAAGATTGATTGAGAGGCTATGAGGGTGAGGATCACTTTGTGGTCTACGGTGGCTGAGCATAGTTCTGCTGTCTGCAAAGAGAAATATATCATGTCATCATCATCATCATCAGCCTTTAACAGTCCACTGCTGGACTAGGCCTCTCCTATGAAAGGAGGAATTGGCCTACTATACCACGCTGGCCAAACGGGTTGGTATAGGGTTTGTATCAAGTTTTCCTTCTCTTACAGTGCTGTTCTCTGCATAGTATGCTCCCTCAGTCGGCTCTTACGACACCCATGGGATGATATGGGGTGGTGACATTCCGTATTCTTAATCCGCCAACACACGGAAATATGTTAATGATGAAATATGTTATCATGTAATTAAAATTTAAAGAAAACATCATTAGGCCGATCTTATATCGGGCGCGGGTTCCTAGAGCGGCGCTCGGCGTTTGCTCAATGTGAGGGAGGCCTTAGATGCTATTGCATAATTATGTACCTATCTCGAGCACAGTATCGCATTCAAATCATCGGCACACATCACTGACTTTTTGTAGGTACCATTATCTCGTCATCAGCCCTGTATATCAACTGTCCCATTGCTGGGCACTGGCCTCTTCTCACTATGAGAAGGGTAAGGCCATAGTCCACCACGCTGGCCTAGTGCGGGTTGGCAAACCTCACATCAGACAAGTCAAAGACAGGTCAAACGATAGTCGCTCTGATGAAAAGATACACAAAGCTTGGCATCCAACTAGACATCACTCCAAATCGAATCGAAAAATGGCTTACGTTAAATTTAACTTGAAAAACTATTTCCTCATCTACAATTTAACATTTAATATGTAAGGTATTTAATTATAATGTTATCAGACTAAAATAAACATATACTTTTTTAATAGTAATAGGCGGCAAACGAGCAGACGGATCGCCTGATGGTAAGCAATTACCGCCGCCCATGGACACAAGCAACACCACAGGAGTCACAAATGCGTTGCCGCCCCGTGGCGATGGGAAGAGGGATAGGATGAGGAGTGGGATGAGGGAGAAGGAATAGGGGATACGGTCGCCAGCACTCTAAGTCACAGGCAAAGTCAAAATCATTAATTCATTTAGGCCACAAAGTGACGCTTATGAACGTCAATAATTAAAGTTAATTACTAGATGATTCTACATTTACATTTACTGCCACGTTCGCAATGCAATAGGTAGAACCACGAGAAAGAACAGGCAATAAAACTAGTGGCCACTCTTTTTAACTGCCATTATAATGGTTCTACATGTTATATTTGTAAGGAGCTGCAACTGTTTCACATTGTGAGTTATCTACTATTGCAAAAGCTAATAGTTATTGATATCATACTCAAGCAATAAATTATGTTCATTTTGTAAGCCTCCCAAAGTGAATATGGTGAAACAGGAGCATCCACTTACGTCTTTTGATGTAAGCAACTCGCGAACAAGACTGTTCTGATCTATGGTGGAACAGTATGTTCCGAAAAGCAATGGTATATGAACCTGCAGCAATTTACAATCTATTAGTTAGCAGTTCATGACCACGAGTTACCCTCACCTTACAAATCCGATAAATTATAATAAAAAGAGTAGAACAAGAATGCAAATGTAGCATAAAAAGAGAATACGGTAATTAACAACACTATAAAACTGCCTATTGACCTAATAATAAAAAGAAATTGACCTAATAAAAGAATATTTATTGCCAAGCGTACTTGTCGTTAAGATACTCATTTAAACTATAATATGCCTTTAGTAAAAATATATTTTTAACAATTGTCTGAAACGACCTTAAAGGCAAGTCTAAAATATTATTTGGTATTTTATTATACATTCTTATACTAAGCCCAATAAAAGAGCTATGCGTTTTGTGTAAACAGAAATATGTCACATATAATTTGTGCCTGTTTCTAGTATTAATATTGTGTATGTCACTATTCTATTTCTAAGAATTTATATGTAGTCGTACATGCAAAACACTGGCATAAATATATTGTGATGCTACAGTAAGAATACCAATATTTTTAAAAAATTTATTTAAGTGAGTCTCTTGTCTTTAACTGGTAAATGGCCCTAACTGCTCGTTTTTGTAATATAAAAATATTTTCGATGTCAGCGGCCCTACCCCATAATAATATGCCATATGACATAACACTATGAAAATAGCTAAAATAAACCAATCAAGCCCTATCGACATCAGTCAACCTACGAACCTTCTTAATGGCATAAGCAGCTGAGCTAAGTTTCCCTGAGAGATATGTAACGCTCGCACCCCACTGTAATTTCGAATCAAGTGTTATTCCTAGAAATAATGTAGATTCAGATGTTTCAAGAACATCGTCATTTAGAGCTATACTAGGACCAAGGTTTCTGACATTAGGCAGAGCAAACTTAATACATTTTGTTTTTTTGACGTTCAGTACTAGATTGTTTACATTAAACCATTTAGTTACTTGAATGAGCGCACTGTTTATTTCGTTCAAATGTTCCTTATTTCTATCTACTTTGAATATTAAAGAAGTATCGTCAGCAAACAGTACAACGTCACAAATGTTTTTCAAGTGAAAAGGTAAATCGTTTATGTAAACAAGAAACAGGAAAGGCCCTAGGATGCTGCCTTGCGGCACTCCTAAATCAACAGGTAAGCCATTGGATTCTGTCACTTAAGTATGACTTAGTGACTTCCAATGCTTTAGTCAGTACGCCGTAATGTCTAAGTTTGCACTCACCGAACAAAACGCAACTGTTTAAGTACTGTTACATTACGTCGATTTTCTGTGAGAGGGTTGTATTTGCCCGGTCGAGCCGGCCCATTCATGCTGAAATCAGCAAGGCTCTACTAACTGTTCGATACTTACGTCTCTAACGACGGTAGAATGAGTTTCTCCCTCCACAATCGGATTTTTATCGAGCAGCTTACAGATGTTCCCTGTCGGACCTCCTTCTCCTGTCAGCGAGAGCCTGATGATGTTCAGGATGTACGGCAGCCAGACGAGGAAGCTGTTGTTCCTGTGGATAAGTGGACATTGTGAAATATAAAACACTAGATTTTCTTTTTTTTTTTTTAAAGCAATAGGGAAGTTTCCTGCAAGTGAAATAAATTATACAAGTATTTTTATCTAGCGAAACAAGTCAAAATAATAGTAGTTTCATTCATCAATCAGTGTTAAAGCTTTATTTAACATTTTTTTAAATGAATTTATTGATAATCCATCACGGTTTATGACATACAGCTTGATGACAGACAGACAGACAGTGGAGGCTTAGAGATTTATGAATAATTGTGCATTCATCGTGCATTCAACGTGCATTCGGCTTCGGCCTAAAAGTTATTTCTTACGTGATATACACCACACCCACGATGTAGAGTATTTGGATGGTCTTCCAGAGGTACGGCTCTCGGAATAAAGGTGCACTTTGCTCGTACATCGCTCTTATGAGGGACATGGTTTTCTTCTGCATTTGAGCGTCCAGGTTTAAGGCCTTTACCTGTAATAGAAAGTTTACGAATAGTGATTTGTCTGATTATTGCTGAAGGATTTTGTAGCGATATTTGAATTTGTTCAGGCAAACTTATTGTTTTTGGATATTTTAGTCAAGAAATGTTCAGTGAATTTTGTAAAACGTCTGTCGTGAGTATAATTGAGTTTTATCGTTAATTTGTTTTTTGGAGATGGAGACTTATTTCCCTCCCTGTGGGATCTCCACCTTGTCGTGGTGAGGGGCTCAGTAACCGTGGTTAGGTCATCCACGGTGAAGCTAAGCGAGATCCCGGGAGTGGACGCTCCACGTGGGCTTGATAGATGCCTGCGCAGGATGCGTCCAAAGGTACGGGTGCGAGGGACAGTTCTATCTGTTCCTCTGTGTTAGGCGCGGTCGCGGAAGGAGAGGCGTCTCGGTGTTGCGTTGCTGCGCGCCCTATCTCCCGCGACCAAACGGGGGCGCACCATTGTTGCGTCGCGGTAGGGCCGCAGAGGAAGAGGAGATGCCGCATTGTCAGGTTGCCGTCCTCCCTATCCTCTGCGGCGGTTTTAGTGCCTGCGCTTGCGGACGGCTGCTCCCCGTCCGCCTAAAGGCAAGGAGGCGGCGTAGTGTCCGCGCCGCCTACCAATTCATAACGAGATGGGGCTCGTCAACATCAACAGCGGGCCAATGGCGGGCGGGGTCACGGAAAAGTATGCTATCCGCAAATCACGTGACCCCGCATCTACACGGGACCCGTAGGGACACCGCGGTGGTTTTAGTGGGTATGTCCCGTTATAGGCCGGTGGAGGAGGTCCTCCACCGGTCCCAAGCCTGGTCGAACGCACTCTGGCCGGGTTCGCGTCCAGTTGAGATGGCTCATAAGGAGAGCTTCCACCGTAGTCAACAAATAATTTTCATTTTCAGTTCTTCTACTATAATTGGTAACAATAAAGAAAAAGGTATAATAATTACCGGATATTCCACCTTGGACCCTCGATGATTAACATCATAAATGGTTTTGAGGACCTTTAAGGCCTCGTCTTGTTTGCCAGAATTGTAGAGGAACTTGGGTGACTCGCAGAAGAAATAAACGCAGATAGCTCCGAGAGCTGAAGGTAGTGATTGGACTATGAGGAGTAGCCTCCAGGGCCTGTAGACGATGCCCAGCCACGGTATGTCCACGGCGAAGTTTAGCTTCAGAGTTGGGTATGTGACAACTGTAACGTAAAAAGTTGACGTTAGTATTCGAAGTAGATTGGTTCCATCGTCTGAAATACATTGATAAGAAGGTACCCTCAATTTTCCGAGTGAAAAATAGGTATATACTGTTAAAATTATTTAATCAATTACTGTTAAAAGTAAGGTAGTAGAGACTTGCTGACTTCAGCATGAATGGGCCGGCTCGACCGGGGAAGTACTACCCTCTCACAGAAAATCGACGTAAAGTAACAGTACCTAAACTGTTGCGTTTCGTTCGGTGAGTGAGAGTGCCCACTCCTCATCACTTCCCCTTTCCCAACCCAAAGGGGCGGCAACGCACTTGTGACTCCTGTGGTGTTGCTTGTGTCCATGGGCGGCGGTAATTGCTTTCCATCAGGCGATCCGTCTGCTCGTTTGCTGCCTATTACATTAAAAAGAAATTTGCTTACTTTCACGATCTGTACACATACTAATATTTATATAACGAGACTATTTAGTAACGGGAAGACAACAGTCTTCACGTACTGTATTAGTCGTCCCGTGACAGGTGGTGTAACCCAGGCCGTAACATAGGTACAAAGATTCACCTATATTTTCCAATAATTATCCACGCGATATAAACCTGTTCAACATCATCATCATCAGCCTTTAACATTTCACTGCTGGACTAGGCCTCTCCTTTGAAAGGTGGGATTGGCCTACTATACCACGTTGGCCAAACGGGTTGGCATATGGTTTGTATCAAGTTTTCCTTCTCTTACAGTGCTGTTCTCTGCATAATATGCTCCCTCTGTCGGCACTTACGACACCCATGGGATGATATAGGGTGGTGACATTCCATATTCTTAATTCGTCACCACACGGACATGACAACCTGTTACATAATTATTATGTAATTTTTTTTGTTTTTTAGTTTTGCTTTGATAAATCAGACAGTACAACGAGTTCTGCTTATGGCATAATTTAGATCACAACAACTACTCTTCACGATAATATAACTACTTAATGCTGGTACTACACCTGGCGAGACGAGCAATAAGCCACGCGCTCCTGGTTGACATGGTCTACACTGGAAAGCTTCCCCATCCCTTCTCACAGCTACCATCTACGCACTACTGTATGACATCTCATAAGCGTGCAGGGCCATGGGAGCATGAATTTGACCACGTGCCTTCATTAGTAGTACACCGGAGACAGGATTATGAGGCAGGTCATCAGCATCATGTATCAGTTCCTCATCCACTCCTGTAAGTGTGTACGTCACGGACCCTCAAGAGTAGTAGAGTATGACTTACTGCCAGCCACGGCCGGAGACAGGAGTATGAGGCAGGTCATCAGCACCATGTATCGGTTCCTCACCCGCTGTACATATACATGACTCTCATAAAAGTGTATACGTCACGGACCCCCCACAGTAGTAGTGTTTGACTTACTGCCAGCCACGGCCGGAGACAGGAGTATGAGGCAGGTCATCAGCACCATGTATCGGTTCCTCACCCGCTGTACCTATACATGACTCTCCTATAAGAGTGTACGTCACGAACCTTCAAGAGTAGTAGAGTATGACTTACTGCCAGCTACAGCCGGAGACAGGAGTATGAGGCAGGTCATCAGCACCATGTATCTATTCCTCACCCGCTGTATGCACGACACTTCTAATAAGTGTGTAGGTAACAGACCCTCAATATCTGTAGTAGTGTATAAATTACTGCCAGCCACAGCCGGAGACAGGAGTATGAGGCAGGTCATCAGCACCATGTATCGGTTCCTCACCCTCTGTACCTATACATGACTCTCCTATAAGAGTGTACGTCACGAACCTTCAAGAGTAGTAGAGTATGACTTACTGCCAGCTACAGCCGGTGACAGGAGTATGAGGCAGGTCATCAGCACCATGTATCTGTTCCTCACCCGCTGTATGCACGACTCTTCTAATAAGTGTGTAGGTAACAGACCCTCAATATCTGTAGTAGTGTATAAATTACTGCCAGCCACAGCCGGAGACAGGAGTATGAGGCAGGTCATCAGCACCATGTATCGGTTCCTCACCCTCTGTACCTATACATGACTCTCCTATAAGAGTGTACGTCACGAACCTTCAGAGTAGTAGAGTATGACTTACTGCCAGCTACAGCCGGAGACAGGAGTATGAGGCAGGTCATCAGCACCATGTATCTATTCCTCACCCGCTGTATGCACGACTCTTCTAATAAGTGTGTAGGTAACAGACCCTCAATATCTGTAGTAGTGTATAAATTACTGCCAGCCACAGGCGGAGACAGGAGTATGAGGCAGGTCATCAGCACCATGTACTGGTTCCTCACCCGCTGTATACATCACTCTCCTATAAGTGTGTACGTCATGGACCCTCCATAGTAGTAGTGTATGACTTACTGCCAGCCACGGCTGGAGACAAGAGTATGAAAAAATATCTGTGATGTCGTACTATTTGCAGATGATACGTCACTTATTTTTAAAGTAGATAGGAATAGGAATGAATTTGATGATGTAAATAATGCACTTATACAAGTTACACAATGGTTTACAGCAAACAACCTAGAACTTACTTAATTCTAAAAAAACTAAATGTGTTAAATTTGCCTTACCTAACGTTAGACAACTGGGACCTAATATTATGCTAGATAGGGAGGAACTTGAGACTGTTGACTCTACAGTGTTTCTAGGCATTACATTAGATAATAAGTTACAATGGGGTGCACATATAGCATTTCTTGCAGGTAAGCTCAGCTCTGCAGCGTATGCTGTCAGAAAATTTAGACAACTTACTGATGTTGACACAGCTCGTCTAGTTTATTTTAGGTATTTTCATAGTGTCATGTCTTACGGCATTTTGTTATGGGGCAAAGCTGCGGATATTCAGAATATCTTTGTTCTACAGAAACGAGCGGTACGAGCAATATACATGTTAGCTGCTAAAGATACTCTTAGGGAACGCTTTAAGTCTATAGGAATTCTAACAGTAGCCTCTCAGGCCTTATTTGCTAATATATTGTATATTAGGCAAAATATAGGTTTATTTACTACAAAAAGTGACATACATAATATAAATACTAGGAACAGGCATAAGTTATATGCCCCTTATCATCGTTTACATAAAGTTAACAATTCTTTTGTAGGGCTAGGTATTCGTATTTACAATAAAATACCAATTAGTCTCTTAGAATTACCATTTAATACGTTTAAAAGTAAAATAAAAGACTGCCTTATTAGGAAAGGTTATTATACTGTTAATGATTATTTTTATGATAAGGATAGATGGTCACTTACACTAGACAACTCATGATCTACTACTTATTTAGAATTTATATAGATACTTAGCATTTTTCAGTTTATTATTATATAACATTTCTAGTTCTTTTAAATTATTATTCGTTTATTATAATTAGGTCACTCTACTTACTACATTTACATTTGCATTGTTGTTCCACTAATTTTATTACAATTTACTGTACTGTAAGATGTAGATAACTCGTTATCATGGTCTGTGAACTAACGTTTTTGTGATTTTGTGTATTCATATATCGTCACTTCTGTAACATACATTTCCACCATAGTCCTGAACATGGTCACGAGTTGTATACATTATAAGTCGTAAGTGGATGCTCCTGTTACACAATATTCGCTGTTCGCATTGGAAGGCTAACTTAAACACATAATTTAGTAACTGCATTAATAACTTAAGTATTACGTCTGTAACTATTACTATTTACAAGTAATTTAGTACAATGTGTAACAGTTGCAACTCCTTACAAAAATAAAAATATGTACCATAATATTGGCGATTTAAAAGAGTGGCCTCGAGTTTTATTGCCCGTTCTTTCTCGTGGCTCTTCCTATTGCTTTGCGAACGAGGCAGTAAATGTAAATGTAGAAGCATTAAGTAATTTAATTTTAAAATTGACGTTCATAAGCGTCACCTTGTGACCTAGATGAATAAATGATTTTGACTTTGACTTTGACTATGAGGCAGGTCATCAGCGGCATGTACCGGTTCCTCACCCGCTGTATACATCACTCTCCTATAAGTGTGTACGTCATAGACCCTCCATAGTAGTAGTGTATGACTTACTGCCAGCCACAGCCGGAGACAGGAGTATGAGGCAGGTCATCAGCACCATGTACCGGTTCCTCACCCGCTGTATGCACGACTCTCGTATAAGTGTGTAGGTAACAGACACTCAATATCTGTAGTAGTGTATGACTTACTGCCAGCCACAGCCGGAGACAGGAGTATGAGGCAGGTCATCAGCACCATGTACCGGTTCCTCACCCGCTGTACCTATACATTACTCTCCTATAAGTGTGTACATCACGGACCCTCGATAGTAGTAGTGTATGACTTACTGCCAGCCACGGCTGGAGACAGGAGTATGAGGCAGGTCATCAGCACCATGTACAGTCAGCATCAAAAGTTGATGACCACATTTAGATTTTCAATATCGCTATACACCATAATATACCTAAATTGCTCAACATGAACGCCAGAAATGAATGATTATCATAAAAGGGCATAAGTAGGTGACCATGACTTTTCAAAAGTCGCTAAACAAAGTTATGGTAAAAAAAGCATCGGTGTGTAAAAAAGAATGACTGGTGACGTGGACCAGTCATTCGGCCAGTATGGCCAGTGACGTCCGCGAATTAAATAAAGGAGGTCGTTACATTTGATAAACTAATGTGATTAATTATTAAAGTATTATGAAGTAAATAATTTTATACACAGTACACACATAGACTCACGCCTGTCTCCCGGAGGGGTAGGCAGAGACTACGGAACGCCGTTTACAACGATCCTGACATACCTCTCTTGCTTCACTCACTCCCATCTAGTTTCTCATGCATGCTCTTCTGTTAAGGGTACTTCTGACTTGTCCTTTTTTCAGGATGTCTTCAATCTGGTCAGAGAACGTCCGCCTAGGTCTTCCCCTTTGTCCTGTCCCATTCACACTTATATATCTTGTTTGTCAGTCTATCGTCATACATCCTCTCCATGTGCCCAAACCATCTTAACATGCCTTTCTCTCAATGTTTGTCACTACATCTTCTTTTACCCCACAACACTCTTATCACACAATTCTTTACTCTGTCGGTCAAATATACACCACACATACTTCTCAGTGCTCTCATTTCTACAGCATTTATTCTACTTTCAAATCTCTTCTGCGATACCCAACTTTCACTACCGTACATAAGGCTAGGCACTAATACCCCTCAATGCACAGCCACACGTGCCTTTTTGGACACGTTTTAGCTATTTATAAACGCCTTCAGAGCTCCATTCACACTATTACCTGCATTAACTCTTCTTTCAATATCTTCTTAATTCTTACCATCTCTTGTAAACAACGTACCTAAGTAAACAAACTCATTTACTTGTTCCACTCGCTGTCCATCGATCAAAAAATTACAAGCCGTAACGCATTCCCCCTTAAAAAACCATAACTTTCATTTTACTTACATTCACTTTCATTCCTTTCCTCTCTAACGCACCATGCATGATTGTTACCATCTCCTGCAACTCCTCCGCTGAAGACGCAAGTATTACCTGATCATCAGCATAAAGGAGGCACCACTATGGGACTTCACTGACTGCTTAACATCAGGCAGCATGGAGTCAATTTGTTCGGCAGAAATAAAAAAAGAAAAAACAAATTGACGAGTAACCCATTCATCCTTAATCCGCAGTCACTATGTTTTAAATCTTGCAAACAACTGTCCATGAAGAGGTTAAACAGTCACGGCGACGCTACACATCCCTGTCTAACACCTTTCTCGATGGTAAACCAGTCAGTGTATGCCCCGTTTATCCTCACACAAGCTCAAGAATCCTCAATAAGTGATTTCAGAGCTCGAATGAGGCTCTCTGTCCACCCCATTCATTGACAGCACCGACCTCATTTAATTCCTCACCACTTTATCGTAAGCCTTTTCCAAATCCACGAATGCGCAATAGACCTTTTGACCTTTGGCCAAAAACTTTTCGACTATGCTTTACAAGGAAAAAACCTGATCCGTACATCCCATACCATAATCTGCGTGATTTTTTAAAATAAAGTCTTATTAATTTACGAATAATGTTACAATTCAATCGAACTAAAAAATCTATATTTACGTCGATGGTATAAATTCAAACTGATGATTCCAAATGTTTTCGGATATTAAAACGATCAGCAATTTTTGACAAAATGGTGTTCAGTGACCTTTGACGAGTAGTGTTCAGTTAGTTTTGAACTTTAATGATGTTCATTCAATACTGGCGCCCTTCATGTTGAGCGATTTATGGGTGATATAATGTTCATTGATTTTGAAAATCTGAATGTGGTCATCGACTTTTGATGCTGACTGTACCGGCTCCTCACCACGCATGCATGACTCTCCTATAAGTGTGTACGTGACGGACCCTTCATAGTAGTAGTGTATGACTTACTACCAGCCATAGCCGGAGACAGGAGTATGAGGCAGGTCATCAGCACCATGTACCGGTTCCTCACCCTCTGTACCTATACATGACTCACCTATAAGTGTGTACGTGACGGACCCTCCATAGTAGTAGTGTATGACTTACTGCCAGCCATAGCCGGAGACAGGAGTATGAGGCAGGTCATCAGCACCATGTACTGGTTCCTCACCCTCTGTACCTATACATGACTCTCCCATAAGTGTGTACGTCAAGAACCCTCTATAGTAGTAGTGTATTACTTACTGCCAGCTACGACTGGAGACAGGAGTATGAGGCAGGTCATCAGCACCATGTATCTGTTCCTCACCCGCTGTATGCACGACTCTCCTATAAGTGTGTAGGTAGCAGACCCTCAATATCTGAAGTAGTGTATGACTTACTGCCAGCTACGGCTGGAGACAGCAGTATGAGGCAGGTCATCAGCACCATGTATCGGTTCCTCACCCGCTGTATGCATGACTCTCCTATAAGTGTGTAGGTAACAGACACTCAATATATGTAGTAGTGTATGACTTACTGCCAGCTACGGCTGGAGACAGGAGTATGAGGCAGGTCATCAGCACCATGTACCGGTTCCTCACCCGCTGTATGCATGACTCTCCTATAAGCGTGTACGTCACGGAGTTCGCGGCACATGCACTGGAAGTCATAAAAAGGTTTTATTAAAAACAGCCTTGTTAATTATCCCCTGAAATGCGCAACGAAGGCAACTAAAGAAAACTCGAGATCAGAATGTTCTCGGCCTCTTCTCTCTTGTTTATTCCCAGGACTCTTCATTCAAACTTTCAAGTTCCCTATCATGATCAGTCTGGCATAGTCCACTGCTGGAAATAGGCTTCTCCAATGGCACGCCACTGATTTTCGGCTTTGAATGTCCAGCCGCATAGGTGACCAATCAACCGGCTTTATAAAACTTGGTAGGTATATAGAAAATGTTAAGTTGGGCTATTTGTAGTAAACAAATAATAAATTGCCCATTGCTCCTGAGGATGCCTCGTGCAGAGGCGAAACACGTGTCGAAGAATAGTCGGCGCATACAGCGGGATACTGCAAGTCAGGTATCTTCCTGGAACCCATACCATTCCTATATCCCTTATCCTTTTAGAGGAGTTCGGTATTGTCAACCTTTTTCTATTGCAATAGTTGAGATGGTCAATCCGTGGGTGTGTGGTGGGTTCCTCTTTCCTTCCATTAGGTTACAATGGAGTTCCACCAAACAACTCCTGATTCAATTAACTATAATAATAAAAATGTTGAACTACTAGGCTCATTCCTGTCTTGCCCGTTTACTATAGCAGTGGATAAAATGTGTATTTTTACCTTTTTCACCAACACTATCAGATCCATTCACATCACTGAACTGTCACACAAAATTAATAAACCCATCACACAAAAGTCACTCGTAAACAATTCGATTAAAGTAGTGCTCAAAATTTTCCTATTCTAAAACTTCCATACACTGTTTAATACTCTTGACATTCACAATTAATAATGGCGGAACCATGTGCGATACGATTGCTACAATTAAATGGGTCAAATTAATAAATGTCGAGCCTAACGCTGAGAAAGGAGTACAGACTTGTATGTTTATTCAGTTGCTATAATAATGTAGAAGTATGGGCATGTCATGAGGAGGGATGAAAAGCATTTGAATAGAAAGGTGATGAATATGAGAGTTGAGGGATATAAGGCAAGAGGAAGACCAAAGAAAAGGTGGATGGATTGTGTGAAGGATGACATGAATGGAAAGGGAGTGAATAATCAGATGATGGCTGATAAGAGAGAATGGAAGAGAAAGACATTCTGCGCCGACCCCAAGTATGGGAACGGGGCAGGCAAAAGAAAAAGAAGAATAATGTAGAAGTAGCCAAAATACTGATGGCTGAAGGAGCAGAAAGATTCTGGCGAGGTCTTTGCACTAAAGGTAGGCCTCTCGCAAGGTGGACTGATGATGTCATTGGGATAGCGGGCAGCAAATGGATGCGGGTGGTTCAAGGTCGGTCTATTTGGAGAGCCTCGGGGGAGGGCTATGACCAGCAATGGACGTCTATCGGCTGATAGGATGAACCTTCAGGGGAAGGGGAGAAATTCTTATAACCAATATCGCAAAAAAGACATTCAGAAACATTCGATCAATCCAGTAGTTTAGTATGTATTCAGTGAGATTCCACACGAGTTTTGAAGAGGGCAATGCCTATAGTGATTAGAGCCTTTCTGATTTCAGCATGAATGGGCCGGCTCGACCGGGGAAGTACTACCCTCTCACAAAATCGACGTAAAGTAACAGTACCTAAACTGTTGCGTTTCGTTCGGTGAGTGAGAGTGCCGGAGACCCTATGCCCTATTCCTTCTCTTCTCACTCATCCCACTCCTCATCCCTATCCCTTTTCCCAACCCCAAGGGGCGGCAACGCACTTGTAACTCCTGTGGTGTTGCTTGTGTCCATGGGCGGCGGTAATTGCTTACCATCAGGCGATCCGTCTGCTCGTTTGCCGCCTATTACTATAAAAAAGGTAGCGGTTAGGCAGTGTCATCTCCACCAGCCTAGTTTTTATGGCTTTCTTATAAGACTTTTTTCTTTTCTTGGAGTTGCTACAGCGTAGTAGTAACCAGATTTCATAAACCTATGGGGTTAGTGCCGTATGCTATGTTTTAGACCAAAGTGTTTGAGGCTATTTATTTCTCCCTAACGCTATAGCTGGCTCCCCACAGTGCGTGGATTCGCGGACGGACGCGCACTGAACTTTTCAAGGTACACCGCGATTTGGGTCATTTTAAAGCAGGGCCGAACTGTCCCTATGTGCAATGTACGCGGAGCACACAGGCGCCAGGGTGACAGGGGCGCCGCGCGCCGATATGCATTAATTATAACAGTTATTTTCGAAAAAGTATGCCAAAAAAGGCGCTTCACAGATTTCGCACACAGGCATACGTAGGAAGGGCGGCGTAATCGAGAAGTAGCCCGGAATTGTTAGGTATCGACTAAAAAAAGGTCATCCGCCAACTTCCGGGTGTCACCCAGCTAACCTACGCCACTGCAAAGGCGCTTCATAGATTTCCGGCTTTAAATACACAAAATTCTGTCTTGCGTGTTGATTAAACCTATAATTATAGCGTGGTACTTAGGTAAGGCTTAAATACCCAATATTATCTTATAAATGACAAATTGAATGTTTCACTTAGTAAAATCTACCAGCACCAGGGTTAAAACAAAATGTTTAATCCACCAGCCTACGACCCAAACTATTAATACTTACAAGCAAGTAGTAAGGAACTTGGCGACTCCAAGGAACAGCCAGTGCGGGGAGAAGCTGCCGACACACGTCAGTAGGAACGAGGCCATCAGCGGAACTACCAGGGTGAACCGACGACCCCTCGTGTCCGATACGTAGCCCCAGAAGTATGATACTAGTAATATACCTGGAATATGACGAAAAAAATTATTAATAAATGTACAAAAATAAAATAAACTTTCTGACATTATTTTGACTGTTCTCAGACATTCAAAATAGCGACAATAAACAACTGTTCCATACATTTTGTCGAGGTCAAAGTTCGATGGAGAATAGAACAGGCGTTTTTTTCGTATTTCCGTCAATTTCTAGAAGAAAAAATGTTCGTAATAACTAGTAGAATGTTCAGAATAACATGTACATGGTTAATACTAAGAATAACGAAGTAAATTGACAAAAAACGTCAACAGTGGGCCACATCAAGAGCCTGCTGGCCTTCCTCGAAGAGCTGGGGTGGCTCGAATGACAAGACCATTCCCACCCGTACGCAAAATACACGCCAAGACGTGGAGTTGCGGAAACAGCCCGTGCCATCAAGTATCAAGTAAGTATCAAGTCAACAGTATGTATGTATTCCTAAAGTCCCAGTGGTCTCAATAGACTGCATTCATGTTGCAATCGGACAGTTGTCTTCGAATGTAATCATGAAAAGAAAAATGTAATGAATTCTTTTTCCAACAACTACTGTTTCAATTTGTCTTTTTGGATATGCCCCTTTACCCCGTAGACTTTCAGATATTTCAGCACTGTTGCAATAATCATGTTCACTTATCTCGATGACTAGGTATGTAAAATAATGAAGGATATTCTTATTTTCACCGATGTTTATGAAATCTATATATTAAAAGAATTTGTGTTTTATAATACGAGTCGGCCAGCCCGTTCTACCCAACCGATTCGCATGATTTTTTTTAAATGAAAGCTCTCGCTGCATAGATTTGTCATCAAGCATAAGAAATTACCTAACTTGCACATTCATCAAGTTATATGCAAAAAAAGTTTTCTCCCATACATTTTTTTCGTTTTCGTAGCCGTAGTCAATGACTTTCCGCTTCTATATATCTGGTTCTCATTGAGGTAGGCGTTTCGTTATAGGCCTAAACCATGAGCTGAAAAGAGCTCTTTCATTTGATGGTATGCTCATTTAAATTGGGTAAGTTTGAAGGAAGATAGGTGTGGACATTGAACTTATTTTTCAATATTTTCCTATAAATTTCTTAAGATTCCATTGCTTTCTCTATATATGGACGGTTCTTAATTCAAAAATATTTTTATGGCATCTAATAAGTTCCTTGCGGTAACTGCCAGGTAAAAACGTTATGCCTCCTTAAGGTGACCTTGCCTTATTTTCATACGGGTGTGAGTGTGGTGGTGTGTAAAATTATACCCGATGTTGGTCAAATTATCACTATAGTGAATTATCGCTGATGGCAGGTAATATTCCCCGAATGTTACCAGTTAACCCTTAATGTTGGGTGAACTGATCTCTGATGTTGAGGAATTTTCCTTACATTTTATTTTAGGAAAATGTTTGTGTTTTTAAATTACGGACTTTCTTCGGGCATCTTAATTTTTTTTATGTGGAACATCTTACAGCGGTTCATAGTACTATTGTCATATAATTATATTATTACAAGTGGTAGTTATGGTAGAAATTGTAGCTTTGGTAAGAATAGTAGTTTTGAGTGAAAAGGTAGGTACTTTTGACAGCCCAGGCGGTTTTGGTAGAAATGGTAGTTTAAAATTGGTAGATATGATAGTGTTAGTATGAATCGTAGTTTTGGTACAAATAGTAGTTTTGATAGGAATAGTATTTTCGGTAGGAATAGTAGTTTTGGTAGAAATTGTATTTTGGCATAATTATATTGTAGTTTTGGTAGCAATGTTACTTACGATTGCTACCAAAGCTACCATTCCTACCAAAAGTACAATTTTGACCAAAACTATAAACGTCATTATTACATTTCTAAATTATGAAGGATTAATCACACCCATACACAAAACAAAATAAATCGTGCTTTTCACAGAAATATTTAGCTGGATAACAGAAATAAAACCTATTTTCTTACTTATAAAAAAAAGTTATTTATCTATATTTTTAATTTTGATAATAAAATATTGACAGATAAAGAAAAAAGTGAAGTTAGCATAAGTTAGTTACTTAAGTTTTTGATTTAATAACGTATTTTTTGTGAGTAATTGTGTTTTCAATTATAATGAAATTGAAAAATGCTCAGAGAAAGCTTGAACAAAGGATCTTAGTCAATGACAGCCCTGTTGGAGATTTGGTATCGGATGGTCCTCCTACTGCAAAAAAAATACGGGTGAAAACGGGTTCAGATTTGATTAATTCTACCATCAACAATTTTCAATTGATTTCCATTCTAGGTGACGGTAATTGCTTATTCCGCGCAATTGCTTATTGTTTATATGGAAGTGAGAATAAACATTATGAAATTCGTTTGGCCACTGTTGATAACATTATCAATAAGTGGGATGTATATAGTAACTTCACCGAAGCATATGGCCAGACCATTACAAATCCAACAGATTAAAAAACGTGTGATGGGTGCCAATGGACAGTACGCAGAGCATGCTGAACTTCGGAGTGTAAGTGAGCTATATCCCAAGTGTCAATTCAGAGTTCACCTGGAAAACAATAATACGATTACTGACTATGGTACTGGTGAAATTGTTCATAACTTACTATTTTCTGGGCACCTGGACGAAGGACATTACATTGTCCTAATGGAAAGAATGGTAGGGCAGCACATCACAGTCATATTGAAGAACTTTCTTTCGTCAATGTTCAGTTATACATATTATATATATCCCTATTGCGCGGCAAACCATTCAGTAATGCCAAGTTGGAAATTTCACGATACCTAAGGTGCAACGCAAAGCCAATGTTGTGAGAAAATAAGTTTTGTGATATATTATATTTTTGGTAAGAATATCATCTTTTTACTTATTAGATAAGGCTACAATGTACTCATCATACCTATATGTAAGAGCTTTTTTATAATATTAAAATATGCTGTGGAGCAGCACGGGTCCTCTAGTCTATATATTAAAAGAATTTGTATTTTATAATACGAGTCGGCCAGCCCGTTCTACCCAACCGATTCGCATGATTTTTTTTTAAATGAAAGCTCTCGCTGCATAGATTTGTCATCAAGCATTGGAAATTACCTAACTTGCACATTCTTCAAGTTATATGCAAAAACAGTTTTCTCCCATACATTTTTTACGTTTTCGTAGCCGTAGTCAATGTCTTTCTGCTTCTATATATCTGGTTTTCATTGAGGTAGGCGTTTCGTTATAGGCCTAAAACACGCGCTGAAAAGAACTCTTTCATTTGATGGTATGCTCATTTAAATTGGGTAAGTTTGAAGGAAGATAGGTGTGGACATTGAACTTATTTTTCAATATTTTCCTATAAATTTCTTAAGATTCCATTGCTTTCTCTGTACATGGACGGTTCTAAATTCAAAAATATTTTTATGGCATCTAATAAGTTCCTTGCGGTAACTGCCAGGAAAAAACGTTATGCCTCCTTATATTAGGGTGACCTTGCCTTACTTTCATACGGGTGTAAGTGTGGTGGTGTGTAAAATTATATCCGATGTTGGTCAAATTATCACTATAGTGAATTATCGCTGATGGCAGATAATATTCCCCGAACGTTACCAGTTAACCCTTAATATTGGGTCAACTAATTTTTCGTGTTTTAAATTACGGACTTTCTTCGGGCATCTTATTTTTTTTATGTGGATCATATTACAGCGGTTCATAGTCCTATTGTCATATAATTATATTATCACAAGTGGTAGTTATAGTAGAAATTGTAGTTTTGGTAAGAATAGTAGTTTTGAGAGAAAAGGTACTTTTACAGCACCGGTGGTTTTGGTAGAAATGGTAGTTTTGAAAAAAAATGTAGATATGATAGTGTTAGTACGAATAGTAGTTTTGATAGGAATAGTATTTTCGGTAGGAATAGTAGTTTTGGTAGAAATGGTATTTTTGGCATATATTGTAGTTTTGGTAGCAAAATGTTACTTACGATTGCTACCAAAGCTACCATTCCTACCAAAACTACAATTTCGACCAAAACTATAAACGTCATTATTACATTTCTGTGGTGACGGTAATTGCTTATTCCGTGCAATTTCTTATTGTTTATATGAAAGTCAGAATAAACATTATGAAATTCGTATGGCCACTGTTGATAACATAGTCAATAAGTGGGATGTAGCTAGGTATATAGTAACTTCATTGTTGGGGACGAAGCATATGGCCAGACCATTACAAATGCAACAGATTACAAACGTGTGATGGGTGCCAATGGACAGTACGCAGGGCATGCTGAACTTCAGAGTGTAAGTGAGCTATATCCCGAGTGTCAATTCAGAGTTCACCTGGAAAACAGTAATACGATTACTGACTATGGTACTGGCGAAATTGTTCATAACTTGCTATTTTCTGGGCACTTGGACGAAGGACATTACAGTGTCCTAATGGAAGGAATGGTAGGGCAGCACTGTCATATTGAAGAACTTTCTTTCGTCAATGTACAGTTATACATATTATATATATCACTATTGCATGGCAAACCATTCAGTAATGCCAAGGTGGAAATTTTACGATACCTACGGTGCAACGCAAAGCCAATGTTGTGAGAAAAGAAGTTTTGTGATATATATATATATATATATATATATATATATATATATATATATATATATATATTTGGTTAGAATATCATTTTTTTACTTACTAGATAAGGCTACAATGTACTCATCATACATATATGTAAGAGATTTTTTATAATATTAAAATATGCTGTGGAGCAGCACGGGTCCTCTAGTACATTTAATATTAATTTACTGTCATATGTCAACGCATGAACTTGTTAGTAGTTAATTACTAACAAACGATAATTACATTTGCATTTGTATTATGCAAATGCTATAAGTTGTCGTGACCTAATGAATATGATGGCGGATATACACATCTAAACGTATGAAAAATAATAGATATAGAAATAGAAAGCACACTGTACTAATTATAAAACTTAATCGTATAATAACGTGGGGTGCTTCTTGCTGGGGTGGGGCATACCATTTTAATGATTGTATGGTCACAAATATTTGTCTTTGATAAGTTTACCTATGAAGTTTCAATGAAAAATTACGTTCAATGATTCCGTTATAAAGGGATTTAATAATATTATGTATAGGTCGGTTCACGAAAGTTGACCACAAATGGCGGCCGTCGCGCATATGTACATTCGTGCACCAATGGCGTGGCTCCATTCTTGACGCATTTAGGGAATGCGTCAAGAACGGAGCCACGCCATTGGCATTCCAGCCGCGCCTCACCCCGCACCTCCATGGGGACCTAAAAGTGATTTCTACGCAGTGGTCATCTTTCGTGAACCGACCTATACATACATACCAAGCTACTAAAAGCGTGTTAAAAATATCCTAGTCCCGTCCTTTAAGCAAATATAGACCATACTGTAGACAAATGACTAAATAAATAATATAATAGCTATGCTGTATTTTTTATAAGAAGTATTATATCTGAGGTGCTTAAAATTCTAGAATGATAGAACACCACCATTTTATAAGAACATCTTGCGCATATTTTTAGTTATAATGATTTAACAGGGTTTAAGAAAATGCTCAGTGCATTAAATCAGTCTTTAATTTATGTTCACTATCGACTATTCTATGTACAAAGTCACAATTTGGAACATTTGCTCAAGTCAAACATTTGTGTGCATGAACATGGATGTTTGTCTTAGTCTGGGTGTTTCTATGTAGGTATGCATTTACAAAAAAAAGTATATATGTATTTTTTTTTTTTTTTTGGTTTCGGGTTGGAAAATCCTCATGGAGTCCCTCCGCCCCGGGGGAAGGACGAAGGGGACTGTCAGACTCTTACTGACTAAAAAATAACCCGTGTTCCTCATGTACCCATGTGTCGGAGGGTAGGGATTCACATAAGCATTCGTCGCTACCCCCCGACGAGTATTGGCCCGCCAGATGGTCAGGCGGGCCCCGAACAAAACCCCCTTGGCGGCGGATGAAGGTGTTGGGCTCCGCCGCCAAAACTCTCAGCGGCCGCAGAGGATAGGGAGGACGGCAACGCAACACCGCATCTCCTCTTCCTCTGCGGCCCCACCGCGACGCAACGATGGTGCGCCCCCATTTGGTCGCGGGAGATAGGGCGCGCGGCAACGCAACACCGACACGCCTCTCCTCCCGCGACCGCACCCGACTGCGAGGGACAGACAGAACTGTCCCCCGCATCCGCACCGTTGGACGCATCCTGCGCAGGCCCCGTCAAGCCCACGCGGAGCGTCCCCTCCTGGATCCCTCTTCGCTTCACCGCGGGTAACCAATCCACGGTTACTGAGCCCCCCCACCACGACAAGGTGGAGATCCCACGGGGGGGATATATGTATATTTATCCATTATCTAGTAACCGTATTACAAGCTCTGCTTAGTTTGGGACTAGATGGTGATATGTGTATGTGGTAGAAAATTTATTTATATATTAATAATATTAATTTCTGTCCGTGTGGTGACGGATTAAGAATACGGATTATCACCACCCCATATCATCCCATGGGTGTCGTAAGAGCCGACAGAGGGAGCATATTATGCAGAAAACAGCACTGTAAGAGAAGGAAAACTTGATACAAACCCTATACCAACCCGTTTGGCCAGCGTGGTATAGTAGGCCAATTCCTCCTTTCAAAGGAGAGGCCTAGTCCAGCAGTGGACTGTTAAAGGCTGATGATGATGAATATTAATTTGCCTAACGTAAGCATAAACTTAGAACGTTGCGACTGGCTCGTTAAATATGCGCGTGGGATTGGGAGGTCTCGGGTTCGATGCCCGGGTCGGGCAAAGTGTTATTAGGTTTTTCCGTAAGGAAATTCTCAGTAGCAGCACGGAGTCTGGTAATGTGCCCGGTACGGCAATAGGCTCGCCCCCTATTACGTGGGACCAAAAAAAAAACATGGCGAAATGTGGGTGTAATATTACACCTCTGCCTACCCCTTCGGGGATACAGGCGTGAGTCTATAGAAATATAAACTTAGAATGACTTTATGAAAAGAATTTGGTTTGCCAGTGCCAGATACAAACAGATGTATTGAAATATGGTCAGAAAAACGTTTGTCTGGTAGTTTCTTCTAGGGTAAATTGTACAAAAATTCTTTACCAACGATAGAAATTTAAAGATGTATGTAGCCATATTATATCAATGAAATCAACATACAATGTATTTGTATAATTCAATCTTGTATTTGTAAACAATTCTAAAAGTTGCACAAATATAAATTGTTTACTTAAATAATTTATACAATATGAAACTGCTCACGTTACTAATTATACTATTTCAATAGTATTGAATATGTTCCTAAGGAAAATGTATTTTATGGTCTTTTATTGTCTATGGAACTAATTGCAATTGGCATCTGTCAGTGTACAATGACCGAATCTTGGACCGAATCATAACAAACACCTCGTTGGTCACACGTGACCCACTGTCGGTCACACAGCGCTTAATTTCGGGCACGTGACCGTATTATGTGACATTGCGGATGGACGCATAATAATATGTTGTGTATGAAAAATATATCAGTGTTTCAAGTGACTCCTATATTGAAAGTACTTCTTTATACTCATAATATGCCGTGGTTTGTTTTGTTTACGTTTGTTAACGATAATATTTTAGTAGTTTTAGAAAACATCAACTAATCCCACCCTCTCCTTTCCTATCCCGAACGACACGTGCTGGGTTAGGGTGCCACTCTTACACGGTAGAACAGATACCGTCACGCACCAAACGGTTCGGCGCCTCTTATATCTGCCGTACCATTAGGATGTGGAACTCTTTACCAGCCCACGTGTTTCCCTCCACTATGATCCTGGGTCCTTTAAGCGGGGCGTGAAAAAGCTTTTCTCAAGGCCGCCAAGGTGAGGGTCATCATGCCATAATGCCATGCTGGCTGCTGGGATGATGGCCATCACTATAGGACTTCACTGAAAGCTTAACATCAGGCAGCATGGAGTCAATTTGTTCGGCAGAAATAAAAAAAATAAAAAAAACATATCGGCATAAAATTCATGTAAATCTTCTGAATTTCTTTTGTTATGTTTTGTCATTATCATATAAATCATATTATGTATTTGACACTAGCTATTGCATGCGTTTGTATTAGGTACACGTATTTTCACAGTGCTTACAAAGTGAAATATTATTTGAGTAGTAGTAGCAGCAGGTATCTAGGTACATTATAAAATAAACCACTGTCTAAAGAACACTCACGCCAAAAAGGGGGGGATATCCGTAGCACGAGCTGCCACCGTAAAAGTAATAAATGATCTCATTTAAATGATTTTTTTTTCATAGACACCCGAAAGATGTCTTCAACTTGTAACATTCATAAAAGTTTCTTGACTTGCCGATCGTAGTAGATTGGTAAAGTTAAGCAACCTTAAGGTCACCACTGGGATGATTCACGGCTAGTTGCATTTAAATCAAAGCACTATCGTACTTTGGAAAAGGGTAAAGCTTTCGGTCCCCGTTCTTGTTTCAGGTAATGAATCGATAGGCCATGTTGGAGACCTACTGGCGTTCTATAAACTCTGACAGCAGCGCTGGCCACACATACAAACGGAATCAGTCGTCAGTTTGAGATATCATATTACTGCCTTTGCATATTCAATAGTTACAGCGGCGAGGCAACCTTTCATTGCCGCAGAGACAGTGGCGGCGCTAGGCGTGCGTCGGCGACGTCGGCGACCGCCGACGGCCTCGCGTCGGAGGGGGCCTCGCAAAAAGTTTTACAAGTTACAACCTACTTAATTTCGTTTCGCCAATCATCCTGGCTTAGGTAGCCGACACCGAACAATACGGGAAAAAGCTAAGCAGATGATAATGACTTTAATTATTTTCGAACACGGCGTAACAAGATCTGTGTTGGGTGAAAATTTTTGAATCGTCATTTATTTTTTCCTACATCTATATACTATAATAAAACTGTAGAGGTGAAAAAGTCTGTACATTAAAGATATTTTGACGAAAATTAGCTAAAAAATCTAGGAACATGCTAAAAAGCAATACTTGATAATTTTTAGAATTTATGTCTGTCTGTCTGTCCGACGTCTTTCCCTATGTTGCTAAAGGTCTCTTAAATGGCGAAATTGATTTCAATAAATCTTACACTCATGTACAAAAGATACTCAAACCTATAAAATAGTATATGTTACATCACAATCGGTTGAGTGGTTTTCGGTGTACAGCTTGACCTCTCCTGTGTACGTAGTCCCAAACAAAACAGGGATCATCCAAAACTGGATATAGGTATATGTGATGCCATCTATGATCATTATAAGTTCGTTAGTAAAAGTATAGTTAAACTAAAAAGGTACCTTCGAAGTGTTTTATGGCTATTTACCCGACTTTAAAAAAGGAGGTGATTTTTAATTTCGTCAGTATATTTTACGTATTTTCGATAAATAAATACTGGAACCGAGGACATTTATAGTTATCCTTCCGACCGATAGATGTCACTATTTTCAAATAATTTTCTAGCAAAATAAATGTTTCTTGCAAAAAAGACAATAATTATGTGTCAGGTATCTTTCTGTTATTCAAAAAATAATAGAGTATAATATTCGGCACTTTCATAAACAAAAAGTCTCTGTGTCAAAATTGATTACAATGTCCACTTAATTTAAACGGTCAATCTCATTTATTTAAAATTATTATGTTTATATAATAGTTATATAATCATTTCAATTTATTTTAAATGATAAAAATAATTACTATAGAGCCTTTTTTCAATAAATTGTCGATTAGTCCATATTATTTTCTATCTCGGTCGGTTTGTATATGTAAACATAGATGGCGTTTTCTGAATGGCGGTGTTAAGATTCGCCGTGGATTGATGAGGTTCTCGGTTAATTTTCTTTCGTTTTCGTCGGATTGGTGTCTTAGTCGTTTCTTTTGAATAATAAATGTGGATATGTTTCTTTCATTTCTTTCGTTCATTCGTGTTCTGTACTTATACAGGTGTCTCATTATTCCCAAATTCCCACACCTCACGTACTTACGTACGTGGGAATCCGTGGGTGGGAGACTGAGGCCTGAATTCAGATAACTCTTGAGTAACTCAACGGAGCTATCTTACTTTCGGCAGGGCTGAATATTCGTAGCCCTGAGTGTATTTTCTAAATAAATCGCAGGGACAGACTTGAAACGGCTGCAATCGACCCCCGATGTTGTTTTTCACATGGTCAGTTATATTATGTGGCATGTTCACGAGTAAGCGGTAAAAATAATTTACATGTTATGAAGGTGGCAAAACAGTTAGATAATGTTGTGTATAAAGACAGTCTCTAATGATATTCCGACTATCCGTACTTCCCTTCTAATATTATTAATTCTAAAGTGTGTATGTATGTATGTATGTATGTATGTATGTATGTATGTATGTTCCGTTTTCACGCTAAAACGGCTGAACCGATTTTGTTGAAATTTAATCCTACTAATATTATAAATGTGAAAGTTTGTGAATATGTATGTATAGATGGATAGATGGATGGATAGATGTATGGATGGATGTTTGTTACTCTTTCACGCAAAAACTACTGAACGGATTTGGATGAAACTTTAGAGTAATATAGTTTATACATCAGAATAACAGATAGGCTACAATTTATAAAGATTTTGTATAATGCCATAATACGAGGGTCAAACTGAAAGTTCTTAGAAAATCAAAAACTGATTACATTAGCCAGTTATTAGTTTTATTACATCTTTTCAAAATATTGTCCATTGACGTCAATACACCGCTGCATGCGATGGAACCACTGGGAAAAGCACTTTGCCCACTCGTCCTTAGGGGTCTCTTCAATGGCATCGCGATACGCAGCCACCGCTTCTTCAGCATTCATAAACCGCTTTCCTTTAAGTTTTTCTTTAATTTTTGGAAATAAATAAAAATCACAAGGCGCGAGGTCGGGGCTATACGGCGGGTGACCCAGTAATTCAACGTTTGATGTCGCCAAATAGTCGATCGTTCGCTTGGCGGTGTGCGACGAGGCGTTGTCGTGGTGAAGGAGGATCCTACTGCGAGGTCGTTTCTCTCAAACTTTTTCCAAGACAAGTGGCAAACAATTGGTAGTGTACCATTCTGCAGAAACTGTTTTTTGATCCTCTAACACAATTGTGCCGAAATGACCTATCCTTCCAAAGAACGAGGCCACCATTTTTTTTCCCGCACTTCGATCTCTCTTCACTTTAGTTGGCAACTCCTCGAAAGGAAACACCCACTGAGCAGATTGTCTTTTGGTTTCAGGATCATGACAGTAAATCCAGCTTTCGTCACCTGTTAGTATGTCGAACACAGCATTTGAGTCACCTCCGTTAAATCTTTCAATCATTTTACGGCACCAATCCACACGATGGAGTTTTTGAGCCTTAGTCAAATTATGAGGTATCCACCGGGCGCAAAGCTTCCTGACCGCTAAATGTTCGTGGAGGATTTTGTGCACTTGACTCATACCGATGCCTAAGCTTGTCCGAATCTGCTGATAGGTCACTCTTTTGTCAGTCTCTATCATACGCCGCACAACACAGATGTTATTTTCAGTCGTCGCCGTAGAAGGCCGTCCCTCACGTACATCATCAGTGAGATTAGTGCGACCACGTTTAAACTCATTACACCAGTTGTAAACAGTCGCACGAGATGGGGCTTCATCGTGAAAGGCCAATCGTAGTCTATCATAACTTTCTTGTTGACTTAAATGACATCGAAAGTCATAAAAAATCATTGTACGAAAATTTTCTCGTGTTAAATTCATGTTGACGTGACACAGACAATTTTCAATTTGCCGCCAAATCGTAAAACAAATGACAAATGAATGAAATATATACTCAGTAATATTGGCAAAGAGTTCTATTTTCAAATTTTAGAATATTTTTTTTATTATATTGTTTATAAGTGGCCAGTTCTAAGAACTTTCAGTTTGACCCTCGTATAAGGAAAAGTATCAACTAAGTCGGCAAAAATCCTGAACTCTGAAAGCTGTCTTCGCGTGCGTTGCCTAAACCGTAAAAAATACTTGAAGATAATGTACGGTGAAATTGTTTATCATAGAGGCTCACTATGAAAAATTCAAGATGGCTGCCGTCACAAAATGGCGGATTACTTATTTTCCACATAATACCTCAATACGGGTATCAAATAAAAGGGCTTGATTCGTAGAATAGAGCTCACTATAAAAAATCCAAGATGGCTGTCGCCGCAAAATGGCGGATTACATATTTGCCACAAATATCTCAATATGGGTATCGAATGAAAGGGCTTGATTGGTAGAATAGGCTCACTATGAAAAATCCAATAAGTATGGCTGCCGCCACAAAATGGCTGATCTTACATATTTTCCACAAATACCTCAATATGGGAATCAAATTAAAGGGCTTGATTGGTAGAATTGACCTTACTATTAAAAATCCAAGATGGCCGCCGCCACAAAATAGCGGAAAACTTATTTTCCACAAATACCTCAATATGGATATCGAATGAAAGGGCTTGATTGGTAGAATAGACCTCACGATGAAAACAGAATGAGAAGTATTAACAAACAAAACTTAAAACTTGAAAATAAAATAAATTAAAAAAAACATTTATTTTAATTTTGGGCGTAGCGTATCCAGAATAAACATTATGATAGAAATTTCACTTGCCCAACGATTTTATATTTGTCTGATCAATATGTCAATACCCCAGATTGATGAGAAGTTTGGTGCGATCTGGCAGCTATGACTTACCGAATTACTTTTTAGCTTTTGGTACATAACCTAACTAGATCATTTTTATTGTAATAAAACAGTGTAACACAAAAAATATGTTTTTTACAATGCTCATTCTAGAGTACTGTAGTTATCAAATTGTTTTCAAAATTGATAGATTTATTGCCTTTAGTATTTAATGTAGATGAACTTTGTCTTTACAGTAAGTAGTTTGGACGAATAGTTTAAAAGTTATCACGATATTATTGATATAGGTAAGCGCAGCGTCATTCAAAGCGCTTACAGAGGGGCGGTCTGATTATGTAGGTACTTTGTGGTAATGCTTTCAGTTTTTACTTTTGCTGCTATTCTATTCAGTAGACACATAAGCTCTTCAATAACTTTAATAATATACCTACATACAAATCTTTACCTAAAGTTTGACGACTATGAAAACAAAAGTAATTTTAAGTAGGTATTATTTGTTTATATTATGTATGCTACACGGCTAATGTGCAGATCCGTTTGTGATGAAATTTGATGAAAACTGGGGAAGTACAAAGGCTACTCTTTATTAAAATTTCATGCGAGCGAAGCCGCGGGCGAAAGCTAGTTATTTTATAAATGGCTCACTTAATCTTAACGGTTTTTGTACTACGAAGTAAACGGGGCCCGCCATCGATTTAGAAATGGGCCTCGCAAACTTGATGTCACCGACGTCCACGTGTGGTCTAGCGCCGCCGCTGCGCAGAGATATATAACTATATCTCAAGTCATGTCTGTTCATTACGCATTGAAGAGTATGAGATATCAGTGACGTGTTATCAAAGATAAACCGACGTCGTACCATCGTCGTACGTTAGTTGCTAGACAACAAGGGAAATATTGACCAGTCTATACTGATATTACAAATCTGAAGAATTTGTTTGTTTAGGGACGCGCTACCTAATCTGAGGAACTCCAAATTGAAGAATTGTGTTTTTTATGGAAACCCACCATCGAGGGATGCTATCTGTTCTTGCGTTACTGACCTACTGACTGAATCACAGACAACCATAATCATTAGGCGCAAGAAGCTGAAATTTGGCATGTAGGTATGTTGCTTAGGACCGTTCACCGTAGCCTAAATTCTCACGGAATCGGGAAGAAATGGCAAAATTTAATTAATGGCACTTGACACTGCGCGAGTGTTGTATGTTCGATTCCCACACGAGACAACACTTTGTGTGATCCATAAATTGTTGTTTCGAGTCTGGGTGTTCATTGTGTCCGTTAGTTGTATGTTTGTAAAGTCCCCCGCGACACAGGATTTAGTCCTAATGCGGGAGTTGTTTTTCTTAAAAGTGAAGTGAAATATGTGCGGTCGTAGCTTTGGGCATCCTCTAATAGGCTTCATACCTAACATCAGGTTATAAGCCTCAGGGCAGTCTCCCTGAATAACGCAGGTGTAACCAGGGGCTCAGCTAGTAGGGTAGACCGGGTACAATTGTACCAGGGGACGATTGAACCATCGCAAATATCTTCTAAACTAAGCGTCGTACTTTTGTGTGAGTCTGAATCAAGCGCGCCCCCGAACGCGGGCCTTTCAACCGCCAGTCTCGCGCGAAAGCGGCACGAAGCGGGCATGTGTGGCGGCAAGAGGAAATTTCTGCGCATCAAAAGTAAGATTTTTGTTGTAATATTTTTTAGTTATATCAGAAAATCAATGCTTTATTTTGTACCTGTTGATAGTTTAAACGCTTGGTATAATTAACAACAATGTATTTTAACAGTTTTTGTGTCATATAGAGCTCGTATTCACAAGTAATTTACCTTTTATGTCAAAATGACCTTGAGGGGACAATTGTTACAATTTTTTGGGTATGGTTGTACCGGTACAACTGCCCCCGTGGTACAATTGACCCCATAAGGCCGTTAAATTATGAAAGTCTTCTTATTTATTTATACGGGACAAAATTTGTAAAAGGTAGGAGATTAAATACATATTACCCGACTTCTCGGTTGAGTTACATCAACCGTGGTCGTGGGGTAAATGAATAGATTTTTTTTGTGTTCAAATATTTATATTTTGAGTATAATAATATAAGGAAAAATATTAGCCAATTTCTGAAAAACATGCAACTAGCCTATTGCACCAGGGGATAGTTGTACCAAGGGGACAATTGTTCCATGTCCCTTTCCATACATGATGATAATTGATTATTTGCGTGTTTTTTTGTAGTTCACCACAATTATAACAGCTATATAGTAGCTTCTATGACTTAATTAACCATGTTTTAAAGTCCTTACTATAGAATTTGTTGCTAAAGATGAAAAAAAATATGTTTTATGTTTTTCAAGTCGACGAAAGTTTTTTCAGTTAATTGTGTAAATTGTTTTGTTTTTTAATTTTATTTACATAAAAGTGTGTACCGCCGAGTTAAAGCCATAATTAGAAATACATTTCTTTGCTTAAAGACAGTGTTTTATTTCCTCAAATCTTTGGTACAATTTACCCCGTTATGGGGTACAGTTGTACCAATTTCCGAATTCTGTTCAAAGACAAAAATAATATGGTTATACTGTTTCTATAGCCATAAAAATAGTTCTATCCTCTAGCTAATTAAAATAGCTATCGTTGAGTATTAACACTATTTAATAAATATCAAAAAACAACTAGCAATTCAACGCCAAAGGCAAAATGGTACAATTATTGTCCCCGGTCTACCCTATTAGAAAAATATCTCCATCAATACAATAATTAAAAAAGATGTGAGATGCAAAAATAAAAATAATTTACTGACCTACAAATACGGTATTTAAAATATTGGTCTTTGCACACGGCGTTTTTTACGCTAGGTTTATTTACGCGCGTGAAACGCACTGATTACGCTATGTAAACGCAGTCGCAGTGCGCAGATGACGTACTTATAAAAAACGCGCGTTATAGACGGGGTGTTCAAAGGCTCTGAAATGATTACATTAAATTAATGACTCATCATCATCATGTATGCAATTTTACAAATACTTTCTACTTTTTGTATTGTTGTATTGCTTTTTAGGGTTCCGTACCTAAAGGTAAAAATCGGGACCCTATTACTAAGCCTCTGCTGCCTGTCTGTCTGTCTGTCACCAGGCTGTATCTCATTAACCGTGATAGCTAGAAAGCTGATATTTTCACAAATTATGTATTTCGGTTGCCGCTATAACAACACATAGTAAAAATAAAAAATGAAACTATATAAAGGGGGAGTCCCATTCAATAAACGTGTTTTTTTTAGTATTTTTGCTTAAAATTACTACCTAACGATAACAGGTAAACGCTTAAAATGTTCACAGAATATGTACCTAGTTGTAAATTACCTTTCAAAGTAAATAATTACATAAAAAATGTTAATAATAAAGGGGGGCTCCCATACAACAAAGGTATTTTTTAACCAATTTGTTACTCGATCTTAATAAACAGGTAGAAACTTAAAAAAATTAAAGTATACATACCACAAACGTGATTTTCTTTTATAGATGATGGTACGGAACCCTTCGTGCGCGAGTCCGACTCGCACTTGCCTAATTTTTTATAATAGGTATACGGCGGTATATCCAGTGACAAGTTAAGCTTAACAGTTTCAGTACGATTCTATCACTATATTTCGAGCACGGTAGAAAAGTATCTATAGTCTGTTCAAGATACGAAAAATAAAAGATAAACGAAGAAACCAATATTTTAAAACTTAATATGTTAGCACGATAGCCGATCGGGATAACCCGACCTAATTAAAAATGGCCCCGTGTCATGCGAAATGGTTACTTTGGGTGTAATGCATAAGTTGACAGGATAACAAATACATTGACATTTTAGAATCACTGACTTTTTAGGTTCTTTATCATGTAAAATAGTTTATTAGCACAACTAATACATTTAAAAAAAATATTCGTTATAATAATTATGAACAATACAGGAGAAATAATAAATATGCTGTACCATTTATGAATTGAAGGGACAGGCGTAATTTTAAAAAACTAACTGAATCTTTCGCTTTGAGTACTTATCTTAAAACTACTTTTGTTGCGAAGGCGACATTAAAAGAACCATTTTATGATTTGTTTACATTTTATTTTTCGTATCTTGAACTGACTATAGTTTGACGTGTAGCCGTGTGTAAAGACAGTAACAAGTCATGCTAATCAGTTGCTGTACAATAGGCTTATGTCCTAAAATGTAATTAGCGATTGATTCGTTCCTTTATTAGATGTTAAACTGAAATACCTGTTTTTTTCTTCAAAAATCGATCAGCAACATTACGGCTTTTTAAAAACCTTTTTGAATTTGACACGAAAACGCTGTAAACCATCATGGCGGTTGAGTGATATCAACAAAGAAATATAACCTTAAGTCATAGAAGTAACACTAAATAACAACAGCGGTTGCTATGATTGATATCTTCTTTCTAATGGCACATGCAGTATGATAGAAAGAGCTGTCGATAGGTTTAGCAGCACGCTCTTATAACAGCCTCGTGGTAGGCAAACAGTAGACAAAACATAGAGTTAGGAAACCGAGTGTTGTTCGTAACAGTGATGATTTATCGATAAATATTTTTGGTCAAATGTCTAACTTTAGTATGTGTCGATATATTTAAGCCGTTGAAGTAAACAACTAAAATATTGAAATTGTAGTTTTTGCTGTCAACGCCGGACAGTGCTTTGCAAAGACTTGCCAGACAGACAGTACTAAAAAATTTCACGTGTTTAATTGTTCGTTTTAGCCATAAAATCTATTGACAAAAAGTATTCATAAACTAATGAGCGATGCGTTGCGATGAGATGCTAAGAAACTGTCACTTAGATTATGTATTGTACGAATTATACCAGATTGGCTAATGCGGCAGGCTTTGGCAATTTGTGTGCGTCGCATCATACTCGACGTTGCTTGCTATCGCTTACGTTGGACACTGCTCGATTTTTTTAGAGTTGTAGGTAATCCGATTTGTGATCCGCCAGCACAAATGATTCGCCTTTATGTAAATATTAGTACAGCAGTGAACTACTTCGACAATCCAGTTGGCGTGAGTGCAACCGACTGCCACGCCGAAGCTTGCGGGTACGATTCAGTTTTACATTCATGTCCGATAGTTTGTTTCCGTATTTATCCCTCATTCAAAAAATATCGATATCTCCTTTCACTGTCAAATCCCATCACTCCTTAATGATGGGATTTACAGCACGGCTATTTAGAGAATGCAGTCAAAGATATGAGTCTGTAAGGAGTCTATGCCTCTTTAAATGAGACGCGTAATTTGACGTTATGATTAACTCAAAGAAATATAACCTTAAGGCATAGAAGTAACACTAAATAACAACAGCGGTTGCTATGATTGATATCTTCTTTCTAATGGCACATGCAGTATGATAGAAAGAGCTGTCGATAGGTTTAGCAGCACGGTCTTATAGCAGCCTCGTGGTAGGCAAACAGTAGACAAAACATAGAGTTAGGAAACCGAGTGTTGTTCGTAACAGTGATGATTTATCGATAAATATTTTTGGTCAAATGTCTAACTTTAGTATGTGTCGATATATTTAAGCCGTAGAAGTAAACAACTAAAATATTGAAATTGTAGTTTTTGCTGTTGACGCCGGACAGTGCTTTGCAAAGACTTGCCAGACAGACAGTACTAAAAAAATTCACGTGTTTAATTGTTCGTTTTAGCCATAAAATCTATTGACAAAAAGTATTCATAAACTAATGAGCGATGCGTTGCGATGAGATGCTAAGAAACTGTCACTTAGATTATGTATTGTACGAATTATACCAGGGGGCCAACTCTGCTATTTTTATATGACATTGATATCATATTTTGAATGGATTTAAAAGCGGTATTCTGATAACCTAATGTCATTATCGTATAATTTAAAATAAATAGTTCGTCGTAGACACATACGATCTCGCTACAATTTCATTCAAATATCATATAATTTAGAAGAATACGCTTTTTGTGACGTAAGTATGACACTGACATGATATCGCGACTATATTTATTTAGCGGAATTGGGCCCCAGATTGGCTAATGCGGCAGGCTTTGGCAATTTGTGTGCGTCGCATCATATCACGTTGCTTGCTATCGCTTACGTTGGACACTGCTTGATTTTTTTAGAGTTGTAGGTAATCCGATTTGTGATCCGCCAGCACAAATGATTCGCTTTTATGTAAATATTAGTACAGCAGTGAACTACGTTGACAACCCAGTTGGCGTGAGTGCAACCGACTGCCACGCCGAAGCCTGCGGGTACGATTTAGTTTTACATTCATGTCCGAAAATTTGTTTCCTTATTTATCCCTCATTCAAAAAACATCGATATCTCCTTTCACTGTCAAATCCCATCACTCCTTAATGATGGGATTTGACAGCACGGCTATTTAGAGAATGCAGTCAAAGATATGACTCTGTAAGGAGTCTATGCCTCTTTAAATGAGACGCGTAATTTGACGTTATGATTAACCAACTAAGACCAACTGACATTACATGTTGCACGTTCGGTATAAGGAAATATGGCAGGCATGTTCTCTCTAGTCTAAACGTCCAACCTCTCTGGATTAACTAACTAAGACCAACTGACATTACGTGTTGCACGTTCGGTATAAGGAAATATGGCGAGCATGTTCTCTCTAGTCTAAACGTCCAACCTCTCTGGATATCACAAAGTCAAAACAAGACAAACCGTGAATGAAGTCTGGTCTGATGTACCCACTTTTATTTTGCTAAATTCGATTTGACAGGTAGAAAGTTTGACGTTTTAGTTGTATTTACTAACAAAACGTCAACAACATGAATGGCGGACGTACTGTTTGACGTAATGCTCTCTGATTGGTGTTCATTGTCACAAGAATAAATACATTATTTTTAGTTTTAGAATCCTAAAAATAACATTAATCGTACCTTTTTATAATAAACTAGAGGACGCCACTTTTTAATATACCCGTTTTGGCTGATCTCGTGGGAATTTCGGGAAATCCCTTCTTAGTGCACCCCTACGGTCCCCAAGAAACATACATGCCAAATTTCAGCTTCCTGCGCTCAATAGTTTCGGCTGTAGCGTGTCTGTCAGTCAGTCAGTAACGCAAGGATTTTATATATTAAGATAATAAACTTTATTGACATCTTAAAATTATAAATGAATCTATAGATACTACAATCAAACGGATTTTTTCTTAGTGGACACAAGCCTATTTTAATACTTATTTTTTACACAATAATGGTAAAAAGGTCAAAGCACGGTAATGTTATCTATCAAAGTGTCCTTTAGATTATTCAAAAATTCAATTTTATTTAAAATTCAAATTCAAAAATAAGCGATACGTATTTTTTATTTCTAAATTAAACCAAAAATGACCAAGATATAGCTCATTAAACTTACGTATAACGTCACGCCGTGCTGCATTTATTCGCACGGGGTGACGTCACACGTAACTTTAATGGGCTATATCTTTGTTATTTTTTATTTAATCGAAAAAAGAAAAAATACGTGTCCAATATTTTTTTATAATCTAAAATACGGACTAAGTAAAATGTAATTATTTTAACCCTGGAAACTACCATAATAAACATATTCCACTTACCTATAAACGGTAAAGATGTGAGCACACCCCTCTGCGAGGTGGTGAGGTTCAGATCGCAGGCGGCGGCTACCACCAGACTGAGCCCGAACATGTCCATGCCAATCGCCAGCAGGATCAGAGAACCGGTCATCACTAGCAGCACGTTGTACAAGCCATTGCCTGGAACAGGAAAACAAGTTTTAACTGGTAGCAGGAGCGAACAGCTATGTAACAGGTGATTCATTTAGTGGTACTTTTTTGTCCATGGATTTTTTGACATATGAAGGGTGTATCGTGTTAACATTTTATGGTAATTTGTTCAGTACAGTTTGACATTTCGTCATGGAAATTAGCTGTACTACGTTAATCAGCGTTCTACGAGGAATGCGTTTCGTCCTCTTCGAGCAACTTATGTCCACATAATCGGCCTACTGAACGCATGATTCGCTATACGATTGAAAAGTTTGAAAGCCAATTTACATTATTGGATTATAAACGACCAAACAGACTACATCCAGCACGTAGTAATGAAAATATTGCAGCGGTAGCTGAGAGTGAACTCGATGACCGCGAAGAATCGATCCGGTGCCGTTCGCAACAGCTTGGCTTGTCCTATGCAACACCTTGGCGTATTTTACGTATGAATCTTGGTTTAAAACCATACAAAATTCAACTTGTGCAAGAGTTGAAGCCGACTGATCTACCAAATCGTCACAGATTCAGTCTTTGGACTCTTGAAAAGCTTGAAGTAAATCCGCTGTTTTACAAAGATCCTGCGACATCACACCCCTAGACTGTGTTTTTGGACTATGTTAAGTCCAAAGTCTATATAGATAAGCCAGGTACGATAGAACAACTGGAAGCTAACATTACTCGCGATATACCAATCGAAATACTTGGTCGCGCCATCGAAGATTGGAACGACAGAATGGACTATGTTAACCGCAGCTACGGCTAACATTTGAAAGAAATAATCTTCAAAAAACAAATGTGCTAAATAGTTATTTTATATTATAACTAAAAATAACCCGATACATTTGTTTTTATTAGATTTTTTGTGTTTTGTAAAAAGTGCATAGGGTTCCCACCAAGAACTTAGGGTAGCCAACCTCACCTGCAAGTGGTGCACCTGCCGATCAACGGACGAGGCTCTGGCAAACAAAATATCCCGATAAGCGGCAATAGGCTCGCCACCTATTACGTGGGATCAAAACACTGGCGAAAAGTGGGCATTTAATATGCCTCTGCCTACCCCTTCGGGGAAACAGGCGTGAGTCTATGTATGTATGTATGTATGTATGCAAAAAGTACCTCCAAATGAATCACCCATTAGTAGGCTTTCCGTAAAGTGACGGAGAATACAAAGTACACAGCTCATTTGATTTCGTGGTGAGGGTGTGTAGCCTTCCCTGAGAACGGGTTCCGTTGAACATGGTGCCATGGGAGAGCTCCTGTATCCAGTGTTCCTCCCGTAAGGCGTCTTTGGTTGGCAGTCGAGGTGGTTTTTAGTGGTAACACCACATACTCCGGTCCTCATTTCCCCAAGAGCCTGAGATCCGACGGGACTTACCACCTCGCAAAAAAAAGAATTCGGGCAAGTGCGAGTCTGACCCGCGCACCGAGGGTCCCGTACGCATTTTACATTATTTGAGGTGGGTGCTGATTACGGTAGTCCTCTAAATCTGTATGAGCGCCAATACAGCTTAGAGGACTATCTTAAATGGAGTCTACTATGTATGTATTCTTTTTACACTTTTTAATTTTTTTTGTAATTTTTCCTTTATTTGTGCTGTAAGACCCTGCTTTTGGCCAAATTTCGTGATTCTAGTTCAACGGGAACTACCATATAGGTTTTCGACCCAAAACCTATAGGGTACTTACGGTTGACCTAGAATTGTCAATTTTGGTTAAAACCAAGGTCTTACAACACAAGTTGAAAATTCAGGTAAATTTTGGTACTTACAAGTTTTCGCAAAAATCTAATTTTGACCATATCTTTTTATCGGGTTGACCCAGGACCCTGATTTTGATATACACCTTATAGGAACCATAGACCACAGTATCTGGTATAAATTTCAATTTGCTAGGTCCACCCGTTCCTAAGAAAATCGGTGGTGACACAATAACAGATAGACAGACAGACAGACAGACAGACGGACAAGAAAGTGATCTTATAAGGGTTCCTTTTTTACCTTGTGAGGTAAGGAACCCTAAAAACAAAGGTGTTGTAAGAAAGTAGGTAAAATACACCGGTGGTAAGCCGGTGATTGTGGGTTCGATGCCCATAATACAAAATAATCGTTGTGTGATGAGCAAAATTATTTGTTCTGCGTCTGAGTATAATTTTCCGACGACTATCTAATTACGTTCATCAGTTACCTGGTTGCAATAGGTACCCTAACGCACCTGTAGTAATTACAGGTAGGTTAGGGTCCCCCCCGTTGGATCTCCACCTTGTCGTGGTGGGGGGGCTCAGTAACCGTGGTTAGGTCAGTCCCTATCCTCTTCGGCCGCTGGGTGTTTTGGCGGCGGAGCCCAACAACTTCATCCGCCACCAAGGGGGTTTTGTTCGGGGCTCGCCTGACCATCTGGCGGGACAATACCCGTCGGGGGGTAGCGAGCAATGCTTCGGCGATACCCGACTCTCCGACACACGGGTACATGAGGAACACGGGTTGGTCCCCTTCGTCCTTCCCCCCCGGGGCGAAGGGACTCCATGAGGATAGGAATTCGGAATCCGGGACAGTAAGGTCTAATTACTGGACACGGGACTAGGTGCATAACTACATGAGAGTCCCGGAATTCTCGGAAATCTAGCAACTATGCTTGGAGCCCGTGGTCCACTTGCTAGTCTAATCATAATTGACAGAACATTCGTTTCTCCTCAGAGCGACTGCCGTATGAGCACCGCAACCCAAATAGATAGTGTTATTTCGTAGCTTATACAAGTGCCAGTATAGTCAAGGGTACCCTCGGTAACGACTGTCAAAGATAATTCTAGTCGCGTCCAAGACCTTGGCTTTGGTGTCCGGAATCGATTTCCTTTTTTTTAGGGTTCCATACCTAAAAGGTAAAAAACGGGACCCTATTACTAAGCCTCTGCTGTCTATCTGTCTGTCACCAGGCTGTATCTCATAAACCGTGATAGCTAGAAAGCTGAAATTTTCACAAATTATGTATTTCGGTTGCCGCTATAACAACATATACTAAAAATAAAAAAATTAAAATATTAAGGGGGGTCCCATACAATAAACGTGCTTTTTTCGTATTTTTTGCTCAAAATTACTAACGGTAACAGGTAGACGTTTAAAATTTTCACAGAATATGTAGTTGTATATTACCTTTCAAAATAAATAGGTAATTAAATGAAAAAAATTATAATAATATCATAATCATACAACAAACGTAATTTTTAAGCAATTTGCTACTCGATCTTAATAAAAGATATTTAAGTATACCTACATACAACAAACGTGATTTTCTTTTATAGATGATGGTACGGAACCCTTCGTGCGCGAGTCCGAGTTTCTTTGTATCTGTAGCAATCATAAGGTACTCCAGATTATTTAGGTTCCAACAGACCGATTTTTTGTGGCATATTAATTATCATCATCTCATCTCCTAAAAACAGGACAAGTTAGAAGTACCTTGAACAGAAGAGCATGCATGAGGAATCTGATGGGAGTGAATGAAGCAAGAGAGATATGTCAGGATCGTTGCAAATAGCGTTCCGTAGTCTCTGCCAACCCCTCCGGAAAACAGGCGTGAGTCTAGTAGCTGCTAGCACTGGACGGCATTCGCTCTATGAATAAAATATTTTCTCAAATCTCGGGTCTAGTACGAGTTTGACCGAGTTTTTTTAAAAACCTCTCCCGTAATAGGAATAAAACCTGTGTTACGGAACCTGTGTGACCTAACAGAAACACCATACCACCAACGGACGCAATGCACACTAAGACTCGAATCTATGGCGATGTTGACTAAACGTTACTATCCCAGGACTAAAGGCGCTTTTAAAAATGTATGGAAATTGTTCCCATCGAGAATCGACTTGTACCTCAATGAAAACTTGCACTAGATCTCCTAGGTTGACCAGAAAGTGGACCCCAGACTCCAAAGCGAAAGTTTGGACGCCACCGGGATAACGCTGGGACGATGATGACAATATTATTTAGGTATCGTAAAATATGTAAGCGGCGATAGCCCAGTCGTCCGTGTGGTGACGGACTAAGAATACGAAATGAAAACACCCCATATCATCCCATGGGTGTCGTAAGAGCCGACAGAGGGAGCATATTATGCAGGGAACACCACTGTAAGAGAAGGAAAACTTGATACAAACCCTGTACCAACCCGTTTGGCCAGCGTGGTATAGTAGGCCAATTCCTCCTTTCAAAGGAGAGGCCTAGTCCAGCAGTGGACTGTTAAAGGCTGATGATGATGATAGCCCAGTGGTGTACGTAACAGACTGCCGAGACGATGGCCTCGCGTTCGATCCCCAGGTACCCCGGGTACACACCTCTGACTTTTCGAAGTTATGTGTGCATTAAAAATGTTAATTATCGCTCGCTAAATAATGTGCCCGGTAGATGGCAATAGGCTCGCCCCCTATTACATTGGCACCTAAACATAATTGGCGAAACGTGGGTGTGTAATACACCTCTGCCTACCCATTCGGGGATAAAAGGCGTGAAGTTATGTTATGTAAAATATTTAAGACAATAATTCTGATAAATCTTCTATTAAGTTTTCAGTAGAGTTATCTTAGAAAGAAAGGGAAAGGTAAAAGTAAAAGTTCAAAATTTCGTTTGAACATTGATAACAACACTATTACATCAGACTCAAAAGTTGCATCGGCATTTGAAAGTATTTTTACTGATATCCCCGTTATTACTACTAGATCTTTGGACTCATCAACCAATGCAGCGGAATCTCTTTTAAAAGAAAACATGAGTACAACCTATAGTAATTTCTCATTTCAGTATATAAATTCAAATGATGTTATAAAAGCTTTTAATACTATAAATTTAAAGAAGACTGCAGACTTGTGGGGAAATTCCGTTACTATTACCAAGTCCATTATTGCTTTAGCTGCTAACAGATTAGCTTTAATATTTAATAAGTGTATTGACTGTGGTGTATTTCCTGATCTTATGAAAGATAGCAAGGTAATACCTTTGTACAAAGCAGGTAGCACATCAGACCCCACCAACTATAGGCCAATTTCTGTGCTGCCCACATTTAGCAAAATTTTCGAGAAATTGATACTAGACCAACTGCAAAGTTATTTTTATAACAACGAGCTTCTACACTTTAAACAATTTGGTTTTACAAAGGGGCGCTCCACGACCGATGCCGGTGTTGAGCTTGTAAAACATATCTTTGATGCCTGGGAGGATTCACATGATGCTTTAGGTGTCTTCTGTGATTTGTCCAAGGCCTTTGATTGTGTAGAATATGATACATTGATCAGGAAATTACATCACTATGGTTTAAGTAGAAGAAGAAGAAGAAGAAGAAGAAGAACGGGACGCGTTCGCATGGGTCTGTAGTCAAAATGGGCGTCCCACAAGGTTCAATCCTCGGGCCTTTTTTATTTTTAGTTTATATTAATGACTTACCACACCTCGTCAATGACAAGCACGGGATAGTACTGTTTGCTGATGATACCTCACTTTTATTTAAATTAAAACGACAGCAAATGATATGGACGATGTAAACATTGCTATCTCAAAGATGGTTCGCTGGTTTGAGGTTAACAACCTGCTTTTAAATAGACTAAAAACTAACCGTCTTACTTATAAAAATCTCGTTAAGTGTGACTTAGCCACCTCCCAGCTGAATAGCTGTCAAGCATTTAAACAACGCTTAAATTTTCTTTACTTATAAACGTTGATTAGCTGTTGTTTAGCTGAGTAACTGATAAAGAACGATACACATACGAGGGGCACAGATTAAAGCCAAAATAGTCGCAATTAATAATATAATAAATAATAATAATAAAAACGTTTATTTACACACTGGGATTGTAAGTTTTACACAAGATGTATTCACGAGTTATTAAATTACATAATGATCACAATAAAAATGGGTGTAGTACTGTTTTCCTAAATAGGCTACAGATTAGCCTGTGATAAGGAAAAACAGTGCCGATCCCCTTTTTGTTATTTATCTAGAAACAAAGGTTCGTATGTATACTAAAAGCAATGAATACAAATTCTAAAAGCTAAAATGTTATTACATAATAAAAATAGTATTAGTGGATGCGTGTGAGCGCATGTGTGTGTGTGTGTGTGTGTGTGTGTGTGTGTGTGTGTGTGTGTGTGTGTGTGTGTGCGCGCGTGTGTGTGTGTGCGCGTGTGTGTGTGTATTTTATGGTGTACCTGATTATATGGTAAGGAATAATTCAGTGCCATCATAATCCAGCTCTAGGAGAAAAGCCTGAACAGTTTTCTTGCAGTTGTAGAGCGAGAGTCCGAAGATTGGTTCGAAGTTCGAAGTTCCGAAGTTTTTTATTCACTTTATTATATATGAATGGGGCTAGATAGACAGAGAATCTTTTTACAAAAGAGGTATGTGGAGGTGGAATAGTGCAGATTTTGTTTTTCCGCCGGTTGGTAATTTGACGATGTGGTGATTGAATGTGAAATTGCAATTGAACGAACACGCTTGGCTATTTTGTATCTATGAGTCATAGATACATAGCAACGAAGATATCTCCATGGCAACGATATTCTGACAAATAACAAAAAGTCCCAGAGCTGGTGAACAATTTCGGATATTTTTTTGAAACATGAGAAATATTGATAAATTTTGAAATTTACGTATGTTTTTTTTTCTATTATTGCACTTTATTTGAGATTTAATATAGCTTCAGGGTATTATACTAATTCCAGATGTATTTTTGTTTTTCATAAAAATATCTAATAAATGTTCTTTTTCGAATATTGTTATTATTTAGGATGGAACTATATATTTACTCCGAAAATATTATTGAAAGACCACATGAGTGCCGTTTGTCGTGCTTTCGCGAGAGCCAACCACATCGCAGGAACATGAGCAAGAGATACAGCCAATATAAGCTCTCCTTATAAAAAAGTAGGTCATCTAGAATGACTCATTTTTTTTTTGCCTGTACAAATATTCAAGTGCTTGTAGGGAGCCGCTACACTTCAACTAGACCTCGACTACCTAATTTAGGTTCATTTAAGGACAATCACAGAATTTCCTGTAATGCCTCAATATTGGGTATGTTACCAAAAATTGTTTACCAGCGCTCCTACTATTATGTTGTTCTAAAAATATCGGCAAGAAACAATTTATAACTATACAAGCTAAATCTTCTATATAAATTTGGAAATCTGCTAGATCGTCAAAATCTATGTTTAATTATAAGTAAACAACATTAAAATTGAAAGAAATGCAAATAAATAATTTTAACAATGTTTAATAAGCCATTGATCGAACAGCTGTTTCAAGTAAAAGCCGCCATTGTGCCTCTCAGCAACATTTAAACAAGGTCCCGGTGTTGTTTAAATTTGACAGCTATTTAAGCGTCACTTAGTGGCTGCTCAACGCTAAGCAGGGTTTATAGGTTAGGTTTTTGCTAATCAGCCTCTCAGCAGTCGTTTAAAATGTTGACTAACGTTTATAAGTAAGAGGGTAAATGTATTCGATTTTTGATGCCTAACATCGATATAATATACTACTTGGACAAGATGACGGGTCACGTACAAAATCTTAGCTAAAATCTGTCCGCGACATTTGATTCCTACCAAACAGAGACAAATGTTTTAAAACAGTTTTAAGTTCAACCAAATTACAACCATGAGACAGAGTAATAAAGTCACAAATCATAAATTTTTTATCTAATACTTACGACCAGTCGTGACAAAAAACGTCATTTTCGTTTATTTTCTTATTTTTTCGAATTTAAAATTCGAATTTTACTACATGGTATGGACTATGACATATACGGACTCGCGCAGAATACTAAAATAATTTAAAATATGAAGGAACTTAAAAGGGTCGGGTTTCAAAATACGTCGCCCGAATTTGAGGGTATTGGTGGTGTAGGGGGCTTAAGGGAGCTAGTTCTAATCCCCTAAAAGTAATTTTGGCTGCCGGAGTTGCGTTTAAATATTTTTTAACAATTTCCAAAAATTCTTCATTCAAATATGCAAAACGGAACGTAATTTTAGTTTTTATGTGAAAGTAACTAAATAGGTTGTGTTAGGTTCTCTTTTGACCCTTAACCCGAAAATAGGAGCCCTGCGAAGCAGGGCTCCGTCAACCTCAGTTTATTAAACTAGTGGAATCAATAAAAACGATATTTAGGTTTTATTTAAAAAACGTGAAACGAAACGCTACCGCCATCTTGTATGAATGGTATTGACAGCTAATGCCAAATTTGTGCGTCATTGCTTTCGAGGTACCTAGGGTTAGGTGCGCCAGTAATAAGTAACTAAATAGGTTTTGTTAGGTTATCTTTTGACCCTTAATCCGAAAATAGGAGCCCTACGAAGCAGGGCTCCGTCAGCCTTAATTTATTAAACCAGTGTGAAGAATGTGGAAGTTGGCAGTGCCATACACACCGATGTTTAAAGAAAAAAAATTTTTTTTCAGAGGAAACCAAGCTTTTCCGGCAAATGGTGAGGGGGGGTTCCGAGACCTCCCCCCTCCCACTCCAATCACTCACAACCCCTAAAAACGGCGACGTATTTCGAAACCTTAACCGTTTACTGGTTCTTTACTTTTAAGTTTCGATCATCTATGTTTCTTAGTAAACATTACTTATAATTTAGCTATCTGGTCCCCGCGGCATCGTTATATAATAGCAGTTATAGATTAGCCTTACTTTTTGTGTATAATGTTTATTTACTTTTAATGCACTATACACAAAAATGTAAGTACGCCTGTTTTCAAATGTATTAATTGTCGACGGCTCACCAAGCTAGATATCGCAGGATGTGACAAATAAAAATACAGCTTAATTCCATATCTTTATAATCATCTTCAATCTTCATGGTACAATGACAGTTCTATTTATTTATTTAGGTTCACCAACAGACATTTAACATTTAATAAGCACATTGGGCCTATTACAATTACGTAGGTTCTGAATGCACACCTTTAATAGGTAAACACAACACACATTATAGTAACTTAATTACATAAACATAATTATTTTTAACAATAACTTAACCACCTTCAAATTGGACAGAATTAAAATGATACCAAACGGAAAGCATTAAGCTTTCAAATTAAAAAAATAATAATGAAACAAAATTCAACCAGTCGAAAGTTTTGAGGTAACAAACCCAAAAAAGTACAGTCGAAAATATTTGTGTGCTTGAACATGAATGTTTGTCTTGGTCTGGGTGTCTCTATGCATAATATGCAGGTATTAAAAAAAAGAAGTAGCTATATATGTCTATCCAATGTCTAGTATTCACAGTACCAGCTTATGCTTAGTTTGGGACTAGATGGTGTCGTAAGTGGTTAAAAAAACAGCAAATAATTCAAATAGCCTAAACCAATTTTAAACAACCAATTTTGATGTTCTGGTAACAAATTATTAAAAAAATATTACAAAAATATCGACTCCATGCATCTACTGTTCTGGTTTGTGTATATGTTATCACTGTTATCTGTGGCTTGTCAAGATTTTTTGATGTGCGTCAAAAAAATTTTTTGTGCGGATTTAATAATTAATTTCGTCCAAAATATGATATAATTTGTTAATTCTAAGCTTAAAATATAACTTATTTTTTATTTATTTACCGAAGGTAAGATACTCCATCCGTTAAATTGCATTTTCAGGCATTATTTTTGCAACTTTTTATCAGGCATTGCGGCATTGTGAAACGTATTGACGTTGGCTGTGTTTCAAACCAACTAAACACAATATACGATCGCGCTGTCAAGCGAGCCGTTATTTGCCGAGACGGTTTTTTGGCGCGGACACGATATCTGGTAGTATTATATATCGATGATGCTTAACGACAAACAAGTGAACACCTCAGTAAAGGTTAAGGATGATGTGTTGGATCTTGTGGATAACACCAAATTTTTAGGCATTACACTAGATTCTAAGCTGCAATGGGGACCACATATTAGTAAATTGTCGAATAGACTCAGCTCTGCAGCATACGCAGTCAGAAAAATTCGCCAGTTAACTGACATTGACACTGCCAGGCTTGTATATCATAGCTATTTTCATAGTATAATGTCATACGGTATTCTCCTGTGGGGAAATGCTGCCGACATTCAGACCATCTTTGTTCTGCAGAAAAGAGCTATTCGAGCAATTTATAATTTGGATTATGGGGCTTCGTTAAGGAATAAATTCAAGGAAATAAACATTTTAACAGTTGCAAGGCAGTACATTTATTCCAACCTAATATATTTATTCCAAAACAAGGCCTCATACTCAAAGAAAAGTGATATCCACAATTTGAATACTAGAAATAAGAGTAAGCTAGTAGTGCCGGCTACCCGGCTAGAGAAAATAAAAAAATCTTTTCAAGGCCAATGTGTACGCTTTTACAATAAAGTGCCAAGCAATATTCAAAATTTAAGTTATAATAAATTCAAAAAGATTATAAAACGTAAACTTTGTCAAAAAGGGTACTATCCAGTGCTAGATTATATTGAAGATAAAAATGCTTGGGATTAATTTGCTCGGTCCCACAGGCTACTTATGTTTGATTAGTGTTAAGTTTCATGTGAGTGTGAGTTATTGTATCTATATGATGCTAGTTAGTACTTTTATATTATTATTAAAAAAGCCTTAATAATTGACAACAACATTATAGACACACCAGCTCATATACCTATGAAAATTCAATGTAGTTACTAAGTTTTTAAATTGTATAGAATCAAGACGTAGAAAAGAGTGGCCCGGAGTTTCTTGCCTGATTCTTCTCACGAGGCTCTACTTTCTGAACAGGCATTTTTTTCAATGCTCAACTATGTTAATATGCATTTAAAGTTACTTTTTTTTTTTTTTTTATTTGTATGACTTTCTGACGTGTCCAAAAAATTTAAACATTTTTAAGGTTAAGCACACAAGTTGTAATAGTTTTTAGAATCATCTTAATTTATCTTTCTTGTTTTGACTTGTTATTAAATTTATCTAAACATATAGGTATTATAATGAAGTCACCCGTGGCTATGTCTGTCTGAATGAACGCTGCGTGTCTGATAAATGATAAACTCAAAAAGTGCGGTACGAATATTTATGCGTTATCAACTTTTCACCAATAGATAGTGTATTTTTGGGAAAGGTTTAGATGTACAATTCAAGCGATCGGAGCCGTTTACGAAGTCTAGTTAAATATATCTAATTACATGCCCTATTTTTACCCGACTACGGCGAAGCCAAAAGGAAGGGTAATGTTTTGTATTAAATAGTTATCAAAAACAAAATATAACTTGATCTACATACTTTTGTTTATCCTACTAATATTTATAATCATAATATGTACATAGTTTTCGCAACTGCGCATTATTCAATACAATCGTACCTACTACCTAGTTTGAGCAATAGCGCAATAATAATTCTTCTTCGCGTAATAATGTTTCAGCAAAACATTCTATAACTTTAATTTTGATTCCTCTAATGGTGTTATACAATCTAACCTAGTTAGACACGGCCTTGTTTTTTTGACATTATTCTAATCAGTATATTAATTAAGTAGATTAAACCGTATGCAAATTAGAACTATGCCTAAAGAAATTAGGCCAAAACATATACATATATGTACCTATATGTATACGATAAAAGAAGTTTAGAAACGTATTTTTGGTATGGTATATTTATTAATATATGTATCATTATTCCATTTTATTACAGTATTTTGTACCTATTTATTGTTTAAATCCAATTAATTATGTACAATATCTGAACACACCAACACTACCCTTTTTCGAAATCCGTCAGTTTCCAGTCCATCCAAAGGTTTCCTGGAAGAAATTACTTTTTAGGGATAAGGCCACCCTTTGTGCATTACCTGTTGATCACAATTTTTATATGTATTTCCGATTGGTGTACAATAAAGAATATTATTATAATTATTCTTGTCCCAAAAAAAGTATAGCAAATAGTCGATACCCTCGCGCCATCTCATCTTCCTGGCACAGCGGGTTGTGCGGGCGCTGCTGCTGCTACAGCGGAGACCTTCAAACGGCGCAAATACGCAAACCTAGTAGGGGATTACGTATTTGAGCCGTTTGGGGTCGAAACGTTGGGCCCATGGGGTCCAAGTGCAAGATCTCTTTTTAAAGATCTCGCAAAGAGACTGGTCGACGTCTCGTGTGACCAGAAGGCTGGGTTGTACTTGGCCCAAAAATTTAGCATTGCCATTCAACGTGGCAATGCTGCCAGCGTTCTGGGCACGCTCCCGGTCGACGGCGATGTGGAGGACTTTTATGACGCCCTCTAAATTATTTTCTTTTTTCGTTTTGTTTGTTTTGTATATACATATTTCGTAGGATAGTATTTTAACATTTAAGTTATGTTTAATTAAATAGGTATTTAGTGAATAAATCTAAATAATATTATGTACTTACCTACATTGTTATGAAAATGAATAAATTATCCTAGCAAGTAGTACAGTCTAATCTTATTATTGTAAATATTATGCGACTGCCTCCGTGGTCCAGTGGATAGTGTATGCGACTGCTGATCGGAGGTCCCGGGTTCGATACCCGGGCCGGGCAAAACTGTTACTGGGTTTTTCCAAATTCTCAGTAAGAGCACGGAGTCTGGTGATGTGCCCGGTAACGGCAATAGGCTCGCCCCGTATCGTGGAACCTATAGATTCGTGGCGAAATGTGGGTATAGTATTACACCTCTGCCTACCCCTTCGGGGATACAGGCGTGGGTCTATAAATAAAATATATATTGCGAAAAGAAGGGATGCTTACAGTTACTTAATATGATGAAACTACGAAACTACGAAAGCATAATTTTTTTTTTAACTTTTTAAAAGTGTGCATCACTGAAATTGATTTGTGGATATTAGGTTGTATAATTAAGTTCATTGTACTTTATAATGATAGTTTACCTAGAATGATTATTGTGATTACTTAAAATTAATGTAGGTACAATGATTTCTCGGTTTTATCACAAAAGCTGGCTGCCTACGTGCGTATTTTTGTTGACGGACTTGCATTACACCTTTTAAGTAAGACCGTGAGTTGAGTAGCTTCAAGGAGCGATCTAAGATAACTGAGTAAGTAGGCCACTAGAAAGCCACTTAGAGCTTATAAGGTTCCTAAAACTTTCCCTGATAATTAGGTTTAGCAAAATTAAGTCTGAATACTAGATGAGTTCTGCTGAGATTAGCAGGTGCTAAGAAACATATTTTTTCATTAATATTTATTTTTTTACATAAATTCCCCACTAAAAATAAGATTTTACAAACATTCACTCAACGGACAAAAAGTACATTCAGACTCGAAATAACAAATTGTGGATCACACCACACAATACAGTAATGTACAGTCGAACAACTTCCCGCTAGACCACCGTAAGGGTGAGAATCGCTCAGCAAGACATCGTCGCTTCCAGTGCTACTTTACACGCACATTGACACTCGTATACAAAACCAGTTTCTAGTGTGTCGACTCTATGAGCGAGCCAAGGGATTTTTTTTCAAATTGATCCAGCGCCGACTTGTTTGATTGTATATATAAAATCCTTGCATTGCTGACTGATTGAAAGTCCAGCTACAGCCAAAACTATTGGGCGCGACCAGTTGAAATTAGGCATGTATGTTCATTGGGACTGCAGGAGTGCACTAAGAAGGTAATTTCCTTGGAATCGGAATCAGAAACAGTTAAATTACAGTGAAGCGCGAGCGTAGCTACAGCCATCTTTTAGTTAAGTATATGAATAATGTTTTCCAGATCACCTCGGATATGGAGGCTAGTCACAACTAACAACAGCTTACAAAGATAACATGTAAAACCATTATACTGGCAGTTAAAAAGAGTGGCTACGAGTTTTCTTGCCCGTTTTTTCTCAAGGTTCTACCTATTGCATTGCGAACGTGGCAGTAAATGTAGAATCATCTAGTAATTAACTTAAATTTTTGACGTTCATAAGCGTCACTTTGTGGCGTAAATGAATAAATGATTTTGACTTTTGAGTTTTGACTTTTGACAACAGATGCTAGCCAACTGCACGAGACATAAAAATATCATGGTCCACGAGTGTATTCTCATAAAAAATCTACAATCGATTCCCTCTCATATACGAGATGCAAATTTTTTGGGAGGCAGCGATAGCCTAGTGGAGATACCAACAGACTGCCATGCAGAGGGTATCGGGTTCGAATCCACGGCGCGCACCAATGACTTTTCGGAGTTATGTACGTATTAAATTGTAAATTATCGCTTGTCCCGTGGCTCGAGAGCATGTTAAGCTGTCGGTCCCGGTTGTCATGAATATCTTTGACAGACGTTATAGGGGGTCAGTACCTCTTAATAAAACTGACACTAGTCTAAACCATGGAATCCCTTCGTGTTGCGGAGGTCAGACAGGCAGTCGCTCTGTGGAAAAGCTAATATTCAGCCAAATCCAGTTAGACTAGTAAGCGGACCCCAGGCTGAAACTGGGATAACGGTAGGAGGATGATGATTGGAGGACTTGGACCAGTAAATACTCTGCTTCGAGAAAATCTCACGGAATGATTAACTGTCTTGGAACCCGCAAGCAATTTAATCGGCGTTATATTAGAAGAATTAGAAAATAAATAACTCCTCCTCTCGCCTTAGCAAAGCAAGAAACAAAGGCAAAGATAAAATACGTAACAGTGAGAAGAGATAAGCGATAGGTTCTTGTAAATAAAGATGAGTTGCTTAATTATTCATTCAGATATTCCTTCAGATATCAAAACTATATCTTTGAAGATGTCATTATCAGAATTGTTTATTTATACAGTTACTACATATCGTGCTACAGGTGTATTAAAGATAGTCACATCTTATATCTTATCTTATACTACTATATAAAGCTGAAGAGTTTGTTTGTTAGTTTGTTTGGTTGAACGCGCTAATCTCAGGAACTACTGGTCCGATTTCAGAAATTCTTACAGTGTTAGATAGCCCATTTATCGAGGAAGGCTACAGGCTACATATATAACATCACGCTATGAGCGACGGGAGCAGAGCAGTAAGCCTTAAATAACGCGGGTGTAACAGCGGGCATCCTCTAATTATATTATAAGAATTTTTAAAATATATGACTAGGTAGCACTACCCAACCAAGGGTTCGAACCTAAAACTTCAAAAGCCACAGTCATATATCACAAAACCCAATAATTCAGTTGTGATTATTATCTATGTATACGCGACGCACGCAATTACGTTATTAAGGCGCTTTACCTAGTCAAAATAGGCTTCACAAAACAGTTTTTTAGCCAAATGTATACATTTTAGAGCAGCTAAAAAAATATATGTTAATCTTGATCATATTTATGGGGGGACCATTGTGTTCAAAACACGCTTTCGGTAAATTTTCTCGATAAAAAAAAACCATAAAATAACCATTTAAATTGAAATTGTAGCAATTGTAACTGTATTATTTATAAACAAATCTTGATAATATTAATAACAGTGATGTAATATATAATAATAAAGGGAACTGTTGTTTTTATTTATCGATTGGAATAAGATATTTGTAAGGATTAATGTATTTAATGATAAATAACTCGTTCTGAACGTCCCGTCGTCATCGCGCTTCTCTTTCTTATGTATACAATCCGACAGTGACAGCAACAGTTGAACTCAGTGTACTGTATGTAGATACGTTCCTTTATTTTATAACAGGCAACAGCGATTTCCCATGCAATGTTTTTAAGGAAACGACGCGAGAAAATCATTATTTAAGTACACTAAAAAATATACGAACTATTTAATACAATACATTTATTGTTATTTATTTATTAACATTTACAAATCTTATTAACAAATAACTGTAAAAAAGTAAGTTTCGTATTTCGTGTTTTGATGCAAATAAAAAAATGCAGTTCTAGTTATTTCCATTTACGAAACTACAGAAATGCTTTCACGTCATGCGTTTTATAGATAATAATATAATATTGAACAATTATAAGTCCGATATTAATATTTACACCTCTGCCTACCCCTTCGGGGATACAGGCGTGAGACTAGAAAAAAGTATATATATAAGTCCGAAAGTCATATTATAAACAGAATTTTAAAAACAATGTGTTTACAAAACATACTTCGGTAAAAGAGGAACGCATTTGACATGTCCCAAAAACGAAGTGCGACTCACAAAAGAAAACTTAGTTAAGAAAATTAATTAAAAAAAAACACATGACAATAAAAAACAAAGATACAGAATCAGAAAATAATAAACATGCTATACCTTTGGCAGTTATAAATATTTAGAAATATTTTGTTCTTCTTTTGGAACAAAAGTTATAACATATTTTTTTCAGTTTATTTTTCGTTGATTTCAATAATATATGGTTTGAACTGGTTACCTGTTTGTTCCAGAGCCTCCACAAAAGTCACGGGGGTATCATCACTGTCACTTTTGGCGGTCATGGCGCCGTCTGGTCTGATCGCCACCACGCACATAACTACTGAACGAAAGCTTCCCTCGATACTATTTCAAAGTCGGCGAAAGCTTAGCGCACAGTCACAGAAAAAAACGTTTGTGACAACCAGCGCACAGCTGCGGAAAAAAATGTTAATGAAAAACGTCTTGCTTGGGGGAGATACTTTATAGTACTGAGTGATGATGAAATACTACACAATGTTAGCGGTTCTGAAGGCAATATTGATACGTTGATAGCGCAGATTGACATGTGGCTTCAATTACTCACACGGTTGCGGGAGTCTACAACGAGTGCAAAAATAAATTGACAGATCGACACATATCGACCTTTTCATTAAGAGTGCACTTAAACTCAACGTATTTGGTGTCAGCGGTTTTTTTTGGGAACGATCGCGGTTGAAATTTTATTTTTAAACATATTATTATTCATCCCGAGTAGCGGGATAAAAAGAACGCTAACGCCTAATATGAGCCTTGGTTTTAAAATAATTTAAATCGCGTTGTTGACTGAGTTTTTTATGGTTTTAGTCGGTATACAAATCTGTCTAGCTGTAAGTTTTAACCCGACTGCGCCAGAAGGAGGGTTATGTTAATTATAAATAACTAGAGGACGCCAGCAGCTACGCCTGCACATTTTTTTTAATTTATCTGTTTTGACTGATCCCGTGGGTATTTCGGGAAATCCCTTCTTAGTGCACCCCTACGGTTTTCCAAATTTCAGCTTCCTGCGCCCAATAGTTTTGGCTGTAGCTTGTCTGTCAGTCAGTCAGTAACGCAAGGATTTTATATATTATGATAATTAAAGTATAAACTCTTGTTATACAGCAAGTTTGATAAAGCAAGAACTATCAAAGAAATTTTCGAGTGGTAGAACCACATATGTAGGTTCCAGGATAAATGGGTGGCTTACAGAATACCGACGGCTAGTAGCCGTACATATACTTTTCTTTTTTTGTTCTTTTTCTCGTTCGTCCTTGTGTTTTAAAGATGGTTAAACGATTCTAGCTCATTTCTCCCTTTCGGGGACCCTTCAGGGTTGGCTATTCGAAAGTGATGATTCGCATATTCATCACTAGTGTGTTAACATCCGTGCCACGACTACTATCTTTACTACATTAGAAATATAGAAGAGAAAATTACTAACCCAGTGCACCATTACTGTTCACAACTGAATTGACTGTACGGTTGACGTAGTGGTTTAAGCGGTCGCCTCGGCGCTTCGATTCTCACGCGAGACAACACTTTGTGTGATCTACAAATTGTTGTTTCGAGTCTGGGCGTTCTGTGTCCGTTGATTGAATGTTCGTGAAGTCCCCCGCGACACAGGAATTTCTTCCTAGTGAGGAAGTTGTCTTTAAAAAGAAAAAAAAGACAGTCCGTATGCCATATTACAGCAACATGGACTGTTTTGTTGATGTTTTTTTTTGCATCTGCGACAAACGAGCAGACGAATCGCCTGATGGTAAGCGATTACCGCCACCCATGGACACAAGCAGCACCAGAGGAGTCACAAGTGCGTTGCCGCCCTTTGGGTTGGAAAAAGTGATAGATAGTTGGAGTGGGATGAGAAAGAAGCAATAGGGTAAGGGGCCTCCGGTACTGTCCCTCACCGAACGAAACGCAACAGTATAGGTACTGTTACTTTACGTCGATTTTCTGTAAGAGGGAAGTACTTCCCCGGTCGAGCCTTGTTTACCCTACCACTAGCTGTTTAGGACGTGGCTTGATGACGTACTGAGTTCTAATGTTGCATTATGTAAAATTGAAAATTATTGCTAGGCAACTATTATATTATGTTAAAAGTTATTGAATTACTTCTCTTTCTCACAGTCTACAATACATTGACCCTGGGCACAAAAAATATATTGAGTCGTTTAATAATATAATAAGTACTAATTACTTTGTATCCTAATTAAAATAAATGCGTCATTCATAGAGACATTTTATTACGCTCAAAACATGTAAATAAGTATTTTAACTTTTAATTTTAGTTTAATTTACATAAACTTAGATATTATGATAAGATTACGTTAGTATTTACATAAATTGTAAAGCAATGTTAGTACAAATAAAAAAATGCGTTTATTTTTCGAAATACGAAAATTAAATGCACTTTTTTATTCTCTTTCGGGATACGTAGGTATCATGCATCCTTGTTTAAAGTGGACTTGACTGCACGGTTGGCGTAGTGGTCTAAGCGGCCGCCTCGCCGCTTGACACTGCGCCGAGTGTCGTGGGTTCGATGCCCACACGAGGCAACCCTTTGTGTGGTCCATAAATTGTTGTTTCGAGTCTGGGTGCTCATTGTGACCGTTGGTTGTATGTTTGTAAAGTCCCCCGCGGTACAGGTTTCATTCCTATTTGTAAAGAAAAGAAAAATAAAAAGGTACTCGATATTTTTGGATGTTGCCGGTATGGTCCCATGCCGGTGGCCAGCCCTCATTCAACGTAATAAAACATGGAGACACTTGAGCAAACACTGCAGAAAAAAGTGTTGATGAAAATAAATATTTTCACTTTTACTTTTTCCTACGGGATATAATAAAATTGTACTAGCAGGGGGAAAATGTAAATTTAATATTAATAACCACGAAAGTTGCACTATGTGATCATTTGGAATTAGTAAGAATAATATTTAATCATATATTATTTTCTTTTATCAGCGCTTATAGTTTATCAGATGCGTCGCCAAAATCATTGAAAAGAAGATAAGGCTGCACATCACTGCCTACCCCTGGGTGCTAAAGATGCTTGAATCTACATAACAATTTATAACAAGCAACAAAAGCGCGTTCTTAAAAGTCACTGTACGCCGTTCCTAAGACACGCTGAATGCAACTTCAGATCGCGCGTCACTGAAATCTACGTACCTAAACAACGAACGAACTTCATTACACATTATACATTGCTTGGTAACCAACATCGTGCCCAAAAACTCTTAGTAGAAAATCGCCAATGGAGATTGAAGAAACAGTGACGATATAATACACGTGGCAGAGTGCCAATAAGGAACAAATTGGGTTAGCAAGGCTAAATGACGTCATAATACCTATACATATGAATCTATATAATTAAAAATGAATAATAACATAACTTCACGCCTTTTATCCCCGAAGGGGTAGGCACAGGTGTATTACACATTCACACTTCGCCAGTTATGTATGCACGTGGGATATCACGGTCAGCCCGCGGCTAAGCAAGTCGACATTGAGGCAAATAGGCGAAGACGTTTCGCTGAACTTGACCAGGTTTTGAACAGAGTCTCACAGTGGGGTGCTGAGAACCTGCTCGAGTTTAACGCCAAGAAAACACAGGTGTATGCATTCTCATCAAAAGTGTCTCCATTCCTTTCCGAAGCCTCTCTTCTGGACACTCCACTACAAGACACACGTTACAAGACAGTCTCAATATCCTCGGTATAGACATACGCCATAATCTCAACCAAAAGAACTAGTAGTAGTAAGTATTCTTTATTGTGAACCATAGGTAATGTACATGATACACAGACATGCCGTATTCTCAGTAGCAGCACGGAGTCTGGTGGGTGATGTGCCCGGTAACGGCAATGGGCTCGCCCCCTATTACGTGGGACTTAAAAATTCATGGCGAAATATGGGTGTAATATTACACCTCTGCCTACCTCTTCGGGGATGTAGGCATGAGTCTATAAAAAAAAATTAATATTTAATATATAATACAGATATTGCAATTTTAAAATTATCCATTTCAGCTATGTGCCGCCCATTGGGCATACAAAAGTTACATTAATTTAAACTAGGTACAGTACTCGCCAATCTTTATGGCCGCTCTGAATGTAGCCATCGGTACGAACTTGCGCATGGTACAGTCGGGTGGACAATTGGACATGTCATAACCAAGCAAATATATTTGTAATTATTGAAAATTAAAATCTTCAGTTACGTTGTTAGATTAGCTATATTATATTGTTTAATTACATATTCAATCAAATTCGAGTAATGTAAATTCAGTTAGGTGAAGGGACTTTTAAGCCTAGACTTCTTTCCTTCTTCATAAACGTTACTACCTACGTCATACACTATTTTTCGTGTTTGGCGACGTAAGACATTAAAACGACCGCAAGGCATGATCAATGACAATGGTAACTGTATCAGTACAAATAACAACAAGAAACAACGATAGCAATGAGAAACAATAAAGAAGTACCACTACGAAACTATTTTAAACGCGACGATACCACATGAGTAAATAAAACGATACTGTCAGAGCTCAGCGATTATGTGAGTCGTGTACGAACGTAGCACACTCACACTAACGCGCGGGAGGCGAGGACGCTAGCGGGTGGAAGGCAGCGCGCGCGGGCGTGCCCTGCCTCCACGCCCCGCGTACGTCCCGCTGATACCTGATTTTGTGTTCTGCGCAGCGCAATGCGGCTATGTTCGGAGCGGCCATAAAGTTTGGCGAGTACTGTACTTAAATATATTTAGTAGTTTATGTCAATATAAATACAATTGTCACAGACATTACAATAATCAGGTAATAATTATGTAGAAGTAGAGTATTGACCATATGATCAGGTATTCTAATAATAGGTACATGTTATGTAGCGAAATGGAGCAGTGATTTATCATTTATGTAGTCTTTTACTGAGTAGTAACATTTACTGATTAACAAGTCCTGTAATTGTTTTTTAAATTTAATTACTTCTGTTAACATTGATTTCTCTCGGTATATTATTAAAAATACGTGACGTTGTACAAAATAAACTACATCGAGGGTGTCATTAAAACAGCATCCCGTAAACTCAGAGTCCTGAACAGAGGTGAGGAGGTTTTTCACGCCAGTGCAGTTGAGTCTGCTATACAAGACTTTGGTTCGGTCTTGCGTTTAATACTGCTCTCGGATCTGGAATGGCTCCGCTCAGTATCTATTGGACGCCCTCGACAGGTTGCAGCGGCGTGCTGTTCGTATCATTGGGGATCCTGAAGCTACTAGGACCCTTGAGTCCCTGCAATTCCGCAGAAACGTTGCCTCAATGGCTGTTCTTTACCGCCTTTATCACGGTGAGTGCTCCGAAGAACTCTTCCAATTAATCCCACTCTCTCCTTTCCTTTCCAGAACAACACGATCCGGGCTAAAGTGCCACTCTTACACGGTGGAACAGATACCGTCTCGCACTAAGCGATTCGGTGCCTCCTATCTTTGCCGAACCATTAGGGTAAGGACACCAAAGAGTACGCGCTACCAAAGAGTACGCAGTGCTTTCTGTAGATTAATTTTTCCGAAATGGGAACCTTACTGCCACATGTCAGTAGCATCTGTCAAGTCAATGTGAAGGACGACAAATTGCATCGCTAAGGTATTTATTATGAATTTTATAGCTAAAAATTGATTTTAGTGGTGTTTGATCTTAATATTCATCATTTTTAAACATAATTTGTAAGCGTTGTAATTATTTTGCATTCATCGACTGTGATTTTACTAGACATTTGTGTATCGAACTTTGATTCTTTTAAGAGGTTATGTCGCCATTATACGTGCTTTGTAAAATAATAAGGTTTATGCTCAAAAACGCGTATTAGCTAAGAGTACGCACCCAAAGAGTACGCATGCGTACTCTTAGCTTGTATGAAGTGAAAATTAACAGCATGCTTGTGTTTTGAGCCTTATTAATTATTATTTTACAGGACGAACAAGATGGGAAAATATAAAAGAAAATCTGATAGAAAATTATTTTTTACGAAGGACATCTTAAAGGAAATAAAGGAAAAAATTGCAAGAGGTCAAAGCAAGAGGTCTATTGCAGAATCATTTAATATTCCGGAAGCAACTTTAAGAAAAAGGCTAAAAGCCGACACCGTTCCCGAGTCCCTCGGTAGATTTAAGAGCGTTTTTGGCCCCGACTTAGAAATAAGCTTGGCAGATCATTGTCGAAATTGTCAGGGTTGATGACTTAACCTTACTCTCATGCGCACTCTTAGCTTGTATGAAGGGTTGTCACTGCGTATAGGTCGGTTCACGAAAGATGACCACTGCGCAGAAATAATTTTTTTTAGGTCCCCGTGGAGGTGCGGGGTGAGGCGCGGGTGGAGTGCCAATGGCGTGGCTCCGTTCTTGACGCATTCCCTAAATGCGTCAAGAATGGAGCTACGCCATTGGTGCACGAATGTACATATGCGCGACGGCCGCCATTTGTGGTCAACTTTCGTGAAATTCAAATTTTCTTTACAATACAGCACCCTAAGAGTGCGCACGAGACGAGTATTAAGTTTAAGACTATTTTTAATTAATTTGAAACTGTTACTGTAAATTAATAATTAACATTATGTTCCTAAATGACCAAAGTTTAAATTTAATAAGAAGTACAAAGTGTTACTTATTGTAAAGTTGATTTTTTAATAAATAAAAGTTTACAAAATGCGCACTCTTTGGTGTCCTTACCCTAAGATATGGAACTCATTACCTGCCCACGTGTTCCATTATTCCTATGATCCTGGGTCTTTTAAAAGGGGCGTGGAATACCTTTTCTCTATGCCATCGAAGTAGGCCATAATCATGCCATTGTTACTCTATTAATATTTTATTGGCATGATGACTTTTGCTATGGGACTCCATGTAACCTTAAGATCAGGCAGCATTGAGTAATTTTGATAAGCATCAATAAATAAATGGCCTTCACAATAAGGACTTCACTGTCAGCTTACCATCAGGCAGCGTGAAGTCAATTTGACAGGTTTTTTTAATAATAAAAATAGACCTCCCTTTAATATTTACTTTTTTATATTTAATTATTTATTTTGAAAGGTAATATACAACTACATTCTGTGAATTTTTTAAGCGTCTACCTGTTACCGTCAGTGACATTGAGCAAAAAATACGATAAAAAACACGTTTGTTGTATGGGAACATTTTTAATATTTAATTTTTTTATTTTTAATATTTGTTATTATAGCGGCAATGGAAATAGGTAGGTACATACTTAATTTGTGAAAATTTCAGCTTTCTAGCTATCACGGTTTATGAGATACAGCCTGGTGACAGACAGATAGACAACGGAGGCTTAATAATAGGGTCCCGTTTTTACATGAATGCCCAAAAAAAGGAGTGTAATCAGGATTCATGTACCTATGTATATATGTAATTACCTTTTGGGTATGGAACCCTAAAAAACCTTTCTGCATGATAGTATCTTTATGTTGGGAAGGGGTTTGATATTAAAACACCCTCCCGCAGTGTGGGCCGGGCCTACTTCACAAAAGGTACCCGCCTGTCCAAATTCTCAATCTTATTTCTGATGTCCGTGTGGTGACGGATTAAGAATACGGAATGTCACCACCCCATATCATCCTATGGGTGTCGTAAGAGCCGACAGAGGGAGCAAATTATGCAGAGAACAGCACTGTAAGAGAAGGAAAACTTGATACAAACCCTATGCCAACCCGTTTGGCCAGCGTGGTATAGTAGGCCAATTCCTCCTTTCAAAGGAGAGGCCTAGTCCAGCAGTGGACTGTTAGAGGCTGATGATGATGAAATTGTGGAATGAAGAAATGAAGACTTGTGTGTGTCTCTGCATAGGTACCTGGATGATAGATACATATTTAGATCCAATAAGTAGCATCAATAATTAGCACATTATGCTGCTGCCGATGAAATCGCAGCAAGTATTAAAAGACATAAAATTAAGACAAGATGATGTCAGTACTTTAGACTAAGTTGCTATTCCAGTTTTTTTTACATTAACGATAACGAATATTAAAGCCAAGCTGTCTTGTGGCCTCGTGTAAAATGAAACACGTGTTTAGAAATATAATATGTATTTGTTGAAAAGTTATTGGCTTGAATGACATTACATTTACTGGTTTGATATCGATTGATCTCAACAATCAATTTTGCTCTCTTGTGTTTTATTTGCTACTGGTATAGAATAGTCAGAGTTATAGACTGATGTATTGCTTGGCAACAAGCACTTTTTATATGCAGAAATGACATAGGTAGTCCAATATAGCAGGACCCCGAGGGTTGTTTATCAACACGCAATAAATTCATTTATAGAAATCCTTTAGTCCAAGATATGGGCCGATATACCACAGGAAGACTTAAAAAAAATAATTTCTCGATTGCCCCGTGACCGGCACGTTTTAAGCAATGAGGGTGTTTGATGTTTCTTCTACCACCAGACGGCGCTTAGTATGCGTCAGATCCAAACTGACGTCAGATATGTACAGACGCGGACACACACATAATACACAGAAACAGAGACATACGAAAATATACGGCCCGGCCTTTGACAGTTTTGACAGGTTTCTGGACCTGATGCCTCAGTGCTGCCGCATAGTGAGCATCATTTCAGAAGACCATTTTCGAAGATAATTTCATTAGTACTGGCTGTCATGAATAAAATGTTACTGTTGTTTGGGGGTGTCAAGACCCTTGAATATACTGAAACAGGTATATGCCATGGAGTATATCACTTATGTACACATACCTAAGTACATTAAATGCATACTATAAAACAATGAGAATAATACAAAGCTGAGAATGATTTTTTTTTATTTATTTATAGTCTCACGAAAGGGTAGGCAGAGGTGTAAATATCACACCCACATTTCGCCATGAATTATTAGGTCCCACGTAATAGGGGGCGAGCCTATTGCCGTTACCGGGCACATCACCAAACTCCGGGCTGCTACTGAGTATTCGGAAAAACCCAGTAACACTTTTTGCCCGACCCGGGAATCGAACGCGGGACCTCCGTTCAGCAGTCGCATACGCTATCCACTGGACCACAGAGGCAGGCTGAGAATGATATTATGCAGAATACAGATTGTCACCACCCCATATAATCCCATGGGTGTCGTAAAAGGCGACAGAGGGAGCATAAGTATTATGTGCAGAACAGTTCTGCAAGAGAAGGAAAACTTGATACAAACCCTATACCAACCCGTTTGGCCAGCGTGATATAGTAGGCCAATTCCTCCTTTCAAAGGAGAGGCCTAGTACAGCAGTGGACTGTTAAAGGCTGATGATGATGAAATTGTAGAATGAAGACTTATGTGTGTATCTGCATAGGTACCTGGATGATAGATACATATTTAGATCCAATAAGTAGCATCAATAATTAGCACATTATGCTGCTGCCGATGAAATCGCAGCAAGTATTAAGACATAAAATAAAGACAAGATGATCTGTATGCTTCCTTAACCGACAGCAGGCTCAGGACCATTGACACCATGCATATTTTCAGGCCAATAAGGCAACCAAGGCTATTACGTCATTTGCATTGAAGGTTCAAACCCAAGTTTCCGTTGGAGCGAAGTCACTTTTCGACGCACCGTACGTCTTTCACCAAGAAAAAATGCGCACGGCTCGTACCCACTACGTACAGTCGATAAACTTCCCACTAGACCACCATAAGGGCGAGAATCGCTCAGCAAGACATCGTCGCTTCCAGTGGAATTATTCCGATCTGTCACCCCGCTTTGTCCCCTTGGGGGGACAGATCGGAAAAAAAGTTTGATCTGTCCCCCTGTTAGCAATGAGGGGACAGTTCGAACTTTATTCACTCTTTAACGGTTTCATTTGTCCCCCTATCACTGATGAGGGGACAGTTCGAACTTTATTCACTAGTTAACGGTTTCATCTGTCCCTCTATCACTGGTAGGGTGACAGATAAAACTTTTTATTTCTGTTTGTCCCCCATATAATTTAATATATTAATTCTTAAAAGTAATTCCACACATACAGCAACATTACATTTAATTAAAAACTAGTGGTTTAGGTTTATAATCATCTGTATTTAAATAAGTCAAGTTACAAATATTTCTTTTGTTTTTCTATTAATTAGCCACAGTCCCATAAATCACAGTACGTATAGAAGATACAATTACAATCAGTCTTCTGATTTGACATAAGTCAACTTAATAACAATAAAAAATACACTAATTATAAGAATATTTTGTTTTGTTCCTGATTGATAGAATCAGTCACAGTCCGATAAATCACAGTAGGTATTGTACATATTATAATCAGTCTTCTGATTTGACTTCATGTAGCCTTGTTACAAATGAAAACTCTTAAATAATAATAAACTTAAGGTTGTAAATAATCTCAAAATATAAATTAACGAAAGTTACAAATGAAAACTTTTAAATAAACTAATAATAAACTTAAAGTTGTAAATAATCTCAAAACATAAATAAACGAAAATCACTAGTATAACGAATTTTAAAACTTTTCCAAAGGTCGTAAGAATAAAATATAAATAAAATATCTATCGCAACTTCTCCAACAAGTGACCAATAGTAATTTCACCACCTATAAACTGCATTTGACAATTACGTATATATTCGTCTTTCATAATATTTGTCTTTGTACGACAATTCGACGTCGGAGGTAATTGGTTTTGGATCTGTTGTGATACGACACTATAAAAAGCTGCATCCTTTTCTAGAATAACTAAAAGCATATTTAAGTTGGGATTTTTTTTTCCAATTGCTTTATTTAATCCATGGTGCCAGCCTTCTAGAAAATTTGTAGTACGATGACGTTCATTAAAAACACACCATATCTTTCTATACTCAGCATCATGCGGTCTAATCCATTGTTTGATCATATACAAACGAAATTTCTTGCTTTTATCATCATCTGGACTTTCTGATGCGATGTATGACCATCCATTTAAAATATCATTATCAGGTATCAGTGGAAGTACGGCACTCAGTGCCACTTGTCTTTTCAAAAGTTTTGACTTAGTTAGCCCAAGAGCTGCTCCTTTCTTCCACACAGCTTTATTATAGTGAAAGAAACAACCTTTTACTGTGACTTCTGGAAAAACCTTTTTGATAGCGTTCATTGCTGGAATTTCATAGTCTGTTTTATAGGTTTTGGGTTTCCACTCTGGGATTTGTGACTTAATCATGTTAAATAAAATTTCCTAGCTCTTCTGATCCTTATGACTCATTAATGAGTAAACTACTGGCACAATATCGGTATTCATATTTTTACTGCCGAAGTCTGCATGTACAGTATAAATCTGTAGAAATGGTTTCGGGCAGCTTTTAAATGTTCCGTCACTTAAAAAGTCTTCTAAAGTACTAATTAGGTTTCTCATGTACTCGGCACAAAAAATTATTATTCTATAACCTTCATGACTGTAGTCAGCTAATACAAAAGGTATAAATTTGGGAGGTATTATTACTTCGTCAAGATCATTAAAAAATATTTTTTTCATTTGTATTGTATCATTCCGGGTTTTATATAAGGTACTCTTAATATTTTTAAAGGGTGGTATTTTTGTAATTAAATTCAGACCATCATCTTTCATAGAAGCTAAGGCTTCTTTGTAAATTTTTGGTACACTTTCACATGCTTGAGATGCGGAAATATCTTGTTTAACTTCATGTAATTTTTGATCCATTATATTTTTGGCGAAATCAGGAGCATGTGAGTGTGGAGTTTCCTTAACAACAGCATTATGCTGTAACAAAATATAAGGTTGTAATTCAAAATTCAAAAAAGGGTTAGCGCATGACTCAAGAAAAGGCCCTACGATATGAAAAAATACTTGACGTAGCATGAAAAGTTTTCTTTTAATAGATAAAAGAAATCAATATAAAGAATGCTCCGTTAGAACTTTTTTTAATTTTTATTAATACGTTGCCCCACAAGTTTGTTTCTTTTCCACAGCTGAAAGAGTCCGTAGACTCGAGTATTTGATATAAAGATTAACTTGATACCTTACGCGTTTCTGAGAAAAAAGGTCTCGACAGACAGACATAGTGACATACGGACAACAAAGTGATCCTATAAGGGTTCCGTTTTTCCTTTTGAGGTACGGAACCTTAAAAACGACATATTTTTTTTATTATAAAATTATTGTACAGAATATTTTCTACAATAAAGCTTTATGAATCACTTGACAGGTACATCTACTTTTCTTACCTGAATGTTTACTAATCCACGACAATGTTGTCTTCTTTGGTTACACTCGTAGACTGTTACTCCATTTTTTAAACTCTTCTTTTTATAATATTGATGACCGGCGTGTAAAAGCACCTGGCCACCACCTCTTTTTATAAAAGACCATTGGTTGTCTACTGTAGCAGAAGTACCAGGTATGTTATTGAATTCCGACATGTTATCGTAATCTGAAAAACAAATATTGGTGCTCAATAACTTTTGTTCTATGTTTTCAAAAAATTTGCATTAAAACTTGCTAACAATTGCCAAAAGTCGTATTGTGTGTAGTGTACATACGTATACGTGCATATGAACTTACCTCTGTCTGTAATTTCCTCTCAGTTTAATGATACTGTGCCATAGTTCGGTTGAAAACTACCTACTTAGTAATATACACACTTCACTCAAATTTAATTATTACCAACAATTTAACACTGACGTCTCACCTTCAAAAATGGTAAATTTGCACTAGTTCTCTTAGTAATGCGCATGATTGCGGCTGCCCATAAAGCCCCATGAGTAAGAAAGAGAGAGAGAACCGAAACTTGTTTGCTTGTTTTGAAATCTATTGTTTATTTGCACCGAGTAAATTCCCGGAAGAGCCGGCTTTTTTGGAAACAATAATGGAGTGCAAGTAATTCTCAACCATATTTTATAAATCTTAAAGTTGTTATTCGCAAAATAAGTTTTGATATTAACTATAGTACCACTGACATACAGAGCACAGACAGACATTTTATTTTGTTTGATAACTCTTACAGGAATGAAAACCTCAAAACTTGAATTTATTTAAGTACTTTATTTCTGAATAATACAGAATTAATTACCTTAATAGAAGCTACAATATTATCTAAACACGTAAAATTTTCTTATTAGGAATATTTCCTCATCTAAAAGTTAACATATTGTTAGTAAAAATTAACATTTGTAATATGAAGTCTAATCAGAGGACTGCTTATTACACCTGGAATACCTACAACGTGATTTATGGGTCTGTGACTGGTCGATACGGAAACATAAGAAATATGTATTTATAATTATTTATTTAAATACAGGTCGATATAAATCCAAACCACTAATCTTTTATTTGATTCTTGAAAGTAAGCCACTAGTCTTTAATTTAATGTAATTTTGCTGTATGTGTAGCATTATTTTTAAGAATTAATATATTAAATTCTATGGGGGACAAATAGGAATAAAAAGTTTTATCTGTCCCCCTATCAGTGATAGGGGGACAGATGAAACCGTTAACTAGTGAATAAAGTTCGAACTGTCCCCTCATCAGTGATAGGGGGACAGATGAAACCGTTAAGGAGTGAATAAAGTTCGAACTGTCCCCTCATTGCTAACAGGGGGACAGATCAAACTTTTTTTCCGATCTGTCCCCCCAAGGGGACAAAGCGGGGTGACAGATCGGAATAATTCTTCCAGTGCTACTTTACACACACATTGACACTCGTATACAAAATCTGTTTCTAGTGTGCCTCGACTCTATGAGCGAGCCAAGGGAATTTTTTTCAAGCTGGTCTAGCGCTGACTTCTTTGATTGTAAGCTTGGCTTCAACACCTCATGACCTGAAGCGGATACTCATTTCGCCATGTGGACGGCGTGGCCTTGGTCATCAGTGAGACTGATCCTCAAAACATTGACTACATTAAAATTTATCAATAGACTTGAATAATGAAGAGTAGCGCCTGAATGTTTTGGAACGGCAATTTATTATTCAACGTACTGTTTCATCGATTTATAAATCTTACTAGACGAGTCTGCGGTTACACCCGTGTTCTTTAAGGCTACTGCTCCGTTCTCTTCGCAAGCGCCCCTTGGCAACGCCCTAATTCTAGCTAATCTTCATAATAGCTCTTTTTACCCATTTGTATTCAGCTGAATACCAATTAATACAATGGTTAAGTGGCCCTCTGCACTGGCAATGGGCGTTGTTGTAGGTTCGATTCCCAAAAAGTAAGGTACTGAGTGAGCTCTCTCTTCCTGACGTAGTAACTTCAACTTAAAACTTAAAGCGTAAACAGCTTTTGTACATAATTAAGTAGGTAGGTAATTTACCTACTTTTTGTTTTTAGGTGGGCTATTAAATCCCAATCAGAATCTGTCGCCAAATATCCAAGAAGTAAAGTATACCTTACGGCTTGGCCACGCGGACCGGCGACGCGACCTGCGACACGACCGGCGACGCGACAATTCGCGCGACGCGAAAAACATGCCACGGGGACACGCGTTGGCCGTCGCGACCATTGTAGACCAGGAGCGAGACGACATTAGCTGAGATCTTTTTATGAAATTTAGCTCGACATTGTACGGACTTTGTACTTAATACGAATTTTGAATTGTTAATTATCGCTTGTCCCGTGCCTCGGAGAGCACGTTAAGCCGTCGGTCCCGATTGTCATGAAGATCTTTGACAGTCGTTACAGGGCGTCAGTACCTTCTAAAAATAAACTGACACTAGTCTAAACCATGGAATATCGCTATGCCTTCGGGTTGCGGAGGTCAGACAGGCAGTCGCTCTGTGGAAAAGCTAATATTCAGCCAAATCCGGTTAGACTAGTAAGCGGACCCCAGAATGAAACTGGGATAACGCTAAGAGAAAGAAGATTGTACGGACTTTGGTGCCAATATCACATTTGTTTTAACCCGGCAATCGAACCCGAGACCTCATGATCCGCTTACCTTACCGATACCGCAAGATCGCAGAGGCAGACTTGATATTGTGTACCTAACCACGGTATTGAAATCTATAGGTACTGTATTTTATCTTTATACAAACGATCGGAACGCGATTTATACCTCCGAGCGTCAGGCTCGGTACCTACCTAACCTACTGCATACCAAACTCAAGGCGCTTCGGTATACATTCTGTAGGTACCTACTGAATGCGTACTAAGCCGACGCTTGTAGGTATTGTAACTCGAGTTTTGAGTTAAAATACTGAAAAGCTTATGTAGGTAAGTGTGATCTAACTAACTAGGCAAAATCTTACTTAGGTATTTTGAAATCACAGACAGACACTTCAACTTTATTTATACTGTATACATTTATATAGATAACATCCAGACGTTCCAAATAGCTAGCCTAACAAAAAATTCTAAGAATAATATCATGCTCGCGGAGAAATAAACTAAAAATTTTATACTCACTCAGCTCCGGCGCTAGTCGCCGCGACTACCGCTCGACGCCGTGGCCAAAGAGTACAATATTATATCTAAGAAAGCCGTGGCGTGCGCCGTACTAATTCATAACATAAGGTACATTTTTGTTTTGGTCGCGCGACATGTCGCGCGACTCGCCGCGGCACCGCTTGGTGCTATTCGCCGGTCGCGTCGCGCGAATTTTCGCTGGAGCGAATTGTCCGTGGCCAGGCCGTAATATAGGTAAAACACAAATAATAAATTACGTTACAAGTAAATAATGTAATTTATTCATTATTAAAAGCGTTAGCTAAATACTCATACATTTGTCATTTTCAACCACGTTTTCAACGTCAATTATTACCATATTACATTTGGACTTCTTTTTAATTTTTAAATCACAGATAAGAACACGAGTTCTCAATAAAAAAGGTTTGATTATCAAATAAAAAAATCTTTTCGTTAAGTCGCTTACTTCAAATGCTTATTTCTCTTTTAAAGAGGAATATTTAAGTAAATATAATAATAATCTTATATTACAATTGGATAATAATCTATAATAAATACAAAATGTTCTTAAAATTACGAGATCTTATACTATCTTAAAGTATTTAAGAAACATTTATAATGATTGAGGAAATATTTAGGAATTGTTGCCTATAGATATTTCTCACAGAAAATAACTCCGAAGTCTTATACACGACCATGGAATCGAACCTCAGGATGATTCGCAGGCAAAGGCAAAGGTTCAAACATAATTACGCTATCTTATCAGGGACATTACCGCGTCGTACAATTTAGTATATTCTTTTTTTTTAAATAGACTCACTCCTGTGTCCCTGAAGGGGTAGGCAGAGGTGTAATATTACACCCACCCAATCTTTAGGTCCCACGAAATAGGGTGCGAGCCTATTGCCGTTACCGGGCACATCACCAGACTCCGTGCTGCTACTGAGAATTCGGAAAAACCCAGTAACACTTTTGGCTGACCCGGGAATCGAACTCGGGACCTCCGATCAGCAATCGCATACGCTATCTACTGGACCACGGAGGCAGTTTACGTAGTCTAGTATATTCCCTATAAAAACAAACATGATTTTTAGTAGTAGATAACGTTAAAAACGTTTCTTAATATACAACATAACATATCTTAATACATTACATAATCTTTCAGATTTGTATCGAATATTCTATTTTTATAAAAAAAAAAGGAGATTCTGTTCTTAAAATGTTTAGTTCTAACTCTATGCCACTAAAGACAAGATAAATGAAAAATGCACACTAAACAGTAAAAAAACATATAATACATGTTTATATTTCTGTACCTATATTGTGCCTATAAGTACCTATATAGAGAAATAATTAAATATTATAATCAGAATTTTTTTTAAATGGTTGTCTTATTATTCTAACATTCATATTACATTATGGCTAACAAGATTCGTCCTGAATTTCAAATGGAGTATTAATTTAGTTTACAGAAGCAAAGCACTCCAATTTATACATAGTCACACACAATACATACATACATACACATACATACATACATACATAGACTCACGCCTGTTTCCCCGAAGGGGTAGGCAGAGGCATATTAAACGCCCACTTTTCGCCAGTGTTTTGATCCCACGTAATAGGTGGCGAGTCTATTGCCGCTTATCGGGATATTTTGTTTGCCAGAGCCTCGTCCGTTGATCGGCAGGTGCACCACTTGCAGGTGAGGTTGGCTTGGGACCCTAAGTTCTTGGTGGGAACCTAGATATTCCTGAAGTGGTAGAAGGGAGTAAATGTATATGTCACAATCAACTCTTTGGATGGCGTTCTTGAAACACCTGTCGCTTTTCATCAAGCAATACGCCGTATATAGTGGGTTTGGTTCCTTCACGCGTAAACACTCTTCAGTCAAGTCCTGGCAATGTCATACGTTGAAGAAACTGCAGGATAAGTGCCATAAAACTTAGTGCCTCCATCAATACCAGCACCAATCTCGATAGAGAGTAGACCAAGAAACGCTATCCCAGAAATTGCACAATGCAATAATACTCCTAAGAGTTGAGTTGACCTATCAGCACCGCATCGCACTTTCCTATGCTTCTATCCTTTTCTGTCACTTAGGACCGTCATTTACTAGAGCGAGAAAGAGAGAGGCAACACGAACGCCTTTTCGATTCCGTGGCGTGCTGAAGCGTTCCCTCTCTCTTTCTCGCTCTAGTAAATGACTGTCCTAAGTGACAGAAAAGGATAGAAGCATAGGAAAGTGCGATGCGGTGCTGATAGGTGTAGCTCAACCCTAAGCCTACCTTTCAGGAAATATTAGATGATGTATTCTGTCCATTCGACTACAAGCATAAACATAACCTCCATTCACTCACACAGTCTTCCTTGTATAAAAATATTTTCGGTTTCATATCCATATAGTAAGGAAAGGCGGCTGAGCGGTACGAAATCATGCACCAAGAAATGGCTAGGAAAAAAGTGATATGATTGGCGGAACATCCCTCGCACTGCTTAGCTGTCTCGCTCATACCCGGTGGATATGTTATCTTCTGTCCCTTTCCCTCAATCATTATATATGCGTACGACTTGTCTAAAATACTACATATACGTAGAAATATATCTATCTAGTCCCGTGTTCTTTTCGACAGCGTTATCTTCTGGCTCGCTCTCGCTTTCTTCTTTGTTCTCTTCGAGTTTTAGCACCATGATGGCACCGATTGATACTGTAATTAAAAGTTTTGTTTTGATTTGCTTGCATTATTGATGACAGGCAGCGGTAGCCTAGTGGAGATACCAACAGACTGCCATGCAGAGGGTATCGAGTTCGAATCCACGGCACGCACCACTGACTTTTCGGATATATGTGCGTATTGAACCGTTAATTCTCGCTTGCCCCGTGCGTCAGAGAGCACTTTAAGTCTTCGGTCCCTATTGTCATGAAGATCTTTGACAGTCGTAATAAGGGCGTCAGTGCCTTCTTAATAAACTGACACTAGTGTTAACCATGAAATATCGCTATAACTTCGGATTGGGGTGGTCAGACAGGCAGTCGCTCTCTGGAAAAGCCAATATTCAGCCAAATCCGCTTAGACTAGTAGCGGACCCTAGGTTGAAACTGGAATAACGCTAGGAGGATGAGTGATTGTTACATTCTAGTGACATCTAGCGTAGGCATATCTAGGACTTGGTAAAATTCGCTGTCAGATAACTTGTAGAATAGACAAGTAGAATACCCGCAATGAATAAGGTAGTAGAGCCTTGCTGATTTCAGCATGAATGGGCCGGCTCGACCGGGAAAGTACTACCATCTCACAGAAAATCGACGTAAAGTAACAGTACTTAAACTGTTGCGTTTCGTTCAGTGAGTGAGAGTGCCCGAGGCCCTTTCCCCTATTCCTTCTTCCTCATCCCACTCCTCATCCTACCTCTTTTCCCATCCCCAAGGGGCGGCAACGCACTTGTGACTCCTGTGGTGTTGCTTGTGTCCAACGGCGGCGGTAATTGCTTACCATCAGGCGATCCGTCTACTCGTTTTCCGCCTATTACTATAAAAAAAGTGGATATAGATAATTTTGGACCAACTCCTCAATTACTTCTAATGCACGCATTTGGTGGTAAATTAAAAGCTCCATTTGTTGGTAAATCTAAACCTCACCTTTAAGAGAATAAGGAAATAACAGTACACTTACATGCAAGTAAAGCTCCAACCGCAATGAACGGCGCTGGACATGAGAAGTCTAAGAGCACTCCCACTGCAAGGTTGGACGCCACACCACCAGCTCGACCCCACCAGGCGCCCCAGCAAACGCCAAGGCCACTGCAAATAAAAAGACCTTGTTGTAGAAGAAGAATGGCCTTCGAAGAGCATTGGAGAGAATTGGTTGGAAAGCATATTATCTGGTACACCAGATCGCGTTCAGAAAAACTGGTGTTCTGTTCCAGTGATGAGTAGTGTTTCCAGGCGCTTTATCTATGCAAAGAACTGCTAGAAAATAAAAAAGTTATTTCTCTCTCTCTCTCTCTCTTCAATTTAAGAGCCAAGCTCTTGTCGGTGGAGTTCCTTCCAAAATATATCCTATCTTCAGCCAGTGTTTTGACTTCTTGATACGACGTGACTTTTACCTTTTCTTTCACTTGATCTATGAACGTCCTTCCTGGTCTTCCTCTACCCCTTCTGCCTTCTATCTTGAAAGGAAAAAAGTTATCGTACTGTTGATAAACTTTCCATCCTCCCTCTGCGTAAACATGACCCTGACCTACTGGCATCACAAAAATACATATTTCCTTGCAATGGCAGTACTGCAAATTATCTTATTGGAGAATGGGAACTGCTCGTCCGCGTTCCTCTTCACAATATCTGATTGCCTTTACGCGAAACCTTTACTAGTAATAAAAAGGTAGATTCTAGATCAGTGGGTTTAAATGAACCTCAGTCAAACCAATATATCGCGATAAAATCCGTAAACTGTAGTTTATCTTCCTCTTTACCCACATTTCACCATGAATTTTTAGGTCCCACGTAATAGGGGGCGAGCCTATTGCCGTACCGGCACATTACCAGACTCCGTGCTGCTACTGAGAATTTCCTAACGGAAAAATCCAATAACACTTTGCCTGACCCGGGAATCGAACCCGAGATCTCAATTCCACGCGCACATTAATTTTATTTTCTAACTCTAACCAGTAACCATTTAGGCAAAATACTAACAAATAAAGAATTTAAAAGGAAAATGTGGTCAGGTCAAAGTATCTCTTACCTCAATTTAGGTGGCAGCGCATGCAACAGCAGCCGAATCAGCAGCACATTCCCATTCAGCGACGCGGCGTTAAGCGCTGCAGCCGCTGCCACTCCTACCATATTGAAGCTACTGCACGAGCAGGCAGTGGCAGCGAGGCAGGCGGACGCAAGCGCGCAGACGGCAGTACATGCAATGGCAGCGCGCCTGACGCCCAGAGCTCCTCCCCTGGCGCATAGGAGCGCGCATGCGGCGTTTCCTAGCACGCAGCACGCGCCTACGATAAGCGCTGAGGTAAACACCTGAAACGTGAATGATTTAGTAAGCTAGGTTAGAAAATTCAAACCAAAAAAGAAAAACCAATTTTCTTTTATTCCAAGGCGCCATAACCCAAGGGCTATGATGATACATTGAGCAGCTTAACTGACTAGAAAACGCCTCTTACTAGTTTCAGAATCAATGGGCTAATTAATTTGAAATACCAACTACTTCCTCGCAGAATTCAAATGAAATAACCCAATGTTGTTACATTTGTGGGTTTCTTTCACCAGTTATTCTACTACAAGATTAAACTGTGCGATAATACGATATTTTATTGGCATTTAAGTAGCAACTGAATTATTATCCATCCCAATCAGTATCCTTATAGTAGAATGGACTTCAAAATATGTACTAGGTACTTATCCTTACCTGAAGGAATGGTCCATAATATCTTTGCTTAGAAACAAGTTTTTGGAATTAATGTTATGAATAAATCAATTCAAATTACTCTAGAAAATGTTTAGTAAGAGACTTTATCCTTACATTAGTATCTAGACTAGCATCGCACGCCACAACATGGTCTTCAAGCCGGCTGTCATTCAGTCGCGGCACCGGGACCTCTTTGCCATACGAGTCATGCTTCAGGTCCTTCCATATGGTAGTGGTGTTGATAAGCCTGGAGCTCTCAGGTCTGATGGTGGTAGCTGCGAGCCTGCACTGGGTTCCCTGGATGCGCTGGAGAAGCTCCGGGATCCACATGTTTAGGCCGAAACCACTGCAAAAGGAATGAAGAATAAAGGTGCGATGACTGACGTCACGTTATTCAATTTGGATTGGATTTTGATGTTACATGACCAACATATTGCAGTATTTTTTATTTTTATTTATAGACTCACGCCTGTATCCCCGAAGGGATAGGCAGAGGTGTGATATAACACCCACATTTCGCCATGAATTTTTAGGTCCCACGTAATAGGGGGCGAGCTTATTGCCGTACCGGGCACAGTACCAGACTCAGAGCTGCTACTGAGAATTTCCTAACGGAAAAACCCAATAACACTTTGCCCGACCCGGGAATCGAACCCGAGACCTCCCAATCCCACGCGCACATTTATGCCGCGAGACCAACGAGGCAGTCATGTAGATATATTGCAGTATATCTACATGATTTCCGTAGGGCTTGCAGCAAATTGAATAAATGATTCGTCGCTACGTGCTTTCAAAAGACACTGCGATGGTATAGTAAGTAGGCTTAATTCGGCTGTAAGAGAGAGTCACACACGCCCCAGCTGCAGGCAGCTGGGGCGTGTGTTCCTGTTCATTTAAGCCAGGGCTTAAGAGCCTATAACAGTACGTGAATGCTTGAACTACTACGCTGCTAAACATGCAGTTGTGTAAACGTAATAACTTTAATACCGTCATGACAATTATAATGCCTACAAAAGGAATAGTTCACCATCCAATTAACTTAACAAAATTACGAAATATCGTGACAATATAATTGCTCGTTGTACATCCATTAGGCTTACGTAGTTATCAAACAATTATCCAAAAGAAGAGTATATCCTGTTTTTTTTATAGTTATAGGCGGCAAACGAGCAGACGGATCGCCTGATGGAAAGCAATTACCGCCGCCCATGGACACAAGCAACACCACAGGAGTCACAAGTGCGTTGCCGCCCCCTGGGATTGGGAAAAGGGATAGGATGAGGGAGAATGAATAGGGGATAGGGCCTCCGGAACTCTCACTCGCCGAACGAAACGCAACAGCTCAGGTACTGTTACTTTACGTCGATTTTCTGTGGGAGGGTAGTACTTCCCCGGCCGAGTCGGCCCATTCACGCTGTAATCAGCAAGGCTCTACTACCTTTAGAAATAGGTCTAATCAAGTTAGCGTCTTGGCTATTTGGCCCCTTTTTGCTTTCATTTTAAAAACAATCCTAGCGTAGGGCTTCTCAAAATTCCAAGGCATTGGGATTAAACTGTCAAATAATAATGTCCCAAGACACGCGACAAGCATTTTTGAAAACCTTCTAAAAGTTAGTGGTGCGCATCGTTGCTTCGAATTCGAATCCTTCCGCATGGCACTACAGATCTATCAACTGAGTCCTTGTTGCTGAAATTCTATTATAATTTGAAATTAAATTGTGCTTTATGTCTTCGTTATTTAGGTGTATGTTTGTGTACATCACAGTATCAAAGTGCATGCATCCTCATGCCATGCTATTGTCTGCGTTATAAATTACTATCGGCTACTAAACCGTTCCACTACGTTAATGTTATGAGCTATTGTTTTTACATTTCTGTAATACAGCGACGACAGTGCCTTTATCAGCTGTAAATTACCGAATTGTGATATTAACCCGAGAATTTAGTTCATAGAAAGAGAATTACTTGTTGAAAAATATGTATAGATCTTAGATCAGAGACAGGTTTTGACTAAGTTAAAAATTGGGTAATAAATGCTGACAAAGACAGATTTGTGGAGAAATTTCAATAAGAATATTGACCAACAGTGAAACCTTACTGCTGCATTTGGGACAAGATGGTTCTGGGATGGAGGCAAGGCATCGACAGCAGAGACAGACAACAAACGCCAACGCCAGGTGGATCACGGGAAACAGTTGGCTATGAAACCAGGAAGTCTTTAGAAGTCATCACCATTATCGGCCCTGTATATAAACTATCCCACTACTGGACACGGGCTTCTTCTTACTATGAGAAGGGTTAGGCCATAGTCCACCACGCTGGACAAGTAGCCTAGTGAAGAGAACGACAGACTGTCTCAGCTTCGGAGCCACGGCGCGCACCAGTGACTTTTCGAAGTTATATGCGTATTAAATGGTTAATTATCGCTTGCTAAACAGTGAAGGAAAACATCGTGAGGAAACCTGCATAAGTGTTCTTCATTATGTTCTCGAAAGACATGTGAAGTCTGTCAACCCGCCTAAGAAGTAGTAGAAACAAAGTCTTTGAAGATACTTACGCAGCCATATTAGCGAAGAACATAAACAGTATGAGGGTGGATTTAGTGGCGTAAGTTTTGGACACGAAGGTCTTCAAGTCTCTCAGCACGTTCATGAACAGGTCCTTAGTCCTATTCTCTTCGCCGCTCAGGGTCTTTGCCACGAAGATGTCGTCTTGGATCAATTTCTTTATCTGAAAACATAATGCCAAAAACATTAAGTATTAGTTATTCTCTTATCGCCGCCAAGGGAGTTTTGTTCGGGGCCCGCCTGACCATCTGGCGGGCCAAAACACGTGGGGGGTAGCGAGGAATGCTTCGGTGATACCCTACCCTCTGACACATGGGTACATGAAGAACACGGGTTGGTTTTTAGTTAGTAAGAGTCTGACAGTCCCCTTCACCCTTCCCCCAGGGCGGAGGGACTCCATAAGGATTTTCCAACCCGACACCAAAAAAAAAAAGTGTGACGCATACATGTGTGTGCACTTAATGAGAGTATGCGAGATGACTCTTCATTTTGATGCATGTGAATTGTGTATATCTAATCTACCTTTTTACTTGATGAAGGACATTGGACAGTGGAGTTACATCCAAAGATGTATTTATAGAGGGTCTACTTCCTCCTGGACAACTGCTATGATTTTCCTTTTAGTATGTATATCCTAACAAGACTAGATTCCTCACAGCTACACTATTCAACTTAACGCCGCACCATCAATCGCAAATCCAATTATCTATATAGTAGGCCACTATTTCACATCTGACATAATTCTCAAGTCATTTAGGCTAAAAGGTACCAGATATCAAACAAATTCGAAATAGGTCATCGTGGTTACCGATAATTGCGTAAAGATTCTGGGTCAGATAAGAGTCCCTAATGGAAATTGTTTGACTATGGGACTCCACCTAATATATCATAATTATCCCAGCGCAATCCCGGTTGCGATCCACGGCCTACCTCCTGGAGCCTGGGTTCTGCTTTATTATATTCCAACTCCCCCAATATCATCATCAGCCTTTAACAGTTTACAGCTGGACTAGGCCTCTCCTTTGAAAGGAGGTATTGTCCTACTATATCACACTGGCCAAACGGGTTGGCATAGGGTTTGTATCAAGTTTTCCTTCTTTTACAGTGCTGTTCTCTGCATAATATGCTCTCTCTGTCGGCTTTTACGTCACCCATGGGATGATATGGGGTGGTGACATTCCGTATTCTTAATCCGTCTCCACACGGACACACTATACTTCTGATTAAATTCATTGCGGGTTCCAAGACAGTTTGAATTTCATGAAGATTTATTAAGTGATCAATGGTCACTGCTATTGGACCTGGCTACTTAGATATAATAGTGTAAATGTGTGTTGGCTTAATACCAAAACATCAAAGCAAGAAGAAGTAGGTATATTTCTCTCCCCGTCAGAAATTGGTATATTTATAGGGTAAAAATCTGTATATATAAAACTAGCCGTTTCCCGCGGTTTCACCCGCGTCCTGAGGGAACTACTTCGCGTACCCGAAAAACCCAAATATCTTACGGGCCCCTACTTTTTCTAAAATAAAATATAGCCTATGTTACTCGCAGATAATGTAGCTTTCTAATAGTGAAAGAATTTTTAAAATCGGACCAGTAGTTTTTGAGTTTACCCATTACAAACAAAAATACAATCTTTTCCTCTTTATAATATTAGTGTAGATTATTGCGTTACTGACTGACTGAAAGATAAGCCACACCCAAAACTATTCACTAAAACGTGACATATTTGTTCCTTGGGGACTGTTGGGGTGCATCAAGGCCCGTATTAATAAACAAGTCTCAATAGTGATCTCAAGAGCGGTATCAGTTGATACGGTCTCAAGATGCGACCAGCATCTTAATGTGGACGCTAATTAATAAACCTATATCAACACCATCTCAGATGATACCGAGCTTAAGATCACGGTCTTATGATTCGTAATTCGACACCCAATGAAATCCTGATTTCAAGACTTGCTACGTCACAATGAAGGATCTATTTCATCTTTTGTTCGGTACGTTTAGTACTTGCTTTGCAGAAGAATAATGTTCAACTGTGTATGTGTAAAAAACATTTATTTTACAGTTTATAGTAATTAAATTTTTATCATTTATACTTTAAAGTTATATAAACTATAAAAAATTGGGCAAGTGCGAGTCGGACTAGCGCACAAAGGGTTCCGTACCATCATCTATAAAAGAAAATCACGTTCGTTGTATGTATACTTAAATACTTTATAAGTTTCTACCTGTTTATTAAGATCGAGTAACAAATTGCTTAAAAATTACGTTTGTTGTATGGGTGCCCCCATTCATTATTTACTTTTTTTAAATTTAATTCTTTATTTTAAAAGGTAATATACAACTACATATTCTGTGAAAATTTAAAGCGTCTACCTGCTACAGTTAGTAATTTTGAGCAAAAAATACGAAAAAAGCACGTTTTTTCTATGGGGCCCCCTCCCTTTTTTTATTTTTAGTATTTGTTGTTATAGCGGCAACCAAAATACATAATTTGTGAAAATTTCAGCTTTCTAGCTATCATGGTTTATGAGATACAGCCTGGTGACAGACAGACGGACAGACGGACAGACAGACAGACAGACAGACAGCGGAGGCTTAGTAATAGGGTTCCGTTTTTTACCTTTTAGGTACGGAACCCTAAAAAGTACAATTTAAGAAGTTTAGAATTTTATATGTCAACAAAACGCATAATGCTTGCTACTGCGCGTCGCCGTCACTTCATTGATCATTATATTATATTCTGTGGCAATCTGTGCTTGACTACTCAGCATCAGCAAAGTGTTTGTTTACTCTTCTAGTTGAATAGAAATACAATAGTTGAATACAAACCTAAATAATAAAAATGGAAACAGGTTTTTAGCCCGACGGAGAGAAAAGTTTTTTAGAAATACTCTATTTATATATATAGCTTAAGATCAAGCTAGCATAGAGTATTTCTAAAAAATCTTTTCTCTGTGGATATTGTAATATAGGTAGTGTGTAGCAGTGCTTGCAGTCGCGATACTTTTGTAATTATTATATTTGACACTGTAGGCTGTGATAAATTAATGAGATCTCCACAGACAAGCTGAAAGGTTTTTAACATTATTAATAAATCATTTTACCATTACTTCACTGAACACAGTATACACAACAAAGTCATATTTTCGTGTTTACAATTCAAGTGATAAAAATTTACCTGAAAGGATGCTGTAGCGCAATACCTTAAAGTTAACAATACAGCTATTTCCGGTGCAACTGGCAGACGTCTGTTATTACTTTTCACTAAATTATTTCTTATTTAATGAAACAATATGTATATATAGCACTGATTCTTGGCTAAATCGAAATCGTTATTAAAGTTTTGCGGAGGTAATTTGAATGGATTTGCCGCATCCGTTATATAAACTTTAGGTGTTGAATTTGAAAAGGCCATAGAATATCATCATAATAATCTACTTCATCGCAATAACTGATTTCGGAAATAATATTTTCGAAGTCCATTGTTACCGCCGATACAAGTTCACGATCTCAAGTCCCGGATCGACTGTACTCAACTATCCTGATCTTGAGAACCACCTTGATACCGATCTTGAAACTCGAGTACTGTTTATTAATCAAAGCGATCTCAAGTGATGACAGGCTCTTAAACCGCATCTTAAGATTTGTTTATTATTATGTCGGGATCTCAAACCAGCTCTTAAGATCCTACTCTCATGCTGATATCGGTTTATTAATACGGGCCCAAGAAGGGATATCCCGATATTTTATGGGTTCGGGCAGGAAAGATTCAATTAAAACAAATGTGCGGCTACACCCGCACATTTGTTTTAATTGCGGACATCGTCTAGTAGAATATACTATGTATCAAAATCGACTTACTTTGTACTCAGAGTTCTGCCCATTATTAGACTTGTGTATCTGCGCCAGGATTTTCAGCGCCTTATCTCCTCTGTTCGTATCAGAGAGCAGCCGTGGGCTCTCGGGCAGGCACAGCACCCAGGCACCAGCTATGAACCCTGGTATGCTGTTCAGTGCTAGGAACAGCCTCCAGGAGTAGACTGGCAGTAGCGTGGGGTGCTCTGGTATGTTGAAGGGGATTACTAGCCAGGCCATCGCTGGAACAGAGGAAATTTGTGTTATTCATTAGATGATAAAGATGCCTCGTTGGTCTTGCGACATAAATGTGCGCGTGGGATTGGGAGGTCTCGGTTTCGATCCCCGGGTCGGGCAAAGTGTTATTGGGTTTTTCCGTTAGGAAATTCTCAGTAGCAGCACGGAGTCTGGTAATGTGTCCGGTACGGCAATAGGCTCGCCCCCTATTACGTGGGACCTAAAAAAAAAATACATGGCGAAATGTGGGTGTATTACACCTCTGCCTACCCCTTCGGGGATACATGCGTGAGCGTATAAATAAAAAAAAAAAGATGCTTGGTTGTGTTGAAACGTAGTTAATATTAAATACACGAGCGACTGCAGAAGCGCCTTTGCCCATCGCGTGCCATGCCTGGTACTATATGTTTTAAGTTTGGTGGAGGCGGAGGATTGTGAGTCTTTCTCTACTCACTAAAACCACCGCGGTGTCCTCGACCATAACGTCCAAGTCGCGATTAGAATATTTTTGCTGCGAAACTTATGACAACTTTTATTTTTTATGTTATGCATAAGTTTCGTAAAATGCCTTTTACCTATTAAATACGTATTTTACTTTATTGATATAAAAACTCTACCTACACATTGTGAAGTTAATTAGTCAAAATGTGAACATACGCGTAAAATGTACTCTGTTTCAAAATACGGCTATCGAAGTAAATGGGCGTAGAGATAATGATTTCAAAATATTTGAATTAAAATAGTATAGGTAGATACCTACTTATGTGTTGTGTTACCTACGGGCAAGGTGAGAATATTTTTACACTAAGTCCCTTCCTAATCTATACATATTACTACTATTGAAGTAAGCTGTGGGGTTGACGGCATAGAATACAAGTGTCACCACCCCCTATCTTCCCGTGGGTGTCGTAAGAGGCGACTAAGGGATAACACGATGCAAATACCATCTTTGCGTAGAGACGGAAAACTCGACATCAAACCCTATACGACTGCCTCGTTGGTCTCGCGGCATAAATGTGCGCGTGGGATCGGGAGGTCCCGGGTACGATTCCCGAGTCGGGCAAACGTGTTACTGGGTTTTTCTAAATTCTCAGTAGCAGCACGGAGTCTGGTTATGTGCCCGGTAACAGCAATAGGCTCGCCCCCTATTACGTGGGACTTAAAAATTCATGGCGAAATGTGGGTGTATTATTACACCTCTGCCTACCCCTTCGGGGCTACAGGCGTGAGTATATAGATAAAAAATATTTAAAAAATTACTACTATTGAATTACAAATGTGAATGTTTGTGTGGTTGACTGTATGTTTGTCACTCTTTCACGCAAAAGCTACGGGATGAAACTGTTAATAGTAATATAGACGCCGGCAAACTTCTTGAACACTACCATAAACCAACTTAGGGTCCCAAGCCAACCTCACCTGCAAGTGGTGCACCTGCCGATCAACGGACGAGGCTCTGGCAAACAAAATATCCCGATAAGCGGCAATAGGCTCGCCACCTATTACGTGGGATCAAAACACTGGCGAAAAGTGGGCGTTTAATATGCCTCTGCCTACCCCTTCGGGGAAACAGGCGTGAGTCTATGTGTGTATGTATGTACCATAGACCAAAAGAGCTGCGCAGTAGCAATTTTACGTACAAAAATGTCTCCTGCGCATGCATATTGGTCTATGGTAGTGTTCAAGAAGTTTGCCGGCATCTATACATTAGGATCACACATACGTTATCCTTATTCATGACAGGACACCCTAGCAGCGAAAATCGGTGGTGACACACGGACCGTGGGAGGAATGTAGCGAGTATAATATATCTATTATAATATATATATTATACCCAGGACCCTGATTTTTATACGCCTAATAGGAACAATTTGCTAGGTCCACCCGTTCCTGAGAAAATCGGTGGTGACACACGGACAGATAGACAGACGGACAAGAAAATGATCTTATAAGGGTTACTTTTTTACCTTGTGAGATACGGAACCCTAAAAATTAAGTCTGTCTGCGAACACTAAAAAATAAACCGGACAGGTCAGAAGTACCCAGAACAGAAGAGCATGCATGAGGAATCTGATGGGAGTGAATGAAGCAAAAGAGATGTGTCAGGATCGTTGCAAATGGCGTTCCGTAGTCTCTGCCTACGCCTCCGGGAAACAGTCGTGAGTCTATGTATGTATGTATGTCTGTCTGCGATTTGAAAATAACTGTGTAAATATAAAACATAATTTATGACAAGATGGATGCACCGTCTGGTGCAGGACAAAGAGTTTCCGGTCGACTATTCACTAAACAAAATCGAACATGACGAACAATACTATTGATGTTCAATAGATGTCATCATGATCAAATCACGATAATGTACGTTTTGATACACGTGAACCTAAACGTGACATAGGTCATTGAAACTTAGATGTAAACTATACACTGTATGGCGAATGGAACAGCATTGCTTTGGGTATGGCGTAGGTAGACGTATAGCGCTGCGCACGAATTGGCCTGGCGGAATTTATTCCTCAGTAATTCAAAACATAACATAACTTCACGCCTTTTATCCCCGAAGGGGTAGGCAGAGGTGTATTACACACCCACACTTCGCCAGTTATGTTTTGGTCCCAATGTAATAGGGGGCGGGCCTATTGCCATCTACCGGGCACATTGTTAAGCGAGCGATAGTTAACATTTTAATACACACATAACTTCGAAAAGTCAAAGGTGTGTGCCCGGGGTAACTGGGGATCGAACCCGAGACCATCGTCTCGGCAGTCCGTTACGTACACCACTGGGCTATCGCCGCTGCTCATTCAAAACAATACTTATTATACAGTACCTAAGTGCAGGGATGACATGACTCTATGAAAAAGAGAGGTAAGATATGTAGGTAAACAAGTGATGAACATGAAGGTAGGGGGACAGAAAGGGAGGGGAACCTCAAGGAAATATGGAAGGACTGTGTGTAAGGATATGAAAGAGAATATGAAAGCGAAAGACATACTGCGCCGATCTATAACACTATTTACCTTCTGAGTCACAGTCTAAACTAGTTCAGAAGGTACGGATATACTGCTAACAATAACCTAAAATCAATCAATATTTATTATTTGTCATCTGTATAGGTTTATCATGGCAATAAAGAAATTTGAATTTGAATAACAGGTTAGGTCTAGGCAAGAGAATGATGAACGGTGAAGGAAAACATCGTGAGGAAACCTGCATGTCTGAGAGTTCTCCATAATGTTCTCGAAAGACATGTGAAGTCTGCCAACCGGCACTTAGCCAGCGTGGTAGACTATGGCCTTACCCTTATCATAGTGAGAAGAGGCCCGTGCCCAACAGTGGGACAGTATAAAGGGCTGATGGTGAAGAAAATGATGATGACCTATTAAGCTATATTAAACAATCCAGATACACGATTTGCGAAGATCAAAGGCTTGCAAAACTTTGCAAGATGTGATATCTTCTGTTAAATATTGACAGTAACTGCTTTCAATATAACAAATTTCATTTGTGACACTGACCTCCAGTTTGCAGTTGATATGTACTTGTAACTAGGTAATGTCAATCGAATTCGGCTACATGCAAAACTGCTGTACCAGTTTTCATTGGGGTCATAGGAATAATAATATGCCATTCAGATGATTCTGACGAGATTTAGGGTGGCGTTGTTTCCCCCCCCGTGGGATCTCCACCTTGTCGTGGTGGGAAGGGCTTAGTAACCATGGCTTGGACACCTGCAGTGAAGCTAAGAGAGATCCCAGGAGTGGACGCTCCGCGTGGAGTTGGAGGGGGCCTGCGCAGGATGCGTCCAAAGGTGCGGGTGCGAGGAACAGTTCAGTAAGAGGCTTGTCAGCGTAGCGTTGCCGCGCGCCCTATCTCCCGCGACCAAATGGGAGCGCACCATTGTTGTGTTGCGGTGGAGATGCGGTGTTGCCGTCCTCGTCCTCCCTATCCTCTGCGGCCGCTGGGTATTTTGGCGACGGAGCCCAACACCTTCATCCGCCGCCATGGAGGTTGTGGCCTTAGCATTCTACCCTGACACCCAGGCGGATAGCCTGCTATCCGCCTGGGTGTCAGGGTAGAATGCTAACGCGACCTCCTGGCGCCCCCGAAATGGCCTTGAAATATGTGCTGTTGTTTTAGTGGGTACTAGCTGCTGCCCGCGACGTCGTCTGCTTGAACGCTATACAGCACCTAACTATTAAATAAATACCTACCATTATAGCTTTTAAAACAACATTTATTTACCCGTTTCTTCTTTATATTTCATACCTGCAGAAAGTGTAATAACAGAGGGAGCCTGTCTTATGTAACATTGACCTTCAAAAAGTGCTGATTTTCAGCCTGCTTTGAATAAATGACTTTATGGTGATTCTGCTGAATTCTGCATAAGTTGTGACTGAAGCAGATGGGGAAAATAAGGAATATATAATAGGGTAAAATACATAATTATAGGACTTCTCGATCATTAGTGGTTTAGCTCTCCGCAGCCAAAATGTAAAGAGAGTCAGGACTGGTGACGTGGGAGCAAGCGACGTACAGGACACCCGCTGACCTCAGTGTCTGTCGTCACGGGGAACTGTATGCGTTTGAACGGGAACTGGAAGTTATGAGGTATGAGAGGAATGCGTGGTATAAATACTGCCTCGCCGACGCCACAACCCGTAAGAATTTCCGCCTCAATGGTGTGTCTGTGGAGCGAGATGACTTTCAGGCGGGTCACGTTACACAACTTCGGAGGAGATAGGTTCCGAAGCAGCATGTTCGGGACACCGACCTTCAGCTTGATGGTATGCGCTGGAAGTTCACTTGCTGACAGGGAGTTCAGAAATTCCACGGGATAATGTGTGGCATTTTCTTGCTCCACGACAGTGTTTATAGAGGTGTAGACCACTTCATTCCTCTCATTTTCCGAGAGAATGCATTCGTCAATTGCTACAGCCAGATCATTTTTGGGCTTCGAAATAGGCTGGTTCTAAGCTGGATACAACTTTACTGAGAGACTCTGGAAGCACCACCTGTCCACCTCTCTCCTCTGGTAGAGTGACTTCGTCAAGACTTAGAAAGACATCTTAGAATTGTTGAGCACGTGCATTAACGCTAAGCTGAGCTTTCATATTAATGGTCAAGCGCATCATAGGAAATCGTGACCACAATAAAGATAATTTCAACGAAGCACTCACCTTGTCCGTGTGGTGACGGATTAAGAATACGGAATGTCACGACCCCATATCATCCCATGGGTGTCGTAAGAGCCGACAGAGGGAGCATATTATGCAGAGAACAGCACTGTAAGAGAAGGAAAACTTGATACAAACCCTATACCAACCCGTTTGGCCAGCGTGGTATAGTAGGCCGATTCCTCCTTTCAAAGGAGAGGCCTAGTCCAGCAGTGGACTGTTAAAGGCTGAAGATGATGATTATGATGATGATGACTCACCTCGTCAGCCCTCGATCCCCGCGTCAACGCGGGAAGCGTTTGTCGGGAATCGTCACTGAACAGAACTGTGACCACCCATTAAATGCTCGTTCCTGCGGATGTCCTGAAGGGTTCTGTCCATGGCCTCAACTGCCTTCCTATTGGCCATAGTACGCTTATCCCATACGATCAGAGAGCAATCCTTGAGCACGTGTCCCTTATCACAGTTACGTGACACACCACAAACGGGTGTTACGGCGCTCTCTAAATCGATGGGAAATTTAAACATGGTATGTGCTGTCTTGCCACCCGGAAGCAGTGTGGCAGCGATTGCCGGCGACGCTACAGCAATGACAATTTTGCCTTGCCTCCTGACCTCTGCAAGTATGCCAGTAGTAACAAATGTTTTTCCTGTTCCACCAGGTGCATCCAAGAAAAACATTTTAGCCTGGCTTTGCCCAACGCTTTCAAGGACGGTGTCATAAAATTCGTAAGGTGGTCATTTCAAATTGTCTCAGCATTATACTCCCAATTTTCACGATCTTGATGCGGTGATGATTGGGAGGCTGGCAACAAATATTTGACCAGTGGATTGCCGCCGATAGAAATGACCACGTCTTGAAGTGAACTGAGGCAGATGTTCAGCACGCGGTCATCAGTTACTTCGACTTCGTCTCCAGTAGCACGCCTCAAAGCTCGTAGAAAATCTTCAGACATATGATGGGGATACTTCTCCCAGAAAGCTACCGGGTTCGCGACTCCACAAAACACCAAGATGACGTCAAACAGATGACGCATGCGGCTGGGACTGTCACTGACGCTCGCCTCCGCGAGGGTGTCATCCCAGTATTGGTCACCGTCGAGAAAGTGACGTACTACGCAGGCTGTGCGGTAAGTGGGATACTCCACGCCATCAAATGTCCTCAGAAAGGCGAAAGACGTTGGGCCTCGGACTTTGTGAAGTAACAACCGCAGAAAATAGCATTCGACATTATATGTGTGTACGGTATAAACTCTACAAAATGCGGTGTCCTTGAAACTTCCCGGAAAACCTTCCACAGCACCTCCTCGTCAACGTCGGTTAAATACACCCTTTTGCTTGTCGTACGTGTTATATGAAGGCATCTCGTCATACGTAAGGGACCTCCCAAACTGGTCGATTTTACAGAGCCTGAAAAACGCCAAGAGACTTGTTTGACGCGTATTTTCCAAGTGCTCAGCAACGCCGTCGGGATCAAAATATATGCGCTGACCGTTCTCTAGGTGGACGTGTAAATGCATGACGGTAGGATGCTTCTCATGTATAGAGAACACCAGTATCTGCCAAACCGCTTCAGACGTAACAATAAATAAATGGCTGTGTGTGAGTAAATAAGATCTAGCTAGTTCCACATCTTACTGATGTTTATATAGAGTTAATCCAAACAAAGGTACGTGGTATATGTATATCCCGAAAGACAATTTAAAGCAAGTTTATATGCGACATGTAAATATATTAATTAAGAAGCCATAATTACACCAATGTGACCAAAATGTTTTTTTTGTACTAAATCTATTACTATTTATTCGGACAGAAATGATGTAAGCAATCAAGTGTGGCGATGGTGTAGTTAATTAATTAAATAACTTCAACTACCTAATAGTCTTGCTCATCTCTGAAACGAATTAATAATACAATTTAAGAAGAAAATGTACAACTCCATCTATGACTTTTGAAAACAACTATTAACGTCGCCAACATGTTCAAATTAAATTATTTATATCCCGTGTTGGTCAATGTTTATATCCAAAAAGGGCTTACAGATGTAATTCGACTTGATGTTTTTGAACTCTCTTAGATGGCGCTGCATTAAAATTGTCTTGAATAGTCTTGATTCTACTTATATTGAATTAATTATGTTTATCAGCCTAAGTTACTTATATTGCGTGATTTTTATAGTGTGAAGCTAGATTATAGCATAGTTAACTTAATAACAACATTAAAATATGCATTGTTACATTACAAATTGTTACAGAATACGTTCAAGAAATAAAGGTTCTCTGCTCGTTCCCCGTAGGTGATAGCGTAATAATATGTAGCCTATATGGTGACCCGACTTTTTAATAATATTTGTGCCAAATTTGAAGTAAATCCATGCAGTAGTTGTTGAGTTTAGCCCGGACATAAGGACAAACAGATAAACAGATAAACAGACAAACAGACAAAAATTCTAATAACTATATTTTTGGCTTCGGTATCGATTGTAGATCACACCTCAAGTATTCTTTAAAAAAAATATTCAGTGTACAGTTTTGACTTCCCTACCATTTTATTATATGTATAGATTACGGCATTGCACTCCAGCCGTCGAGTCCCAATGTGCGTTCACACACGCATTTATTTCTACCGTACATTCGGCGGTTATTATTATTATTTCAACAAAATTAAACAATATTTTCCCAAAGTTTCATAATGTTTACTATACGGTTACTTCTTCAGCTAGACTCTTTGACCTTTATACCGTTCTTATAGTGTAGGAAATAACTATCATAATCGTACTGCAACTGTTAACTTTGACTTTTCACTATTATGAGTAAAATTAAAGCTGCTAGCTAGCTCTTTTAACAAAAGTTTTATCTTATACAATATTATTTAGCGGGTCTTAGTCGCGATGATTTACTTATTTAAAGGCATAAATCTTAGCTTAGGCTTCAGTAGAAGTAAGTGGTCGGAGTTTATAAATGAGAATTATCTGAATACTTATATAAAATTCTTGTTACCTACTGACTGACTGACTGAATAAGCTAAAAGCCTATTGGCGGCTATTGGCGCAAGAAGGTAAAATTTGGCATGCATATTACTTGGAAAGTGTATTCTGAGCACGAAGAGGATTTTTGGAAATTCGTGCCACGCGGGCGGAGCCACGGGCAAAGTCTAGTCAATAAATTGGTCAAAACTTAACCGCTAGAATAGATAGATAAAGAACCTAAAAATACTCTCAGAGTGTGGGTGAAAATCACCACTTCTAGTATACCTATGAGAGTTACGTGATTGTTTGTAATAACAACTGCATAGGGTAGACCGAGGCGAATCGGATCAGGGGGTGAATCGGATCAAAATAAGAAATTTGTGAATATTTTTAATGCAGCGTTGACAAGGAATACCAGCTACTGACGTCTCACAAGCCACTTCCACCCCGCACCTCATGCCCTCGGTGGCGGTCCGATCCGACCAGTACATGAGCGTCAGCGCCGCTCGCCAGAGAGTAACTTTTTGTGTGCGTTACAATTTTCACGCTCATCTAAAGTACATGCTTACTATTTGTTGGAGTTAATGTAAGAATTTGTGTTAAACCTTTGAGTTATATAGCTTAAACGGTTTGGGAATAGGTCTATTTTAGAAAACATTTTAATTTTTAAGCACAGTATTATAGGTTTATATGTGAAATGTTTATTTCAAAAGTCTTCAAGATGGGGTGATTCGGATCGCGTCACCGGGGGCGAATCGGATCACTTATTTAAAATGATTTATTTTACTTTTGAAAATAATTAAGTATGTTTATTCAATTAAAGATGGTTTACACAAATAAAAGACAAACAATAAGGAGAACAAGCAGGAAAATGGTTCCCAAACAAAAATTATAGCCCCAAGTGAAGTACTGGCCTAAGAATTAATCTTGGGTCGGGCTGCTGAGATTTGCTTTGGATTTACTGATAAAAAAAAATATTCATCCACCATCACGTAAAGAATGGTGCCATGAAAAAGTGCTGGTCTGAGTGGGAAAGAAGGCCCATACATGTGCTTTATGTTTTAGTAATTAATATTGTCCTGATTATTTATTATTTTAATATTGCCATTGATGCAAAAGCTTATAATGTTGAGAGAACCTTAATTTTATGTATGATCCTATTCGCCCCGATAATTGGGGCGATTCGGATATTTCTCTCTTTTTTAATTTTGATTAATATTTTGCACAATTTATGAGTTATTTTAGTTTTGAAATGTTTAACATGAAGCTAAATAATTACTGCTTACCGATATGGCAAATAAAGTTACATATTATATTACAGTTTAGTACGATTTTTTTGTCCTCAAATAAAAAGTGATCCGATTCGCCTCGGTCTACCCTATGTGTGCACACAACTGTAAACGTAATTAAAACTAAATTCACACGTAAACGAAGTAATGAGATTTTAAATTGTACACGTTATATAAACAATATTCGTAGGTATATAATGCTTAGCTTTACAGTATTATTGACTGTTTATAATACGTTCTAGAATTTTCTACTAGTTTTATATTTATCTATTAATGAGTAAGTAGCCGAGTGGATATACCAACAGACTGCCATGCAGAGGGTATCGGGTTCGAATCCACGGCGCGCACCAATGACTTTTCGGAGTTATGTGCGTATTGAATTGTTAATTATCGCTTGTTCCGTGCCTCGGAGAGCACGTTAAGCCGTCGGTCCCGGTTGTCATGAAGATCTTTGACAGTCGTTACAGGGCGTCAGTACCTTCTAAATAAACTGACAGTAGTCTAAACCATGGAATATCGCTATCCCTTCGGGTTGCGGAGGTCAGACAGGCAGTCGCTCCGTGGAAAAGCTAATATTCAGCCAAATCCGGTTAGACTAGTAAGCGGACCCCAGATTGAAACTGGGATAACGCTAAGAGAAAGAAAGAATGAGTAATGATTGATTAAATTGTGCAGTAGTTAAGGTAGTCGTCACTATGTCCTTCGAGGGTTGTGGATTTGACTCCGGTTTGGTACAAACATTTGTATGATTCACAAATACGAGTGAATACTGAATGAGTATGTCTGGTCAGAGTGAATGAAGCAAGAAATATGTAGGGATTGTAGGGATCGTTGCAAATGACGCTCCGTATTCTCAAGCTACCGTTTCGGGAAACAGGCGTCAGTCCATCCGTTTTTCATGTCCGTTAGTTGTATGTTAATAAAATACCCCGCGGTACAGGATTGAGTCCTAGAGCTAGTCTATTTCTTTACAATAATATTTTTGCATTTTATTCCTTCTTTTTTCTTTGTTTCAAATTATTAAATTGTCACTAATCCTTGAAAGTGCAAAGTTTAATATGAAGTATTACAGTGATAAGCCCCTTATTACGTGGGACTAAAGTATATCTGGCGAAAAGTGGGTGTAGAAATACACCTCTGCCTACCTCTTCGGGGTTATAGGAGTGAGACTATGTATATATGTATGTATTACAGTGAAGAAGAGACTCGAAATCTCATTTGTCCGTCGAACTCTTTCTTTGTGTATTTAAAAAGTTCTCCAAAGTATTCTTGTTAATGATGATTAGGTGAGAAATATTTTACATAATTAATTATTAGATTTGTAAGTATTTACGGTAAGAATTCCTATATCGTTGAGATACACATAGGAACACTGGGCCACTATTCGTCATTGTTACTTTATAGGTGAAGTCCACCACGTTGGCCAGAACAAAGTATTCAGGAGTAAGATATGAGGAACTCACCAGGTAAAAAGAGCCAGGCGACGACGAAGCTCATCCCCACGACGCTTAAATACAGCTGTCTCTTCTTCGCTCCCACCAGGTCTGATAGATACGAGAATACCAGAGTTGCAGGACCACCTGTGGACATTACCATTTTCTTTCATCAAAAATGATGTGGACAATAGCTAAGGTATAACATGGACTAAACAAAGTAAGAGATTTATATTGGCTTTATGTACTATATGATGCCCGCGGTTACACCCGCGTTATTTTAGGCTACTGCTCCGCTCCCGTGGCTCATAGCGAGATGTTATTTAGCCTATAGCCTTCCTCGATAAATGATCTCTCTAACACTGAAAGAATTTTCAAATCGGACCAGTAGTTCCTAAGATTAGCGCGTTCAACCAAACAAACAAACAAACTCTTCAAGTTTATATATTAGTATATGATTTAGATTCGAACCAAAGACCTTTTTTGATTGTCTATAATGTCAATCTAGGACCAAGTTTGGTGTCTGTCCTTTATTTTGACATTTTTTTAAGGTTTATATTTAGGATTTTTTCTCGCGAGTAGGATGTGATTAACTTGTAGTAATATTAATGAAACAGGTCTATATCGCGTAATTATTAGAAAATATAGGTAAAATATCTTATAATCATTAACATACGTCGACATAGAGACATAGATAAATATTCCTATGTGTACAAGTCCCGAAAGTTTAAAAAGGATTATTCATCATCAGCCTTTAACAGTCCACTGCTGGACTAGCCCGCTCCTTTGAAAGGAGGAATTGGCCTACTATACCACGCTGGCCAAACGGGTTGGTATTGGGTTTGTATCAAGTTTCCTTCTCATACAGTGCTGTTCTCTGCATAATATGCTCCCTCTGTCGGCTCTTACGACACCCATGGGATGATATGGGGTGGCGACATTCCGTATTCTTAATCCGTCACCACATGGACATATTTGACAAAAGGGATTAACCTGATAAAGAATCATAAGGGAGTTGTCAAAAGTCGTGCGCCTGCTTTATCTTACCTATAACAAATCCATTAATCGTCCTCGCAGCGAGCAGCAGCCTGTAGTCATGGACAGTGCTCTGCGCCAGAGTGATGGCTGCGTCCAGCAGTAGCGTCAGACTGAGGCAGTTCCTCCTGCCGAACACATCGCCCACGATGCCCCAGAAGAACGCGCTGGCTACTCCACCTGGGGACAGCAGAATTTTACTTTTGAGGCATTTACTTAAAGATTGTTTTAAGATTGTCTAATTTGTCTTCTGAACATTGCTGGTTTCTTCTGTTCTGGAGCAGGCAGATTACATTGATTGTTTTTTGATGACACGTTGTCATTCAGTTTTTACCGGGAATAACTTTTGTGTACTTGCGTGAGGCTTCCTGTATACGACGCCGGACCCGCACCGGTGCCGCACCGCAATACTGTGTATTCACATTAAAACCGCATCGCCACCGCGTCGACGCCGTACCGACGCCGCACCGACGCCGCACCGACGCCGCACCGACGCCGCATAAATACCGCATGGACAAACGCTAAGGCATTGATCACAGTTCAGTATAGTATTTTTGGAGTAAAATCTTTTACATTTATTACAATTTATTTCCGCCGCTGCTTGTAGATTAAGGCCCTGTTTCACCACCTATAAGTAAGCCTAATCTTTGAAGTGGATTCAAAATTAGAACAAAAGTTGTATGAATTTAAATGCCAAATAATTTAATCGGAACTTACTGTACAGTCGTGAAACAGGCCCTAAAATAACTAAGTTCTACTTAATACTTTCTTTTTTATGCTTAATGTTAATATTACGAATATATGCGAATATAACTAAAACAGTGAAGTCTGTACAGTTACACTGACAATCCTATGCTTAACTGTGATCACTGCTTTATAATTTAGCGCTGTGACAATGCGGTATTTATGCGGCGTCGGTGCGTCGTCGACGCGGTGGCGATGCGGTTTTGATGTGAATACACAGTATTGCCACAGTCAAATAATCCATACAGTCGTTCGACGAACGCGTCTAGACGGGTCAATCGTGCGGGGGCCAAGAGGTGAGACGCGGGAAGAGCGGTACCTAGTTACGTATATCGCCTTAGTTCCTAACTAGGTACATGTATTTGCTTATGAATATTAATTAAGATGGTGCATACGACTTGTGCTGTGAGACATTGAAATTCTTTATGCTGTTAAAAGATTTAAATAAATAAGGATTTAAAAAAATTGCGATTTCATCAATTTACTACAAAAAAGAAAATTTCATTAATTATAATTATTTATATTATTTTGAAATGTATTTACCTATAACCACCTAAAATAATGTGCACATTCCTACTAATCTACTAACTTTTTACAATATCTCATGTCTGGCCAAATCACAGAATAACGTAGCAAATATTGTACGTAAACAACATGGCAGACGTAAGAAAATATGCGTTGTAAGGTAATATTCGATTCTGGTGTGATTTTAATTTCATTCAATAAGTACCTAGTACCTTCGCATTAGGTAAGTACCTATCACATATTATTATGTATCTTGGTAACGGCGCATCCTAACTCAAAAATAACCATATTTTTGGCCCCCTTTTATAAACCCCACACAATGTTCTCCGTAATCTCATAGCCCGGTCACCCATCCATAAAATGACCGTGATGTCTATTGCTTTACCTTAACGCAGTTTGCACGAAAAAAAATCTGCAAAATACTTCATATCGATAACATAGGCTCTGCAAGCTGATCCCAAGGTTACCCATCCATTAAACCACCGCTATGTCAATCGCTTTATTTTAACTTGGTTTGTACGAAAAATGCTTTATATTTTTAATGCTTTCGCCTCCCACGACATGCTTTCGCCTCCCACGACACCTGCGGGGTGAAATAGGTGCTGACTGACACTTTGTATGCAAATCTGTCACCGCACGAAAAATGCAACGTGTTTTATAATAATTATTTATCGTTAATTATTGTAATTATTTATGTAATAATAAACTAGCTGTTTCCCACGGTTTCATCTGCGTCCTGAGGGAACTTCTTCGCGTACCCGGTTAATTTTTAGCTTTAGTTTACAAGAAGTAACTTACTTCTTGGTACATCAGGCCAGTGAGGATCCCGTCAAAATAGGTCGAGGCGTTCCAGAGATTAGCGAGAACAAACAGACAGACAGACAAAAATTGTAAAAAAAATCATTTCGGTGTATGTATCGTTATTTTAATATTACAAACATACACTCCAATTTTATTTATATGTATAGATAAGTGATTTACACTATATTATTCATGTAGCGTAGCAATTGTAATATTGTTCTAAAATAAATAGACGGTGTTTGAATAAGTAGGTATTGTTTACACGTGGCAGCCCTAGCCTATTTACCCTTGTCTAGACGTTGTCGGCTTTTTCTACGAGATCAAAGGCGTCAAACTACTTTATGTCTTTATACTGTGGTATTGCGGTGCGGCACCAGTGCGGGTCCGGCGTCGTATACAGGAAGCCTTACGTTATATCTTAAGAGTTCGTGTCTAATTGAGCAGTCTGCTTCGATCCTACTGTGTCATAACTTAATAATAGGTACAATGGCCAAACTTGACGCTAGTACACCATAAAGGCGAAAATCGCTCAGCAAGACATGGTCGTGTTCAGTTCCCGAGTCAAACGTAAAATGGGGGAGTGGTTTTGTATTAGTGTGCAAGTGCCTCGACTCTATGAGCGAGCCAAAGTATTTTATTTTAAACTGGTCGACCACGAACTTGTTTGATTGTATAAAGAAAGTTTATTCATCTGAATTAAAAGGACGCAAACGGAAGCCTCTCTGAGGAAAAGTTAAATCTGGTTTGTCTAGTAAGTGGTTACGAGGCGTAAGTTTTGGATCTTACTAAGATAAAGCTAGGATGATGATGAATACATTTATCCATCATCATCATCCATCATCAGCCTTTAACAGTCCACTGCTGGACTAGGCCTCTCCTTGGAAAGGAGGAAATGGCCTACTATACCACGCTGGCCAAACGTGTCGGTATAGGGTTTGTATCAAGTTTTCCTTCTCTTACAGTGCTGTTCTATGCATAATATGCTCCCTCTGTCGGCTCTTACGAACCCATGGGATGTTATGGGGTGGTGACAATCCGCATTCTTAATCCGTCACCACACACATTTATAGAGGGCATTAAATTTGATTGATCTAATCAAATACTGAAATACACGTTCGGTCAGATTTTTAAACACCAGGAACTGGTACCCAAATTATATTACCGTTATTAGGGTCAAGAGGTCATGAGTAGGAAGATAAATACTGTACTATATAACCCTGAAGATCTGGATAGAAACAAGTGCAGTGGGCGCGCAGATTGTTTAATTGTACCTATTGCTCTTAAGTACTTAACTACCGGAGACGCATTGCTTTGAATTGGCAAATTATGCTGCAAGATATCTGCTTCTAGTGTGTGGATCGAATTGCAGAGGTACCTAGATTTGAAATTATTTTATTTTATATGTATCCTCAATGTCTTCTTCAAGATCTGAATCTTGAAGAAGACATTGAGGATACTCAACAAATGTAAGCCTAGAGTTTGTAAGCTTTTGCGAGATTTACGCGTGGTGGTGGCAAAAAGTGTTTGACAGCGGCTGGAAATGGGAAGCCCAAAACAGGGCTCAGTGGTGTGCCATTGGAGAGGCCTGTATACAGCAGTAATCTATGGCAGGCTGATGATGATTGACCGTATAAATACCTATTCATGAAGCCGTAATTGTTTTAAGTATACTTTGAAAAAGATAAGGTTTTCTACTTTTGTCATACACCCAAACATCACCCCTGTCTGTTCTAGAATTCTAGTTGCAAGGAAATGAAGTCCGCGTGGTTCACTTATGTTCAATCGGTTGGTATTATAAACTTTAATTATTAATACAGGCATGTATTAATAATTAAATGTAAATATTTTTCTTCGAACATTAAAGTCGAGACTGCCTCCGTGGTCCAGTGGATAGCGTATGCGACTGCTGATCGGAGGTCCTGGGTTCGATTCCCAGGTCGGCCAAAAGTGTCACTGGGTTTTTCCGAATTCTCAGTAGCAGCACGGAGTCTGGTGATGTGCCCGGTAACGGCAATAGGCTCGCCCCCTATTACGTGGGACCTAAAAATACATGGCGAAATGTGGGTGTAATTCACCTCTGCCTACCCCTTTCGGAGATACTAAGACTATAAATAAAATAAAATATAAATAAATAAAAGTCGGGATCCCATGGTTGATCAATTCGTAGTCAACTGCAGTGACTTTCTCCAGATCTGCTCTAAGTATTTAACGTAATGATTAGATTATCGTTACATAGAAAGTAGGAAAGTTGACTGACTTATAAAACGACTATTTGACACGTCTGGTTGCCAGAGAAAAACCCAGTTCACCAGAATTAGGGAAGCAAAATCACATAGTTTATACAAAAATGTGGTGCCATACCAAATATGTACATACATCAACAAAATCGTAGTCATTCTATATCAATTGAGTGTTAACAGAGCCTTATAAAGTAATAGTGATTGTTTATCAGTGAGTTGTTGTTAAGATAAATGGTGTCATCATTGCTGAAGTCACGTTGGTTGTATGTGGTGTATATCTATGTAGCATACTATACTAATCTAGTTTCCAATATAACATTGAAATATGTGGTCATTTTCCCCAAAGACACGAGTTGGTTTAATTAAGATACACACCACCCCAGACAAAAAATACCTTAAGAATGAATCAGAATTAATGAAAGGTCTTGATTTACTTGCCTGCTAAGAAAATCGAATATCTTTAACGACTGCTATGGCTTAATAGGTAATCATGTTTAAATTGTCGTTTGAGATATACCACGTGCCTTTGTTTTGCGTATCTGATAGACGGTTACATATATCCCAAGACATTTTCAAATAAATCTTTATAATAGCAAATTTTGAATCCGAAATATTTTGCGAATTTTACCCACCAATAATGTTTGTACTGTTAACATAAATAAATAATCAATAAATAAAATTGAAGAGTCTGTCTATACTTTCAAATAATTTTAAGTATTTTTAAGAGCATATTATATTTTGTTAAACTTTTCTGCGTTCTTTCCTAAAAATGCATGGCGAAATGTGGGTGTAATATTACAACTCTGCCTACCCCTTCGAGGATACAGGCGTGTCAAAGTCAAAGTCAAAATCCTTTATTCATTTAAATCTCAAAGTGACACTTATGAACGTCAATTTAAAAAAATAATTACTTAAAGCTTCTACATTTACATTTACTGCCACGTTCGCAAAGCAAGGGCGTAGAACCATGAGAAAGAACGGGCAATAAAACTCACGGTCACTCTTTTTCATCGCCAGGTTTTGCATAATACATAAAAATTTAAATTTTGAATTTGCGTGAATGAGTCTATTTTATATCTTATTTAATAATTTAATACAAATGCCTCGATACCTAGTTGCCGTTTTACGCCTGGTTTCAATATTCGAACTGTCCATGGATTTGAGATTCGAGATTCGTATTTGACATATTTTGTACTAGAGGATGCCCGCGGTTACACCCGCGTTATTTAAGGCTACTGCTCTGCTCCCGTCGCTCATAGCGTGATGTTATATAGCCTATAGCCTCTCTCGATAAATGGGCTATCTAACACTGAAACAATTTTTCAAATCGGACCAGTAGTTTCTGAGATTAGCGCGTTCAACCAAACAAACAAACAAACTCTTCAGCTTTATATATTAGTATACGATATAAGAATTATAAGATGGAGCTTATGTCAATGTCAAAAAAAAACCAAAATCTCAAAAAAAAATTATATATCGAATATTGATTTCAGCGGCTAGTAAACACTTACCAAGTACCACGATTGTAACCTTCAATATAATTGGACGTAGCGAATAAAAAAAATACTATAAACCGATAACTTCTGTAAACTGTAATTTGATGTAACATTACGTGAATGTTACACACTGAATGTCATTACGTAAATGTTACATACACGCTGTAATAAAACGAAAGATAAAAACCGGTTAGGTGCGAGTTGGGCCTACAGACGAAGGTTTCCATACAAGATAATGATGTAGGTACTTACCCTATGAAAAGCAGAATATAAATTACTAGACGTCGCCAGCGGCATCGCCTGCGTCAATTATACATATAAACCTTCCTCTTGAATCATTCTATCTATTAAAAAAATCACATTAAAATCCGTTGCGTACTTTTTAAGATTTAAGCATACATAGGAACAAACAGACAGAAGATAGACTTTGTTTTATCTGGGAGCACGGCAGTGCCCCGGCCAAGTCGAGCAAAAAAGCGGCAGCGGCAGTTCGGGCGATTTTCGACCCCCTATAACTTCGTTGTGGATGAAACTAGAAGCCTGAATTTACAGTAAACAACCAGGTATTGTATTAAACACGATATGTTTCAAATTTCATTCAATAGGGTAGTTTCCAGGGTCAAAATAATTACATTTTATTTAGTCCGTATTTTAGATTATAAAAAAATATTGGACACGTATTTTTTCTTTTTTTTCGATTAAATAAAAAATAACAAAGATATAGCCCTTTAAAGGTACGTGTGACGTCATCTAGTGCGAAAAAATGCAGCACGGCGTGACGTTATACGTAACTTTAATGAGCTATATCTTGGTCATTTTTGGTTTAATTTACAAATTTAAAAATACGTATCGCTTATTTTTGAATAATCTAAAGGACGGACTTATAATTTTTTTTTTGTAACTAGCCTATTTGAACCAGTAGCTTGGGAATTATAACGAGTCAAAGTTTCTTCATTTGGCACTCACTGACCGATCATCAAAAGTCTAACGCACTTCTAGTAAACATATAAGCTTCAAATTTTGAATACAATTAGTGTTTAGTGTATGAATCAAGTAAAAATTAAAATATTTTTCAATTTCTGTCCAGTTTTCGAGATAAATCAACTGCTTAAATAACTTTGTAATCCCATATAAATATATACTGGATTGAATGAATATCAAGTCGGTATTTTTTCTTTTAATTTTTAAAAGACAGCTCCCGCACTAGGAATAAATCCTGTGTCACTGGAGACTTAAAGACACAACCAACGGACACAATGAATACCCAGACTCGAACACTCGGCGCAGTGTTTAACGGCGAGGCGACCGCTTAAACCACTACGCCAACCGCGCAGTCTATATTAATTTAAGGTTATTAATAAATAGATTGATTTGGCAATCGCACTAAACAATCTAATTTTTAAATTTATTACTTGTAAGATATATTGTGTTTTCATGTAATGGGCGAGTCAATCGATTTATTTAAAACGTTAAATTAATATCCGTCTTGGTATTACATGGATCTCACAACTTTTCATGGTAGAAGAACTGAGTTGCGAGACTTGGTTTTTTGACAAGTATTGTTTTTTATGGGATACTATGTAGGTAGTGATGATTATAGACTAAGTTTTTGTTTTTCATGTTAGTGTCCAGCTGGTCCGATTTTTATTATACGACTGTGAAAATTCAGTTCATGTGATACGAGCCTACTCACATGTAAACGGTCGGACAGCATATCTTAGGTAACTAGGCACAATTTCTTGCATCAAAATATATATTTTGTGACCGTACGGTAAGAGCTTGAACGCACTAGCGACTGGCCACAATCTGCATCACATACGGCTGGCCGCTAGTCAGTTCATTGCAGGTGCATTCTCATAACATAACATACATAATATAACTTCACGCCTTTTATCCCCGAAGGGGTATGCAAAGGTGTATTACACACCCACACTTCGCCAGTTATGTTTAGGTCCCAATGTAAAAGGGGGCGAGCCTATTGCCATTTACCGGGCATATTGTTAAGCGAGCGATAATTAACATTTATAATGCACGCATAACTTCGAAAAGTCAGAGATGTGTACCCAGGGCCAGGGGTATCTGGGAATTGAGCCCGAGACCATCGTCTCGGAAGTCCGTTACGTACACAACTGGGCGACCGCCGGTTCCCGTGCATTTCCATAAAAAGATCGAGGTGCGGTCAGCCCCTAGTGCGTTCACGCTCTAAGTCCTCTTCCAACTATTGTATTTAAAAGAGTCTTACTCGCGTAACTATTTTACAAATTTAATATTGGTGAAATATATGTCATTTGAAACATTGTTTCGGCATAGGCAGCAGTGTGACTAATTTGAGTCATCCACTGATCAATAAATGGTGTAATCCTCGTGTGGTTAAGACTGCAGACCAGTTACATACATATAAATCTGTATATAAGTGTTCTATTTTTCACAGTTTCGTACATTTGAGTGATCCAAATTTCTCCATCTTCGCTTCAGCGAGCATATCTGATGTATCGCTATTCCGACTACTGCAGTTAGCAGCTACAAATACAATAGTCTCGCGTGTAAATGAAGAATACTCTCTCATAATTTTTAAGACAATGATAGCCTATATAGCAATTTAAATTTCCGTGCCTATCCTTCATAAAGTTCTTGAAAAACATGTAAAGTCTGGGATCCTGCCTTTTCACCGAATATTGTTTGGCCGATTATCACTTGCCAACCAACGTTTCGCCTATTTTTCACTTTGACGACAAACGATTGTCAAATTTTTGTATGACAACGTTTCATTTGGTAGAATTATTGTTAAGCTGATTATTGTAATAACAAAAAACGTTTGGGCATTTATCTTTTGTCAAATTATTAGGCCAGACAACTTTTAGACGAATAACGTTTCGTCTGTTCAAGTGATGTTTCGGGAAGTTTCGGTGAAATCGAAAGGAATCGGTTAGGTTAGGTTAGTATGCTGATAAACAATGCACGTCAACTGAAACAATGGCTGGTTAGGTTAGATTAGAACTGCGACCACAACGCACGAGTCGAGCGAGCGAAGCGAGCGTGCCGCGGCAGCGGCCGGCGAAGTGCCAGAACCAAATCGCTTTTATTTCACTACACAGGGCATTTAAATATGCTACATCGGTTAGGTTAGAACTGCGACAATAAAAGGAAGACCAAACGTAAAGTTGGCAACTGTGAGGTTGGGAAATAAAAACAAAATTATATCACAAGTTGGCAAATGATTATTCTACATACATACATAGACTCACGCCTGTTTCCCGGAGGGGTAGGCAGAGACTACGGAACGCCATTTGCAACGATCCAGACATATCTCTCTTGCTTCATTCACTCCCATCAGATTCCTCATGCATGCTCTTATTCTGCGGAATAAAATTCTGCGAAACGTTAGTTGGCAAGTGATAATCGGCTGAACACTTTTCGGCGAAAAGGCAGATATCCGTAAAGTCTACCTACCCGCACCTGGCCAGCGTGGTGGACTATGGCCTTTACCTGCTCACTGTCAGAAAAGGCCTTTATCCAACAATGTGACAGTGTACATAGCTGATGATGATAGCCTAGTGCAGACACAAATAGACTGCGATGCAAAGGGTATGGAGTTCAGATCACGCACCATGTCCTTTTCGAAGTTATACATTCATACATAGACTCACGCCTGTTTCCCGGAGGGGTAGGCAGAGACTACGGAACGCCATTTGCAACGATCCTGACATACCTCTCTTGCTTCACTCACTCCCATCAAGTTTCTCATGCACGCTCTTCTGTTAAGGGTACTTCTGACCTGACGAAGTTATGTGCATTGATAATTGTTAATTATCGCTTGCTCCGTGATTCGGTGATCACCTATTACCATGACAGTCGGGACACGTATCCCGGCAGTCATGAAGATCTTTGACCGCCCCTATGGTAAGTCAATATCCTTGAATATACCTACTAACACTGGTCCGATTATGCAATATCACTATCTCGTTATGAAGAGTCAATACCGCTTAACAAACTTACTCTACTCTAAAACCATGCAATATTGCTATCCCTTTGGTCAGAGGTCAGAATATAGTCGCTCTTTGGACAAGCTATTATGCATTCAGATCTGGTTAAGCTAGTTAGCGTACTGCGGGATACAACTGAGTTTACGCTAGGCTATGATTAGTAAAAAAAACTATGCTAAATGCACACTTTACGGTTTTTCAAAAAATCTTTATTATTTTAAAGACTCACGCCTGTATCCCCGAAGGGGTAGGCTGAGGTGTAATATTACACCCACATTTCGCCATGAAGTTTTAGGTCCCACGTAATAGGGGGCGCCTATTGCCGTACCAGGCACATCACCAGACTCCGTGCTGCTACTGAGAATTTCCTAACGGAAAAACCAAATAACACTTTGCCCGACCCGGGAATTGAACCCGAGACCTCCCAATCCCACGCGCACATTTATGCCGCGAGACCAAGGAGGCAGTCAAAAAATCTGTTCATGATAATTTACAAGTAAAGTCTTGGTTAACGAGAATGGGGCTAGTTTGATAAAAAAACTAAATTTATGTAGCCACAATCGAACTTAGTTTTAGCTCAAATAACATGGAGCACTTTATGGATTTACTGTCCTATATTGTTTAAAATTTCCTGGACAAAAATCCAAAAATCACTTTACACAACCTGGTTATCGAACCTGAAACCTCAAAACAGACACGTCACAAAGCTAGTTCAAATCGTATCATAATAATATTTGTTAATAAAATTCTATAATTAGGCTCTAATATTTTCAATTTACACTAATATGCGAAACTTCCGTTTAATAAGAAATACTTATCAACACTTGCCTTAACAGTAAATTTCTGCAAACACTGATGTGTGTAATCAATTGTTCAAATAAATAATAGGTTGATTATGTCATAACTTACTCAATACCCTAAATTAGATAAGCAGTGGTCAGGTCAAATCAAATGTCGACTCGCTACGCAGTAAAAATGATATCTACTTTCTAAATATTGGTATAGTTAGTTCTGCAATAGAAATTATTTTAGGTAGTTTTAATGCAAAATCTACAAAATAAAAAACAATTACAAAATATTTCGAAAAGTTTTGGAAAAGGAAAGAAAAATAATTTATAATTTATTGTCTTCATTTTCAATCGTGGTAGCATATTTCATATCATAGAGGTGGAAAAGCGTTCTTCCGCTCCACACAGGACTCCCTAAGTCCTAGGGACTATGAGACTAACCTGCAATGAGAAGCACTCAGGCCTACTCACCAAAACCACCGCGGTGTCTTCTTACCAACCTATTGAATGGCGGAGCCACGGGTACTGTGTTAACACAGCCTACGTGACACCCTTGTTACTTCATCATCATCAGCCCTTTATACTGTCCCACTGCTGGGCACGGGCTTCTTCCCATTATGAGAAGGGTAAGGCCATAGTCCACCACGCTGGCCAAGTGCGGCTTCGCAGACTTCACATGTCTTTCGAGAACATTATGGAGAACTCTCAGACATGCAGGTTTCCACACGATGTTTACCGTCACCGTTTAGCAAGCGATAATAACTAACAATTTAATACGCACATAACTCCGAAAAGTCATCGTGCCGTGGATTCGAACCCGGACCCTCTGCGTAGCAGTCGGCTATCCCTGATTTTTGCCCATGTTACTTAGCAGTATCAAATATACTTTAAAGAATAAGCCCCGGCAGAGCCATTTCCAAATTGCAAGAGCACCTTTCCACCCCTTTCTGGCGTCTTTGCTTTGATCATGATTCATGATCCTCCTAGCATTAACCCAGGGTCTGCTCACTAGTCTGAATATTACCTTTTCCACACACCTACTGCCTGTCTGACCTCCGCAACGCGAAGGGAAAGCGATATCTATGGTTTAGACTAGTGTCAATTTGTTCAGAGCTACTGAATACCTATAATGAACGTCAAAAATCTTCATGACAGACGCGTCTGACGCGTCACAGTACAAGCGATAATTAATAATTTAATAGTCACTTAACTCCGAAAAGTCCGAAAGAAAGTGAATGAATGAATGAATGAAATTTTATTCAGTAAACACACAGAAAGGCATAGTACAATACAATAAATACTTACATTACATAAGGATTAATGGAAACATGAAACTATGTGTCCCACGACCAGTCTGAAAAGGTGCCCAGATCAGCTTAATGTCTAGAGAGCGGTGACGGCGGACGCTGGTTTTCATCTGGTACCTGCACTTCGCGGATGTCGATATTTACCTGATGCTATGTGTGATAGGTGTGTGATATTGTGTTTGTTAGTGTGTGTTTTAGTAATGATACACTTTATAATAATATATATACATATAATAAAATGGCAGGAAAGTCAAAACTGTACATTAAATATTATTTGAAAAGAATACTTGGGGTGTAATCTACAATCGATACCGAAGCCAAAAATATAGTTTTTAGAATTTTTCTCTGTTTGTATGTTTGTCTGTTTATCTGTTTGTCCTTATATCCAGGATAAACTCAAAAAGTACTGCATGGATTTACTTCAAATTTGGCACGAATATTGTTAGAATGTTGGGTCAACATATGGGCTACATATTATTACGCTATCGCCTACGCGGAACGAGCAGTGAACCTTTATTTCTTCAACGCATTCTGTAACAACGTGTAATCTAACGACGCATATTTGAATGTTGTTATTATGTTAACCATGCTCTAAGCTAGCTTCACACTATAAAAATAACGCAATATTCGTAACTTAGGCTAATAAACATAACTCAATGAATATAAGTGTTATCAAGACAATTTTAAAGCAGCGTCATCTATGAGAGTTCAAAATCATCAAGTTGAATTAAATGTGTAAGCCCTTTTTGGATATAAATAACTTCCTTGATCATGTTGGCGAAGTTGTTAGTTGTTTTCAAAAGTCATAGATGGAGTTGTATCGTTAATTCGTTTCAGAGATGAGCAATACAATTAAAAAAAATGTGTTTATGTAAATTTTAAGCTGCTTCATCCGTCTTATAAAATTCATCGAGTTTGTCTGTATGTAAATACAAACAGAACTCAAAAAGAACTGCATAGATTTATAAAAATAAATAAACTCGAAAACGGTACGCTATTGCTGTAAGCAATTTGAGCTAAAATGAATATTTATTCATGTCGCATATAAACTTTAGTGAGATATGGAACTAGCTAGATTTTTTTTTTATATTTTGATCCCGACAGCGTTGCTGAGCGCTTGGAAAGTTCGCGGCAAACAACTCTCTTGACATTTTTCAGGCTCTGTGAAGTCGACCAGTTTGGGAGGTCCCTTACGTATGACGAGATGCCTTCATATTATACGTACGACAGGCAAAAGGGTATATTTAACCCGTCGATGAGGAGGTGCTGTGGAAGGTTTTCCGGGAAGTTTCAAGGACGCCATATTTTGTAGAGTCCATACCGTACACACGACTAATGGCCAATGCTATTTTCTGCGGTTGTTACTTCACACGGTCCGAGCCCCAACGTCTTTCGCCGTTCTGAGGACATTTGATGGCGTGGAGTATCCCACTTACCGCACAGCCTGCGCAGTACGTCACTTTCTCGACGGTGACCAAAACTGGGAGGACACCCTCGCGGAGGCGAGCGTCAGTGACTGGGCGGCTGGGACCCACATGCGTCATCTGTTTGACGTCATCTTGGTGTTTTGTAGAGTCGCAAATACTGTAGTTTTGTGGGAAAAGTATCGCCATCATCTGTCTGAAGATTTTCTTCGAGCTTTGAGGCTTGCTACTGGAGACAAAGTCGAAGTAACTGATGAACGCGTGCTGAACACCTGTCTCAGTTCACTTCAAGACATTGGTCATTTCTATTAGCGGCAATCCACTGGTCGAATATGGGTTACCAGCTTCCCAATCATCACCGCATCAAGACCGTGGCAATTGGGAGTATAACGCTGAAACAATTTACGATCCGGGTGAAATGACCACCTTACGAATTTTATGACACCGTCCTTGAAAGCGTTGGGCAACGCCAGGCTAAAATGTTTTTCTTGGATGCTCCTGGTGGAACAGGAAAAACATTTGTTGCTACTGGCATACTTGCAGAGGTCAGGAGGCAAGGCAAAATTGTCATTGCTGTAGCGTCGCCGGTAATCGCTGCCACACTGCTTCCGGGTGGCAAGACAGCACAAACCATGTTTAAATTTCCCATCGATTTAGAGAGCGCCGTAACACCCGTTTGTGATGTGTCACGTAACAGTTATAAGGGACATGACAGGGATGAGTGAACGATGACTAATAGGAAGGCAGTTGAGGCCGTGGGCAGAACCCTGCAGGACATCCGCAGGAACGAGCATTTAATAGTTGGTCACAGTTCTGTTCAGTGACGATTCCCGACAAACGCTTCCCGTGGTGACGCGGGGTTCGAGGGCTGACGAGGTGAGTCATCATCATCATCATCACCAGCCTTTAACAGTCCACTGCTGGACTAGGCCTCTCCTTTGAAAGGAGGAATTGGCCTACTATACCACGCTGGCCAAACGGGATGGTATAGGGTTTGTATCAAGTTTTCTTTCTCTTACAGTGCTGTTCTCTGCATATTATGCTCCCTCTGTCGACACCCATGGGATGATATTGGGTTCTTCCAGAGTCTCTCAGTAGAGTTGTATCTAGCTTAGAATTATATTGCTGTATATCGTAATAGCAGAATTCTTGAGTGTGTGAGTGGCCTATTTTGACGCCCAAAAATGATCAGGCTGTAGCAATTAACGAATGAATTCTCTCGGAAATTGAGGGGAATGAAGTGGTCTACACCTCTATAAACACTGTCGTCCAGCAAGAAAACGCCACACATTATCCCGTGGAATTTCTGAACTCCCTGTCAGCAAGTGAACTTCCAGCGCATACCATCAAGCTGAAGGTCGGTGTCCCGATTATGCTTCTTCGGAACCTATCTCCGCCGAAGTTGTGTAACGTGACCCGCCTGAAAGTCATCTCGCTCCACAGACACACCATTGAGGCAGAAATTCTTAAAGGTTGTGGCGTCGGCGAGGCAGTATTTATACCACGCATTCCTCTCATACCTCATAACTTCCGGTTCCCGTTCAAGCGCATACAGTTCCCCGTGACGACAGACACTGAGGGCAGCGGGTGTCCTGTACGTCGCTTGCTCCCGCGTCACCAGTCCTGACTCTCTTTACATTTTGGCTGCGGAGAGCCAAACCACTAATGTTGTATATCGAGAAGTCCTATAAGTATGTATTTTACCCTATTATGTATTCCTTATTTTCTCCATCTGCTTCAGTCACAACTTATGACTTAATTCAGCAGAATCACCATAAAGTCATTTATTCAAAGCAGGCTGAAAATCAGCACTTTTTGAAGGTCAATTTTACAAAAGACAGTCTCCATCTGTTACTACACTTTCTGCAGCTATGAAATATAAATAAGAAACGGGTAAATTAATGTTATTTTAAAAGGTATAAATGGTATAATGGTAGGTATTTATTTAATAGTTAGGTGCTGTATAGCGTTCACGCAGACGACGTCGCGGGCAGCAGCTAGTACTTATATATATTGGTGCGCGCTGTGGTTTCGAACCCGATACCCTCTGCATGGCAGTCTGTTGCTATCTCCACTAGAATAAATTGGCCCCTATGCTTATATACTAGTACGACAAACAAGGAGACTAAAACTGACATAGCGACCTAAGACCTAGTGCGATATCTGATTATTTAAAGAAAAATATAATTTTATATCACGTTCTTTTAATGCGTGATATTTATTATCTACGTGCTTTGATAAAATACTTACAACTGTAATAAGTTACAATTTCTTTCAAAACGACAGGCTTGATTTATGACGTAAACTTGTAGCTGCGTCGTTTGTTAACATCTAATCTTAATATATAAAATCCTTGCGTTACTTACTGACTGACAGACTCGCTACAGCCGAAACTATTGGGCGCAGGAAGCTGAAATTTGGCATGTATATTCCTTGGGGACCGTAGGGGTGCACTAAGAAGGGATTTCCCGAAATTCCCACGGGATCGGCCAAAACAGGTAAATAAAAAAAAATGCAGGCGTGGCTGCTGGCGGCGTTTGTTTGTGTGCTTGAACGCGCTAATCTCAGGAACTATAGGTACGATTTGAAAATTGTGTTTAGTGTTTGATAGCCCATTTATCGAGGAAGGCTATAGGCCATATAACATTGCGCTAATAGCCACGTGAGCGGAGCAGTAGCCTTGAATAACGCGGGTGTAACCGCGGGCTCACCTAGTCTTCAATACGAGAAATCAAATGTTCATGATATCACGCAATAATCAACTGTAATTGTGATCCATAAATAACTTTTGAAGCTAATTATGAAATATTATATTATATCGTTAAAATTTTATTAATTTGGCCGTTACTCCAATGTTACGTTTAATGGAATTTCATGGTAATTCAGGGACTATGTGCGTAAGCTCATCTCTAAAATGGGTTCCCACCAAGAACTTAGGGTCCCAAGCCAACCTCACCTGCAAGTGGTGCACCTGCCGATCAACGGACGAGGCTCTGGCAAACAAAACAAAATATCCCGATAAGCGGCAACAGGCTCGCCACCTATTACGTGGGATCAAAACACTGGTGAAGAGTGGGCGTTTAATATGCCTCTGCCTTCCCCTTCGGAAAACAGGCGTGAGTCTATGTATGTATGTATGAAATGCCTTTGTTTATATTTAATTAGAAATAAATTTATTTTGCAGTTTCATCGCTGTCCGGCGAATTATAGGACTCACAAAATATCACTCACTTCCATGCGTCGTCAGGTCATCACCATAAAACCTTCCACAGTCCGCTGTTGGACTTAAGTGTATCGTTAATGTTGAGGAGGGTTTGACCTCCTGTACTACGCTGACTTGGGTTGGTATAGGGTTTGAGGTATTGTTCTTTCGAGGTTTCTTTCTGGCATTTTGACACAATGAAAAACGTGAAATCAACTCTACTTTGTTTGACTAAAAGCGGATCCCAGATTCCACGCCCGGAAGTATGCTAGTGGGTTTACGTTAGGATTGTGATAAATTATGATTTTGGGCCGATTTCATTTTTGATTAAAACCAACTGTATGCACAACGAACTTTTCAAAATTATTTACGTATTATACCTATTTGGATGGATGATGGCACATGCGTCATACTCGTGAACGGGTGCTACTTGCGATGATTGGTCGATTACGGTCTTGCGGGCTGGTATTAAATTTTAATATTTAACTGCATCATTTCCATCATGGTTCTGATCACTTTCGCGGATTGCCTGCATTATTAGGTATACATAGGTATATAATGTAAGTGGATGCTCCTGTTTCACCATGTCTATTCTGAGGAGGCTAACTAAATGAACATCAAAATTAAGTATCTTGCTTGAGTATTATCACAGTCAAGTATTATTATGTACAGTAAATATATACAAGTGATATAGAAGGTGTAACAGTTGCAGCACCTTACAAAATGTAAATTATGTGTGTTATGCAAAACATGGCCATGCAAAAGAGTGACCCTGAGTTATATTGCCCGTTCCACAGATTTAACATAGTCTTAGGCCCGTTCTTTCTCATGGTTCTACCTACGCCCTTGCTTTGCGAATGTGGCAGTAAATGTAAATGTAGAATTTTTAAGTAATTATTTTATAAATTTATTATTTTGACGTTCATAAGCGTCACATTGTGACCCAAATCAATAAAGGATTTTGAATTTGAATTTGTCCGTAACTCAGAGAGAGCGTTAAATCGTCGATCCTGGGTTATATTAACGCTTCGGTATGTGGAGTCAGTAACCTTAAATATACTGACTCTAGTCTAAGCCATGGAATACCGCTATCCTCTGGGATGTGGTGGTCAGACTGCAATCCCTTTGTGGAGTTGTGTATTAAGAACCACAAACAAATTATTGCTCAGATGGAAGGGTCCAACTGAAAATCAGTGTTGTGCCTCATAGGCACAGCGTCTACTGAGCTGTATCTTTGCCATGCATATCTTTTCTGTATTTTTTTTTATTTATTGCATTTTTGTTTACGTGTCCATATGTGTGGTATAAATAAATGGTTTAAATGGTTTAAAATGGTTTAAAACTAGGGAATAAGGTGAACTTACCGCTCATAAACGCCATATTGATAAGTCCAGCTTGATACGTGGTAAGGGACAGCTCACACCTCGCGGCCGGCAGCACGTAAGACATGACGCAGTTCTGCACACCTGACGCCAGGAACGCGAATGCGCATGCGCCGAGCGCGCTGCGACTGAACCGGCCATAGCCTGTGGAGAAATATGGTGTTAGAGTGAAGGAATAACAACAATTATATCAAAATCTTTCTTAACACGTTGACAGCGCTGTGGTTTAAGCGGCCGCCTCGTCTCCTCGTACTGCCTCTTGTGGTTTGATTCCCACACGAGACAACACTTTGTGTGATCCATAAATTGTTGTTTCGAGTTTCGGTGTTCATTGTGTCCGTTGATTGCTATTTTATTTATTTATAGACTTACGCACTCACGCCTATATCCCTGAAGGGGTAGGCAGAGGTGTAATTGTACACCCACATTTCGCCAGGAATTTTTAGGTTCCACGTAATAGGGGGCGAGGCTATTGCCGTACCGGGCACATTACCAGACTCCGTGCTGGTACTGAGAATTTCCTAACGGAAAAACCCAATAACACTTCGCCCGACCCGGGAATCGAACCCGAGACCTCCCAATCCCACGCGCACATTTATGCCGCGAGACCAACGAGGCAGTCCGTCCTTTGATTGTATGTTTGTAAAATCTCCCGTGGTATCTCTGAAAAGAAGGTGCATTTTAGACCTCGTTTGAAAACTATAATTATGATCCTAAGGGGCGTATCAGACCTCGTAACCATTGAATTCTGCTTTGATAGGGCAACTTAAATGTTCATATGTTCATCTCATTTCTAAACTATCAGATTGAGTAATTCGAAAATTATTATTTTCATCACATTGTTATAGAAATATAAAAAAATCATTAATACTTTCACGATTTTACATATACTAATCTTTATTGAATTTGGCACAGTCATTCTGTAGCCGTTTCTGGTGCAATCCATGCTGCAACGTCAGGACTTACAGAACAGTTTGAAGCAGCTATAACCATATGTTGCAAATTTGGAATGTATATGACTGGCGAATAGTTTACGTTACCGTGAAGATGATGTTTTCAATACAACGCTTGATTATCGGCCTGTAGTATTATTTGTTTATGTATTTTTGAAGACAGGCCGAACTCACAAGGTCTTCATACCAAAACAAGGATCAGGAATACAGGATCAAACTTTAATCGTAAAATATCGCTAGCCGGATAATAGTATTCGTTAGAATAATAATATCAGTCCTGCTATTTCCGGATCTCTAAAAAGAGAGCATAATATCCACTCCAAAACTATCTTTGAAACTGTAACCACACATTATGAATTTCATTGAAATCGGTTGGGCAGTTTCAGAGATTGGCGTGTACAAAGACGTGATTCAATTAATTAAGATAATTAATAGGCTTATCAGCTACTCTTACATTTTATGAATCGGTAAAACAAGTTTTCATCACATGTAAATAGTATATTATTCTTGAACTCTTGAGGTAAGCAGAAACTGCACAAAATTCGCCACCCGTGAGCCAAGCTCTGATGATATTTATCATGCACTAGCTGTTTCTCGCGGTTTCACCCGCGTCCTGAGGGAACTACTTCGCGTACCCGGTTTATTTAGCCTAAGTTACTCCTTGGTACATCAGCTATCAGCCAGTGAAAGGCCTGTCAAAATCGGTCCAGCCGTTCCAGAGATTAGCGAGAACATACAGACAGACAAAAATAGTAAAAAATGACATTTCGGTATATGTAACGTGTATACATAACATATTATGCATTTAGTAAAAAGCGGTTATTTTAACATTACAAACAGACACTCCAATTTGATTTATGTGTATGTATATATTTAATAAAAGCTATCTGATAAATATTAATGCAATATTGTATAGAATTTTGGTGCTGTAAGTGCCTTCAAGTATTTGAGATTTCGGACGAAAACCAAAAACAACAAAATTCTTAGGTATATGATCACTCGTATGTCTGTCCGTCCCTCTTATACAGACATTTTGCTCTAAAACTATTAGACCAAATGAGTAAAACTGGCACTCTTATACATTCTTTTATTTATGGTTAGTAAAGCAATTTTAGACGATGGTCTCGGGTTCGATCCCCAGGTACCCCGGGCACACACCTCTGACATTTCAAAGTTATGTGTGTATTAAAAATGTTAATTATCGCTCGCTTAATAATGTGCCCGATAGATGGCCATAGGCTCGCCCCCTATTACATTGGGACCTAAAGGCGAAATGTGGGTGTGTAATACACCTCTGCCTACCCCTTCGGGGATAAAAGGCGTGAAGTTATGTTATGTTAAAGCAATTTATTTTTTGTTTTCATAAGTTTAATATTCCAATTAAGAGACTCTCATCAATAGCTCAAGTATAGAATCTTTTAGATTTCATCCTTAATTTTTACTATCAAGGACTAAATCGTTAGTGATTTTTTTATGTCTTTATTTAGTTAACTAGACGATGCCCGCGGTTACACCCGCATTATTTAAGGCTACTGCTCCGCTCCCGTCGCTCATAGCGTGATGTTATATAGCCTATAGCCTTCCTCGATAAATGGGCTATCTAACACTGAAAGAATTTTTCAAATCGGACCAGTAGTTCCTGAGATTAGCGCGTTCCACCAAACAAACAAACAATCAAACTCTTCAGCTTTATATATTAGTACTAGTCAATGCCAGCGGCTTCGCACGCACATATTTTCGAATATCCCGTTTTGCCCGATCCCGTGGGAATTTTGGGAAATCCCTCCTTAGTGCACCCCTGGGGTCCTCAAGGAACATACATGCCAAATTTCAGCTTCCTGCGCCCAATAGTTTCGGCTGTAGCGTGTCTGTCAGTCAGTCAGTAATGCAAGGATTTTATATATTAAGATAAGATTCGACATTTATTTCCATGAATTTACGACAGCTGAGAGGTATCTCTTAGATCTTGTCTTAGGTACTTATCCCTAGAGAAGACATCAAATCACATTCCACAGCACAGACTACATACAAAAACTGGACTAACCATAGTAAAGGCATAGTATCTACCTATTGTAGAAATTCTTTTACAAGTAAAAACCTAAGTACTAACAGTCTGGTTATACTAGTGTTTCTAGAAAGACCAGAGACCCTTTTAAGATCTATGCTAGGGTTTACAGTTAGCCGAGCGATAGCCGAGTGGATATACCAACAGACTGCCATGCAGAAGGTATCGGGTTCGAATCCACGGCGCGCACCAATGACTTTCGGAGTTATGTGCGTATTGAATTGTCAATTATCGCTTGTCCCGTGCCTCGGAGAGCACGTTAAGCCGTCAGTCCCGGCTGACATGAAGATCTTTGACAGTTGTTACTGGGAGTCTGTACCTACCCTCAAATAAATCGATACTGGTCTAAACCATGGAATATCGCTATCGCTTTGGGTTGCGGAGGTCAGACAGGCAGTCGCTCCGTGGAAAAGCTAATATTCAGCCAAATCCGGTTAGACTAGAAAGCGGACCCCAGATTGAAACTGGGATAACGCTAAGAGGATGATGATGCTAGGGTTTACAGTTAAGTTGTTAACATACAATTCTGTTGAATTGACTGTTAAAAAGTTATAGCTAGCCGCGAATTGTTGTATAGACGCGGATTCTATGTGGATTGTGCTTAAAACTGATAACATTGTATTAATGTGTTTTCTTACAAGCAACTCGTAGCGCAGTGCAGCACATTTTACACTGTTAAAGTATTATCAACATTGTTCATCGGTAAATAATGTCCAAAATCAATTAACAGCAGTGTTTACAATACGCACGCACGCATCTTCAAACACACTAAGTGATAGTTTGATTTTACAAAACGGGAAAAATTATGATAATTGTTTGGCGGTGAAAAGTGCTTCGCGCCGGATCTTACAGCCTTACTGTAAAACATAGTGTAGGTATCTTTATGTACATAATTTGACATTTAGTGTCTATATTTATATAACGATTAATACCTAGGTCTCCGCGTGGTGTCGGATTTCGATTACAATATAACTTAATTTATATCTATCCATAAGAATTTTAATATGACTTAATTTAAATTTAAATGAAACGCTAGGTCTTTGTGTAATACTTATTTGGTAACAATTTGATTGTAAATGACTGTAGGTATGTTTCCTGAATATAAATAAATAAAATAAAATAAACAATAAATATGTCACTGCCCCATTTCATGCCGTGGGTGCCTTTAGAGGTGACGTAGGAAAATACTCAAGGAAAATAGTAAGTATCTTTGCGAAGAGACGAAAATTGACATCAACCTGACTCCAACCCATCTGGCCGGGTGGTATAGTAGGGCAAACCCTACTATGCCATATATTAGATTATTTTTTTTTAGGTTAGGCGGCAAACGAGCAGACGGATTGCCTGGTGGTAAGCAATTACCGCCGCGGATGGACACAGGAGGCGTTGCGTTGCAGCCCCTTGGGATTGGGAAAAGGGATAGGATAAGGAGTGAGATGAGGGAGAAGGAATAGGGGATAGGGCCTCCAGCACTCTCACTCACTGTTACTTTACTTCTATTTTCTGTGAGAGGGTAGTACTTCCCCGGTCGAGCCGGCCCATTCATGCTGAAATCAGCAAGGCTCTACTACCGTAAAAAATAGGTGAGGTAATATTCAGCAGCCTTATGCGGAGAAGTCCCTTATCTATACATATAATAAAAAGGCAGGAAAGTCAAAACTGTACATCGAATATTTTTTTAAAAGAATACTTGGGGTGTGATCTACAATCGATACCGAGGCCAAAAATATAGTTTTTAGAATTTTTGTCTGTTTGTCTGTTTATCTGTTTGTCCTTATATCCGGGATAAAGTAAAAAAGTACTGCATGGATTTACTTCAAATTTGGCACAAATATTATTAAAATGTCGGGTCACCACATAGGCTACATATTATCACGCTATGACCTACAGGGAACGAGCAGAGAACCTTTATTTCTTCAACGCATTCTGTAACAACGTGTAATGTAACAATGCATATTTGAATGTTGTTATTATGTTAACTATGCTATAAGCTAGCTTCACACTATAAAAATCACGCAATATAAGTAACTTAGGCTGATAAACATAATTAATTCAATATAAGTAGACAAGACAATTTTAATGCAGCGCCATCTAAGAGAGTTCAAAAACATCAAGTTGAATTACATGTGTAAGCCCTTTTTGGATATAAATAATTTAAATTTGAACATGTTGGCGACGTTAATAGTTGTTTTCAAAAGTCATAGATTGAGTTGTACATTTTCTTCTTAAAAATTGTATTTTTAATTCGTTTCAGAGATGAGCAAGATTACTAGTTGAAGTTATTTAATTAATTAACTACACCATCGCCACACTTGATTGCTTACATCATTTCTGTCAGAATAAATAGTAATAGAGTTAGTACAAAATAAACATTTTGGTCACATTGGTGTAATTATTGCTTCTTAATTAATATATTTTCATGTCGCATGTATACTTGCTTTAAATTGTCTTCCGGGATATACATATAGCACGTACCTTTGTTTGGATTAACTGTATATAAACATTAGTGAGATGTGGAACTAGCTAGATTATTTTTACTCACACACAGCCATTTATTTAATATTACGTCTGAACCGGTTTGGCGGATACTGGTGTTCTCTATACATGAGAAGCATCCTACCGTAATGCATTTACACGACCACCTAGAGAACGGCCAGCGCATATATTTTGATCCCGACAGCGTTGCTGAGCATTTGGAAAATCCGCGTCAAACAACTCTTTTGGCATTTTTCAGGCTCTGTAAAATCGATCAGTTTGGGAGGTCCCTTACGTATGACGAGATGCCTTCATATTACACGTACGACAAGCAAAAGGGTGTATTTAACCGACGTTGACGAGGAGGCGCTGTGGAAGGTTTTCCGGGAAGTTTCAAGGACACCGCATTTTGTAAAGTTTATACCGTACACACAAATAATGTCGAATGCTATTTTTTGCGGTTGTTACTTCACACGGTCCGAAGCCCAACGTCTTTCGCCTTTTTGAGGACATTTGATGGCTTGGAGTATCCCACTTACCGCACAGCCTGCGTAGTACGTCATTTTCTCGACGGTGACCAATACTGGGATGACAACCTCGCGGAGGCGAGCGTCAGTGACAGTCCCAGCCGCATGCGTCATCTGTTTGACGTCATCTTGGTGTTTTGTGGAGTCGCGAACCCGGTAGCTTTCTGGGAGAAGTATCGCCATCATCTGTCTGAAGATTTTCTACGAGCTTTGAGGCGTGTTACTAGAGACGAAGTCGAAGTAACTGATGACCGCGTGTTGAACACCCGTCTCAGTTCACTTCAAGACGTGTTCATTTCTATCAGCGGCAATCCACTGGTCAAATATTTGTTACCAGCTTCCCAATCATCACCGCATCAAGACCGTGAAAATTAACGTAAAAGTATAACGCTGAGACAATTTGAAACGACCACCTTACGAATTTTACGACACCGTCCTTGAAAGCGTTGGGCAAAGCCAGGCTAAAATGTTTTTCTTGGATGCTCCTGGTGGAACAGGAAAAACATTTGTTACTACTGGCATACTTGCAGGAGGCAAGGCAAAATTGTCATTGCTGTAGCGTCGCCGGCAATCGCTGCCACACTGCTTCCGGGTGGCAAGACAGCACATACCATGTTTAAATTTCCCATCGATTTAGAGAGCGCCGTAACACCCGTTTGTGGTATGTCACGTAACAGTGATAAGGGACACGTGCTCAAGGATTGCTCTCTGATCGTATGGGATGAGCGTACGATGGCCAATAGGAAGGCAGTTCAGGCCATGGACAGAACCCTGCAGGACATCCGCAGGAACGAGCATTTAATGGTTGGTCAAAGTTCTGTTCAGTGACGATTCCCGACAAACGCTTCCCGTGGTGACGCGGGGATCGAGGGCTGACGAGGTGAGTCATCATCATCATCATCATCAGCCTTTAACAGTCCACAGCTGGACTAGGCCTCGCCTTTGAAAGGAGGAATTGGCCTACTATACCACGCTGGCCAAACGGGTTGGTATAGGGTTTGTATCAAGTTTTCCTTCTCTTACAGTGCTGTTCTTGCTCCCTCTGTCGGCTCTTACGACACCCATGGGATGATATGGGGTGGTGACATTCCGTATTCTTAATCCGTCACCACACGCACAAGGTGAGTGCTTCGTTGAAATTATCTTTGTTGTGGTCACGAGTTTGTATGCTGCGCTTGACCATTAATATGAGAGCTCAGCTTGGCGTCAATGCACGTGCTCAACAATTCTATGATGTCTTTCTAAGTCTTGGCGAAGACACTCTACCAGAGGAGAGAGGTGGACAGGTGGTGCTTTCAGAGTCTCTCAGTAGAGTTGAATCCAGCTTAGAATTATACAGTTGTATACCGTAATAGCAGAATTCGTGAGTGTGTGAGTGGCCTATTTTGACGCCCAAAAATGATCAGGCTGTAGCAATTAACGAATGCATTCTCTCGGAAATTGAGAGGCATGAAGTGGTCTACACCTCTATAAACACTGTCGTCGAGCAAGAAAACGCCACACATTATCCCGTGGAATTTCTGAACTCCCAGTCAGCAAGTGAACTTCGAGCGCATAGCATCAAGCTGAAGGTCGGTGTCTCAATTATGCTTCTTCGGAACCTATCTCCTCCGAAGTTGTGTAACGTGACCCGCCTGAAAGCCATCTCGCTCTACAGACACACCATTCAGGAAATTCTAACGGGTTGTGGCGTCAGCGAGGCAGTATTTATACCACGCATGCCTCTCATACCTCATAATTCAAGCGCATACAGTTCCCCATGAGTGTTTGCTTCGCGATGACCATCAATAACTCAATAAGTCGCAGAGGCAGACACTGAGGGCAGCGGGTGTCCTGTATGTCGCTTGCTCCCGCGTCACCAGTCCTGACTCTCTTTACATTTTGGCTGCGGAGAGCCAAACCACTAATGTTGTGTATCGAGAAGTCCTATAAGTATGTATTTTACCCTGTTATGTATTCCTTATTTTCTCCATCTGCTTCAGTCACAACTTATGACTTAATTCAGCAGAATCACCATAAAGTAATTTATTCAAAGCAGGCTGAAAATCAGCACTTTTTGAAGGTCAATTATACAAAAGACAGTCTCCCCCTGTTACTACACTTTCTGCAGGTATTAAATATAAAGAAGAAGAAGAGAAGACGCAATACTTATTTGGTAAAAAATACTAAAATAAATAATGTTTCACAAACTACAGATACAGGCCTATATCCAGCAGTCGACTATGGCAGGCTAATGATGATGATGATGATGAAACTAAACATAAAGTAAGAATTTTTATATTTAGTTCTTCGATGTTATAATAAAGTTACATTTTAACCGCGTAAAAAACCAAGTGCATTAGTTAGTCAGCATAATATTATTAGAACCTACAGATTAATAATATGCGTTTTCATTACAAATTATGTATGTCCATAGCAAGTTGATAAAAAACTGCAAGAAAGTAATAATTGGCTCGTAAACAGAAAACGATACTGATTACGTCTGTTAGTACGTTCGTTACATAACATCTCGGAAACTGCTGATTCGATTGTGCTAGTTAGCTGTTAATATTTTCACGTACGCATAGATGAAGAAATAGATTAGATATGTTTTTATCGTACTTTACTAACATACTGATTTCTAAGATAAATATCACTTGTTTTGGTTAATTTTATCTTTTGTTATTGATAAATTTGCAAGGGCATGCTGGTTTAATTGGCATGTTATCTAGCCGATGCGCGAATGGTTCAGCAATTTTAGAAGTCACTTTAGAACCTTTTTAGCAAAAAGAACAGGTTAGAAGAGCATGCATGAGAAATTTGATGGGAGTGAATGAAGCAAGAGAGATATGACAGGATCGTTGCAAATGGCGTTCCGTAGTCTCTGCCTCCCCCTCCGGGAAACAGGCGTGAGTCTATGTATGTATGTATGTATGTAGTTTAGAGCCAGTATAAGAAACTGAACAGGTTTTGAGTTACATATTATGTCTTTATCGTCATCCTAGCCTTGTAAGTCGAATTAAGCCTTCGTCGGCTAAAATAACCAGAAATGAATAAAAAGGAACCTTTTTCACACAGTGACATCTGTGTACCTATAGTTCGGCTTTAACATACGAGTACAGTCGAACAACTTCCTGCTCGACCACCATAAGGGCGAGAATCGCTCAGCAAGACAATGTCGCTTCCAGTGCTACTTTACCCGCACATCATTGATCTATTATGTTAATGTTACCTCAATGCCACACATTGACACTTGTATACAAAATCAGTTTCTAGTGTGTCTCGACTCTATGAACGAACCAAGGGATTTTTTTTAAAACTGGTCCAGCGCCGACTTGTTTGATTGTACATACATACACTCATACCTTTTCCCCGTTGGGGTAGGTAGAGACAACAGAACGCCACTTGCTTCTATCTAAATTATATAATTATCTGATCAACAATTTTTGTCGGGGCAAATTTTACGATATACTCAAGTAGTTATCGACTACCTACTCGAACTAGGTTAGACCTGTGTTTCGAGCTGACGCTTGATTAAAACTTAGAGAGACAAACGACAATATTATGTACATGTTTGTATGCTAATATTATAACATAGTGTGTAAGTAATTAAGTTTATCAAGATTTAGTTTAATTTTGGCAGACTATTTATTATAAATTAATAATTTAAAAACGAAATAAAATGAAAATTCACAAACATTTTGGTACGTTAGTAATTACAGTTAATATTCCACATGTCTCGTAATAAGAAATATAATAATAATATTTAGACAAAATTGTTAAAGGTCATTTTTAAAACTTCTAGTAATTTTTCTGTGTCGTCGTAATTGAGTTTTTGTAAATATTCTGTTACTGTTGTTCTGCATATTTTATAGCTAAGACTATATATATTCAGAAATTTATTGAACTTATTATACAAGAACGGTCCTAGAAATACTGCAATCGGACTGCACGTTTAGTCTGTAGTTCTCCGTGCAGTTCGATTGCGGTCGGTGTGCAGTTCACACGATTGCACGCCGACTGCAATTGAACTGCAATCGTACTGCACGTTTGGTTTGCAGTTCTATTGCAGTCGTGTCAACTGCATTCAAACTGCACTTGACCTGCAATTTTGCGGTTGGATTGCAGTTGAAATGCGGTCCGTCAAACTAGAGTCTTAAACTGAGTCTCTCCAGACTCTTAACTGAGTCCTGGTTTGTTAGGTCACTGGGTAAGTGGTACTACGGAACCCTAAATAGAAATCAAATTTTCTGAGTTTGTAATCAATTATTATCGCTATGCTATTCACAAACGCCTAGCTAAATACCTACTTGATGGGAGTGAATGAAGCAGGAAAGGTATGTTAGGACCGTTGCAAATGGCGTTCCGTATTCTCTGCCGACCCCTCCGGGAAACAGGCGTGAGTGTATGTATGTATGTGTGTAAATACCTACGAGTAGGTACGACGTCACTATCCACTTGTTATCCGTCAGACAGCTGATTTACTATCAACCGGTGACCGCAGATAATCAATAATTAGATTACTTAATTAAACGTAATGCTAACTTTAACTGTCGGTTATGTTGTTAAGTGTGAAATTTAACTTAATAGGCGTAAGATGCTTGTCCACTTTTGTTAAAGGAGAAGTGTTTTAATTATTTTCAAATTTCAGTATGAAATTATACATACAGGATGACAGGTAAATTCGACCAATTCCTTGAAGGAAATTATATTTGAGGTTATTTGCAACAAATTTACCTAGGGGTTAAAAAACGTTTACGTCAACTAGGAGTTCAAAAACGTTAACGTCAACTAGGGGTTCAAAATATACGGCTTCTGAGATAACGAGCTTCAAAGATTTTTCAACATGAAAAATTTTTTTTGACTGCCTCGTTGGTCTCGCGGCATAAATGTGCGCGTGGGATTGGGTGGCTCGATCCGCGGGTCGGGCAAAGTGTTATGGGTTTTCCGTTAGGAAATTCTCAGTAGCAGGATGGAGTCAGCTAATGTGCTCGGTACGGCAATAGGCTCGCCCCCTTACGTGGGACTAAAATAAATCTGGCGAAAAGTGGGTGTAGCAATATACCTCTGCCTACCTCTTCGAGGATATAGGCGAGAAACTATGTATGTATGTAAAAATTTAATACTTGTGACATAAATGCATTGAGCAGACTTTGACGTAGTCAGTGCGACAGTATTGCATCAGACGTTTTAAAGAACTGTCATTAGCGTCGCATCCTGCTGGTTATGTCACAGAATATTACGAGCTCGGTCAAAGAGCTCAGATATTTACATAGAGGCGCATTTCCTATGGGCGTTCTGAAGACAAAATTTCTGTGACCCAAATTGCCGCTTGGCGGCGTGGCAGTCGCGCTGTGATAGCTGTCTCTACGAGAGCAAGAGAGACGAACGTTCCTCCTGGGTATCTTAACTTAGAGAGCATGAGAGACGGAGAACGACGCCAGCGCTGCCTACGGCGCCAACTACGAACTAAACTGGAGACAGTCTCCACTTGGAATCGGCACACGAAATCCTTAAGAACTGCGCTTCAATGTAAATCTGTATTCATTGGCTCGGTTACGTTTAGATGACAAGTGTAGGTACGGGAATCAGGAACGAAAAATAACACAGGCCTTTCATGTTAGCCCGCGGTTGCAACCGCGTTATTTAGGGCATCCGCACCCGGGTTTCATAGCTTGATGTTATATAGTGACTGCCTCTGTGGTCCTGCGGTTAGCGAATGCGGATCATGAGGTCTTGGGTCCGATTCCCGGGTCGAACAAAAAGTGATATTGCGTTTTCCTGTTCGAATTTATCCAATAGAAGTTCGGAGTCAGGGAGTTGGCGGTGTCACACCCTCGTGCCCCGGAAAGCCGTTGGTCCTGCGCCCAATCTCTTTCCGGTCGTGTCGCATGTGGCGTCCCATCGGACTATGAGAGTGAGGGAATAGAGAGTGCACTTGTGTATGCGCACACATTGGGCACTATAATATGTCTCGCGCAGTTGGCAAGTCTCGTATATAGGTATACCAGCCGCCGTGGCCGGAATCGGTCGTGAAGACATCATTATATGGTATCCTACAGCCTTCCTCGATAAATGGGCTATATAGGTATAACACAAAAAAAATATCAAAATCGTACCGGTAGTTTCTGAGATTAGCGCGGCAATCCGTTCTTTGTGCACCCCTACGGTCCCTAAGAAAGGTACAGTCGAACAACTTCCCGCTAGACCACAATAAGGGCGAGAATCGCTCAGCAAGAAATCGTCGCTTCCAGTGCTACTTTACACGCACATTGACACTCGTATACAAAACAAGTATTTAGTGAGCCTCAACTGTAAGAGCGAGTTAAGGGATTTTTTTCAAACTGTACCAGCGCCGACTTGTTTGATTGTACATGCCAAATTTCAGCTGCCTGCGTTGAATAATTTTGGCAGTGAGTTGTCTGTCAGTCAGTCAGTAAAGTAATAATTTTATTATAGACTCTCACGCCTGTATCCCTGAAGGGGTAGGTTGTAAGGTAGTAGAGGTGTAATATTACACCCACATTTCGCCATGAATTTTTAGGTCCCACGTAATAGGGGGCGAGGCTATTGCCGTTACCGGGAACATCACCAGGCTCCGTGCTGCTACTGAGAATTCGAAAAAACCCAGTAACACTTTTTTGCCCGACCCGGGAATCGAACCCGGGACCTCCGATCAGCCGTCACATACGCTATCCATTGGACCACGGAGGCAGTCAGAATTTTATATATACAGGAGATATCGCATCTAGGGAATGCAATCTCGATCTCGCGAGATCGAGATCCGGCCTTTTTGAGCGAGATTAATCTCGGTCGAAAAAAGGGCGAGATCTCGCGAGATTTACGAGATTACACTCGAGCATCAAAACGTCTTCTTCGAAGCGCGAGCTGATACGGACGGATCGCAATCTGTCGGTATCGGCATTAATAAAAAATGAAATGAATTTATACGAGTCCGGGGGGTCAAAAGGCAAACTTTTGCAGTTCGTGGATGTCTGCCTGAGAACTGCGGTTTCAATTAGCGTTGAATTCGAAAGGGACTTCTCAGCGGCTGGGTATCTGGCCAGTAGAAAAGGAAGCCGTTTATCAGTCGATTCTTTGGACATTTTGCGCTTCTGAAGGAGCTACTATGAAAATAATTTGTATTAATGGCTTGTGATTTGAACACTGAACCAATCTTTCCTTTGATTGGTATATTTTGTTAATTAATCTGTAATATCTAAAAGGTCTACTGAGTAGATATAGTTTTATTTACTTAATTGATAATAATACCTCAGTTTAGTAACATAGATGATAAGTAAGTAGTTTTTTTTACCTCTCGTTGTTTTGTTTATTTTAAAATAAATGTTTTATTACTAAACATTAAGAAGCGAAGACTGGTTGTTTCTTTCATTTCTTATTTGACAGATCCGTCCGTAAAAGTTTACTTCACAAAAGTTTATTAAAAATTATAGACAGATAGGTATGTCAAGCAATGTTTGAATAAAAAAGGCTTTTGAAAAATTCGTGTAAATAATGTTTATCTTATAATACTTAAAATGGTCATTATTTTTGTCCTAATTTATTCAAATATTGCGATTATTTACAAAAACACATACAAATCTGCCAATCTCGCGAGATCTCGAAATTGGCGAGGTCACGCGAGATTGGCTTCATAATCTCGCGAGATCTCGCTTGAGCCCAAATCTCGCGAGATTTGCATTCCCTAATCGCATCCATTGATTTGTAATTTGACGGCTCTTGCCGTGTACTTGGCTGCTCAGATATCACAAATCTTTGTAGAGATTCACCACGACTCGACACGTGTATAATAATTATTTCTATATACCTATTACAGACTATTACTTTCGCTTCGTTATATCTGACGGACGTATTTACATCATAAGTAATAAAAGAAAAATAATAAGGAAGTGTCGTGTCCATACATTATGCTTTGTAAGTTATTGATTAGTTAATTAGAAATCTATACATATCATTATAACATGAATTTTTCAACCCGCGGTCCTGAGGGAACTACTTCGCGTACCCGGTTAATTAAAAGCCTAAGTTACTCCTTGGTACATCAGCTATCCCGCCAGTGAAAGTCCCGTCAAAATCGGTCCAGCCGTTCTAGAGATTAGCGAGAACAAACAGACAGACAGACAGACAAAAATTGTAAAAAATGTCATTTCGGTACATGCATATGAATTTAGTAAAAAGCGGTTATTAAAATATTACAAACAGACACTCCAATTTTATTTATGTGTAAGTATAGATAATTCAGTTAAGGGAGAGCCCTTAGCTGAATTATTGTATAACACTTCGTCTGCAATAAATCTTATGTCATTTGTGACTAAAGACTTAAATATACACAATCGACTGCAAACTTAAGCCACGGACAAATAAGGCAATAATACTAAACCCAAAAACACTTTGCTCGAACCGGGAATCGAACTCGAGACCTCCGAATCCCACGCGCACATTTATGCCGCGAGACCAACGAGGAAAAATATATATTTTGGTAAAGCCACAGCACTACCCACCCTGGATGACACAAAGTTTTGTCGTCCGTGGAAATCGAACCCGCAACAGTCGGCCAGTCGGTGAGTACGACGCTGATAACAGCAAAATAGGCTTGTCTCAAACAATTTTTTTGCAAAATCTATAAAGTTTGTGACGGCGGAAAAAATATATGTTAATGTTGAACATATTTCTGAGAACCCTGTTGTATTTAAAACACGTTTTTGAAAAGCTTTCTCGATACAAAAAAATAGTAAACTAACCTCTTAAAATGATCTTCCAACAAAAATATCTGTATTACTTATCAACGTACGTTGGTAAAATTTATAACAATAACGTATCATATTTAAATACAGAACTTGGTTGTTTTTTATTTTTCACTACTCAAATTATTTTTAAGTAATAAAATTATTTTATGGTTTGTAAAAAGTTCTGGACGTCCCGTCGTCGTCGCGCTTCTCTTTCTTATGTATACAATCTGACAGTGACAGCAGCAACTCAATAGAGGTTGTCAGCTCCTTAAACTACTGCATCACCCGTGCAGTCCATAAATATTACCACCGCTAAGGAGGCATTATAAGTCAACTCAAACAAATCTTCACCCTTTTATATTTCAACATTTTTAACATTTTGAGCGTCTCTAAGAAACTGCGGAACCCAACATTGTGCGTGTTTCAACCCGCTCTTGACAGGTTATGATTTATGATAAACATATCAAAATAAGTATTACCGCTGCGCTGGTTATTATAAATAACGCGTTCATTCCACAGTTACCGGTCAGGATAACGGTCCTGAATTATTGAAATATGGGTTGCAAACACGCACTTACAAAGATTAAAATACGGTGTAGCAGTCACTAACTTGGCGAGATTATGGCCAGATGACCAGGATATAAGCGTGTAAAACATAATTACTACATAAGTCATCCCATAATGGCTAATGTAAACAGTGCGGCAAAATCGGAGAAAATATTAATTATTGTATCTTTATATTCAATTTTGCGACTGAGACCCGTTACACATTTATTATTAAATGTTTGTATTTTTTTAGGTATTACACGTTGTTTGCGTAACTAGTTAGATCATATGAACTTAATGATTCTTTCGCACTTGAATTTATAGTGCTTTTTTTATAGTAATAGGCGGCAAACGAGCAGACGGATCGCCTGATGGTAAGCAATTACCGCCGCCCATGAACACAAACAACACCACAGGAGTCACAAGCGCGTTGCCGCCCCTTGGGGTTGGGAAAAGGGATAGGATAAGGAGTGGGATGAGGGAGAAGGAGCAGGGGATAGGGCCTCCGGTACTGTTACTTTACGTTGATTTTCTGTGAGTGGGTAGTACTTCCCCGGTCGAGCCGGCCCATTCATGCTGCAATCAGCAAGGCTCTACTACCGTAAATGTTATCTTTTACCGAAGTACTAAAAGTTCTTTGTTTAATTTTCATCATATATGTGACGACGTCTATCAGTTTCTTAGGAAATCAGGTATGGAGTTTGTAAAGTGTTTTTGGGGAATCTTTGGTTTAAAACGGAAATCACGGAAGCGGAAGGTTACTGAATGAATTTTAACGCCACATCCATTGGTTAGTGCTCTTTATTTATCCATGTTGGTAGTTACATAAATATAGAATACTGAAAATGTTATTCATCCTAAGAAACCATGTAATTATGCTGTTGATGTGCTTAATATAAATAAATAAATAAATAAATAAATAACCTTGTTTGGCAAGTGCTAAGGTAATACTTATACGGTAGTTGTTATCATAGAATATGTTTCAGTCTGTAATAGTAAGTTGTGATCGTATTTATAAGTGTTTTGTTTATAACACACAGTTATATCCTAGGAAATTTGGACTTATATTTTTTATTTATTTATTTATTTATAGTCTCACGCCTGTATCCCCGAAGGGGTAGGCAGAGGTGTAATATTACATCCACATTTCGCCATGAAAATCCTGGTGCACACCATCCATAACCATCCTCGACCTTTTCATACCAAACTAGGCAGAGGCACACGGTAATCTGAGAGCTGATACATACTTATATGTTTACTATACTTTGCCCGCGGCTGTGCCTGCATGGGAGTCAGAATAAGAATAATACTTATAATATTCTACCACATACCACAGATTACTAAATAGTTACCACATCCCAAGCTAAGCAGAGCTTGTATTATTATTTTACATACATACATACATAGACTCACGCCTCTTTCCCCGAAGGGGTAGGCAGAGGCTTATTAAACGCCCACTTTTCGCCAGTGTTTTGATCCCACGTAATAGGTGGCGAGCCTATTGCCGCTTATCGTGATATTTTGTTTGCCAGAGCCTCGTCCGTTGATCGGCAGGTGCACCACTTGCAGGTGAGGTTGGCTTGGGACCCTGTTCTTGGTGGGAACCCTATGCACCCTATTATTTTATAATGGATAAACATACATATTTACTTTTCTTTTTGTAAATACATACATATTACACATAGAAACACCTTGACCAAGACAAACATCCATGTTCATGCACACAAATGTTTGACTAGAGCGGGAATCGAACCCGCGACCTTCGCGTAGCAGTCGCTTACACTACCGCTGCGCCAACCGGTCGTCAAAGTTATCGAGGAAAACTGTTTTTTTATGTCACTCTACAACTTGAAGCCCCGATGTGAACGAAGAACAAACAAACACACTTTCGTATTTATAATAATAGGACGGATTCATAAATATCTTAACTGAAAAAAACATTTCTTTATTCTGACGACCGGTTGGCGCAGCGGGAGTGTAAGCGACGCCAAAGGTCGCGGGTTCGATTCCCGCTCAAGTCAAACATTTGTGTGCGTGAACATAGCTGTTTGTCTTGGTCTGGGTGTTTCTATGTATAATATGTATGTATTTACAAAAAAAAGTATAAGTATGTTTATCCAATATCTAGTACCCATCCATAGTACAAGCTCTGCTTAGTTTGGGTCATGTGTGTAAGTGGTAGAATATTATAGAATACTAGTCGACGCCAGCGGCTTCGCACGCACATATTTTCTAATTTCCCGTTTTGCCCGATCCCGTGGGCATTTCGAGAAATCCCGTCTTAGTGCACCCCTACGGTCCCCAAGGAACATACATGACAAATTTCAGCTTCCTGCGCCCAATAGTTTCGGCTGTAGCGTGTCTGTCAGTCAGTCAGTAACGTAAGGATTTTATATATTAAGATTATTATTATTACATTACAACTGGTTATTTTATTCTAAAAAAATAACCAGTTAAGCACAGAACAAATCAGCGTGATCATCACCTACAGATTTGACTTGGGTCAAAATCGAACTTACAAGTTACAGCTCTTTAGAGAATCGAACCTACAGCTCTTAATGCAATGTGAAGCAGCGTGACGCCAAGGGCGGATCCAGCTTTGGCGCCAGGAGGGGGTCACATAGTCGTGGTTAAGTCAAGAACTTATAATTTAATTTTGATAACAATAGATACAAGTAAAAAGTAGGTATTTAATTAATGTACATAATATACCAGTGCAGATACGTTAGACAACGGTAAAAAGTTAAATAAAATTACAGTAGGTTGAGACCCATTGGAGAAGGAAGAGAACATAGCGATCATAAAAGGAAAAATAAATTACGGTCGATCTGAGGTCGGGAATTGGATGGGGTTGCGATTTTAAGGGTAAAAAAGGGTTTATCTCGATTGCCAGCAAAACTACAAGTCCTACGGAAAAAACGTCAGTAGCAAAGTTGTAGGTAATAAAAAGACCTACAACTTTCGTATTTATATTTTATTCACACAACGTCATAATTTATGTAAAAAATTCAAATAACCAAGTTTTTGGTTTTTTATTTTTAACTTTTACAATAGTTTTTTCTTTTACACGAATTTGGTGAAAACTTGCCTTTTTATGTTCCAAACACACTGTTTATGTTTTTTATTTAAAGTATTTATTGTTACGCCTTATTTTGACTTAAATCGAAATAAAACCCTTATTGCCAATTGAACATTTTCACGTCAATATATTAGCTTTTTTTTTAAATTGTTCGGCGTTTTGTTCGTTGAAATCTCTTCTTTCTGATAGTGTGAATAAAATATACATTACTAAGGTAAACGTTCTCAGAAAATGCAACGAAATGAAACAACCTCAAGACCGATTTTTTTAATCATAATGTACAATTTTGAGATATTTATTAAAATTAACACTTTAATTACTCGAAAAACGTAACATTCCATGCTACATTGATAAATAAGAACTTAAAAATCGATATAATATACAACTAAAATTTACAAGAAAAATCTATTGTAAAAGTTAAAAATAAAAAACAAAAAACGTGGTTATTTGAATTTTTCACATAAATTAAGACGGTGTGTGAATAAAGTGTAAATACAAAAGTTGTAGATATTTTTATTACCTACAACTTTGCCATTGACGTTTTTCCCGTAGGACTTGAAGTTTTGCTGGCAATCGAGATAAACCCTTTTCTACCCTTAAAATCGCAACCCCATCCTCTTCCCGACCTTAGATCACCCGTAATTTATTTTTCCTTAAATTTCTGCTATATTCTCTTTCTTTTCCAATGGGTTTCATCCTACTATAATTTTCTATCGTTTCAAAAATTATCTACCCTGGTCTAAAACCTTTGCCATCATACAAAGTTAATATATTTTTAACTAGGTAATTAAATATTGAAGGTATGTAGTTACATTAAATCTTTATGGTGACAAAAGATATACTTAAATAAAATCTTTATGTTTAATTAGTGGTCCACCTAAGTCCTGGAACCAGCCCAGGGGGGGGTCATGACCCCCATGACCCACCCCCTGGATCCGCCCTTGCGTGACGCACGGTTAGGTAACCACTACACCAACCGTGCAGTCATTAAAAAAGGTTTAATATCCTTATTATGTAACTAGTAAAATACATTTTCACCACAGCAGCTCAAACATGCCGCTTTTACTGCGAGACAACAATGAACAAAACGCGATTTTGATTCGAGCATGAGGCAAAGTAGCTTTTTAATTTTTCAATCTTCAGTGCCACGAATTGACATTATTCAGCCACAAATTTGAAACATTCGAATTTTACTGTGCTCTGTCTCTTTCACATGCATATAAAAAGTGAGTGAAAAAACAAACCCCTTCGAATTCGAAATTCGATTTTGGAATTCGACCTCAAAGAAAACACCTACGGCAACGCAAAAAAAAAAAATATTTGTAACAAAGAAATTACTTTTTTTTTATATGTTATGTTTACATGTTTAATTTTATTAAAAAAATAAGTCTAAATAATAGTATAAAATTAGTATTTAACGAATACATTTTTATTTAGAATTACAACATTGATACATTTGAAAAATAAACATCAGGGACGCGGTATTAAGACGCGATTTAAAAAAGTAGCGGGAATAAAAATTTCTCTGATGCTGATACCGTATAGCATGGTACCTATAGCGTAACGTGTTAAATTATATTAATATATATAAAATAATCTAAAAAGATGAGTGAAACTAGCGATGATGACTGTACTTTAACACCAGAAGAGTCAAACCAACAAGTGATTATGCAGAATTCAATCTATTTCTGTTCATTTCTATGTCTCCTAAGTAATATGTGTTCTCACTGCTGTGGTGAAAAGTTATGTGTGCTACACGAGAGCAAAGTTTTTTGTATCTCGTGCTGTTGAGTCCCTCACCACGCTCAAGATTCTATGATTGATTCACTCGCTACGCTCGTGAATCAATCATAGAATCCTTCGCTTGCTCGGGACTCAAAATCAGCACTCGAAACAAAAAACAATTTTGCTCTCTTGTTGCACAAATAACTATTTCTATAATAATTACGGAGTACAAAACACGATTAAAATAATTATAAGGAATAAATGCAACTTAATGCATTGCATTACATTATTATAAAGCATTTTTATATACACTACGTCTAACAGAAGAATAGAAGCATTCCTAAAAAAGATTCCATGGTTCCACAAATTCATTTGGATTCAAGACAATTATTAGAAAAATGTTGTTGAACTTAAAGCGATTTTAATTGATACTCATGTGACGTTACATTTGAAATCGCTTCTTATGGCTGGCTGTCGCGGATAAAAGTAGCATACTTGTGTACTATTCATTACATTACATAGACTCACGCCAGTTTCCCGGAGGGGTAGGCAGAGACTAAGAAACGCCATTTCCAACGATCCTTCAGATGTAGGTATAATATAAGCATCAACACAAAGCTTGATAACAAAAAGTTCAGTACTTTTAGCTTGAAATTTGCATTGAACGCAGTTGTATTATGCTTTTTTTATAGTAATAGGCGGCAAACGAGCAGACGGATCGCCTGATGGTAAGCAATTACTACCGCCCATGGACACAAGCAACACCATAGGAGTCACCAGTGCGTTACCGCCCCTTGGGATTGGGAAAAGGGATAGGATGAGGAGCGGGATGAGGGAGAAGGAATAGGGGATAGGGCCTCCGGCACTCTCACTCACCGAACGAAACGCAACTGTTTAGGTACTGTTACTTTACGTCGATTTTCTGTGAGGGGGTAGTACTACCCCGGTCGAGCCGGCCCATTCATGCTGAAATCAGCAAGGCTCTACTACCTTCATTTTTATACAGTAGTTCGCAGCTGACCCGGCAAATGGTTTTCAACCATAAACTGGATATAGGTACTTTAGTACTTGTATAGTCTCTGATATAGGGTAGGAGAGTCGAAATCTGTAGTACCTTATGCCTATTACCTAGATTGCCCATGCACACAAGCAACATTACAGGAGTCACTTGCGTTGCCGCATTTAAGGACAAGGAGTTGTATGAGGGAGAAGGAATAATAGGTGATAGACCTATTTTAAATATGCGTCAGGATGGATTAAAGAAAGATGATAGTTATTACTCACCAGCGAGGTCTAACGCAGTTTCATAGTCAGCTACCTCTGGCATTGCCTCCTGTGTAGTCTTGGTCACCCTTCGTGTAGCTGCAAAAGAAAAAATGATTTTACGTCTGTCCGATATGTAGGTACATTTATCTAAGGAGACTGACGAAATATAGGTATGATGATGGATATGTTACGGGCAAAGTGACTAACTGGGCCGTATGAATAAGCACCGAGTATTATGAATAGTTTCCAAGAGCATCGGGCTATTTGATAAATTTTAGTATTTTAGTTACTTAGACCGGTCCATATTATAATGCCCGACAGTCCGTGGTCCATTAAAAAAAACAACGTAAGCCCGTAAGGTTAGGTGAGACTGTAACTCAAGTAAGTAGGTTACGTTAGGTTCTCTTCTGACCCTTAATATAAAAATCCTATTTTTATAATCCTATTTTTTTTATTTAGTTGACGGGCTCCGTCAACTTAGTGTTTTTGTAAATCTTAGAATTTACTGGTAAATCTTACTGGTAAAAAACACTAAGAGTCACCATTGGCACAAATGTCTTCTTCTATAAGTGCCATTAACAGTGACCTGATGACCCAGCAGTTGGAGCAAATCCTTTGGGCTTAAAGTTAAAACCTAAAACCCAGGTCATTGTTATTGGGAGCGCAAGAATGACAACGAAAATCGACTGGTCTCAGCTGCCTGACGTTACCTTCGATGGCTCTGTTATTCCGATACAAGATAAGGTAACGAATCTCGGTATAACAATCGACATTACATTAACGTGGCGATCGCAGATACAAGAGTTGAGCCGAAAGGTGTTTGCCTCAGCAGGTTCATTGAGAAGACTTAGAAATTTTCTCCCAACTGCCACCAAAATTGCACTTGCAAACTCTCTTCTTTTACCCATTATTGATTATGCAGATGTCAGCTATCTAGATCTCGCCGAAAACGAGGTAGACAAACTTGAGCGCCTTCAAAATCTCTGTATACGATTCATATTTGGACTACGCAAATATGATCATGTTTCACAATTTCGAACACAGCTCAAGTGGTTACCTATACGACATCGCCGGAATGCTCACATTCTTTCTTTGCTGTACAATATACTTTTTAACCCTTCAACTCCTTCCTATCTTAAAGGACGATTCGAATTCCTTCATGATACGCATAACCGTTATTTGAGGTCATCAGAAAACATGAAACTGAACACATGTACATTCCACAATCTTTTATGATAAATTATTTTCTGTCACAGCTGTTCGTGGAATGCATTACCGTTACATATAAGACAGGCTCAGACGATAACCAGGTTCAAATCCTTAGTTAAGGAGTACTATCTATCATTATGATATGTCTAGTTTCTTCCCGTTCTACTAAGTACCTATATATGTATTAAATATTATTTATGTATGTATATCTATGTATGTATGTGTATTTATATTGTCTTAGTAGTATTATACAACCTTATGTATATTTAAATATAATATATATCTACATGTACATCTTTACTGGTAAGGTAAACGTACGTAATTCCGGCAGTGTCCCGGTACCCGGTAACTAGTCGGTTTTTATCATTTTGTAGGTTTCTACCAAAAGAATATTGAAGTTTGAGAATTGCAATACATACTTGATATTATTTCGTATAATTATAATATGAACGCTACTCAATAACTGTAATGGTTGCAAAACTATACTACAATGAAAGTGTGGTGTGCGAAAATTTTGTGGAATTTCGAGATTCTGTCACCAAACTACGAACCTACCACATCGTATTGGTTTGCTTATTATATTGCTGCGGATAGCGGCACTGTGAGAGTGTTTATTTGCTTAAATATTTGAGTTAATAATCTCGCGATATAGTCCATAAGCGGCGATGAATTTAATGAAATAGTAAGTATTTTGGCATATTACATTTACTGGGACTCAGAAACCCCTACATGACCCAGTACCCGGCAATATTGTACCCTTTTTTATCGGATACTGGTACACGAGTTAACTTCGCACTACCCGTTGCACCGGAGCCCATTACTGCACCTTAGTGCCTTGCAATAAGTCTCATTATCCTTTGAAACTGTAGTAGTTTTAATTATAACATGATATATTCTGACTGATGCTGAGACGTACACTACCACTTGATTCTAAACCCTATCATATGCAAGGGCTTGATGTTTATATTTCAAAACGTATTTTATTACGAGGCATAAATACTTATTTATAATGAAAAATAAAACGGTGCTCTGCTCCCATTTCTTAATTTGTATAGAGTACTCGCATGATGGAGCTGGAAAGTGGTCATAGGAACTCTGCAATAAAACGACACAAGCCCATCGAGTTTGAGCTCGTTTCAATCGTATTGACGAGTACTCTGATCCTATATGGCAACCAAAGTTTGATGATGCGTTGTCAAAGTTGACTTCAACTCAAAGTAGATTTCAAATCATAGTTGAGTTCAACTGAAAAAGGAGTTCCACTGAAACATGAGTTCGCATGATGGAGCTGGAAAGTGGCCATAGGAACTAAGCAATAAAACGACACAAGCCCATCGAGTTTGAGCTCGTTTCAATCGTATTGACGAGTACTCTGATCCTATATGGCAACCAAAGTTTGATGATGCGTTGTCAAAGTTGACTTCAACTCAAAGTAGATTTCAAATCATAGTTGAGTTCAACTGAAAGAGGAGTTCCACTGAAACATGAGTTCGCATGATGGAGCTGGAAAGTGGCCATAGGAACTAAGCAATAAAACGACACAAGCCCATCGAGTTTGAGCTCGTTTCAATCGTATTGACGAGTACTCTGATCCTATATGGCAACCAAAGTTTGATGATCCGTTGTCAAAGTTGACTTCAACTCAAAGTAGATTTCAAATCATAGTTGAATTCAACTGAAAGAGGAGTTCCACTGAAATATGAGTTCAACGTGACAGACCAATTGGGCGACCACAGAGTCCTCGAGCTACTTTACCGAAGTTACCTATCCCGGATGTCAAACATCGGTACGGATGGCATTAGAGCCAATTAGGAAAAATAAAGCACCTGGTGATGACGGAATCACTGCAGAACTCCTCTGAGCAGGTGGACACACAAACTTGAGAGAGCTTGCAAGTCTTTTCAATACCGTCATCCACAAAGGTTCAAAACTGGAGCGGGTGTGTGGTGATTCTATTCTTAAAAAAGGTTGCAAAACTTTATTCAAGAATTACAGATCCATTTCACTCCTGAGCCATATCTACAAGTTGTTCTCGAGGGTTGTAACAAACGACTCGACGACTTCCAGCCATCAGTGCAAGCCGCGTTTCAAAAAGGCTTCATCACCGTGGACCACATTCATACTGAAGACCCATGAGTACAACCAGCCGCTGTGTATGGCATTCGTGGACCACCAGAAAGCCTTCGACTCTATCGAAACCTGGGCAGTTCTTGACAGCCTGCAACGATGACGCATTAGCTAGCGATATATAGAGGTGTTAAGATACATATAGTTGCGTATGGGAGTCCGGTAAGGGGATGTAATATCTCCAAAGCTGTTGACACACACACTTGAGGATGTCTACAAGACACTGGAGTGGGTTCAACGAATATCAACGGCGAGTACATCTCACACCTTCAACTTCTGACGACATCGTCTTAATAGCAGAGACGTTGGAAGAGCTTAGCGGAATGCTGTCGACCTTAATGAAGCCTCCCCGGTGGATTGATCTTGGCATGAATCTGGCTAAAGCGAAGGTAATATTCAATGAACACGTCGTGTTTAGACCGATCTGCATTGACGATTCCTTGCTCGAAGTTTTGCAAAAGTGACATACTGTTGTTGACATACCTGGGGCAAGTAATACACTTGGGTAGACACAGCTTCGAGAAGGAAATTGATAAGTGGATTCAGTTGGTGTGGGCAGCATTCGGTAAGCTTGTCGGATCGGATCTTCTCGTCGCCTATCCCGCAAAGCCTCAAGACAAAAGTCTTCAACCAATGCTTCCTACCAGTAATGATATACGGTGCTGAAATCTGGACACTCACGGTAGTGCTGGTCCATAGATATAAAATAGCTCAGCGTATTATGGATCGAGCTATGCTCGGAGTCTCTCTAAAGGATAGAATTCGCAACGAGCTCATCAGGAAGGACAGGAAGAGAACTGGAGTCACCCACATAGCTCGCCGTATAAGCAGTCTGAAGTGGCAATGAGCTGGCCACGTCTCCCGAAGGACCGACGACCGATGGAGCAGACAAGTCTTAGAGAGAAGGCCCAATTTCAGCAAAGAGTGGTTGTTGAGCTGACTGCATGGTTGGCGTCGTGGTTTAAGAGGCCACCTCGCAGCTTGGCACTTGCCTAGTGTTGTGGGTTCAATACTGGGTGTTCATCGTGTCGGTTGTATGTTGGTAAAGACTCCCGCGACACTGGATTTATCCCTAATGCGTGAATTGTTCTATTAAAGAAAGGGCCTTGCGAAGCTATAGATTGTACCTAAATTGTAATTAAACCAAGCGCATACGAAATTTTCTTGTACCTGTAGTTAATTGTTTTATATCTTAGATTTTGATCTCTTTTCCAAAAAACTACATAACAATTTTGTTGTTTAGCTTAAAGCCAAAGAAAATTACTGTAAGAATTCACTTCTTACAGTAATTTTAAAAGTTCAAAAATAATTTGATGTAGGTACTTTTGTTTGTTTTTAGTTTATTTTAGAAAGCAGTTGAAAAGATATAAACATAGTATTACGACAATTTTAATTCTTGCTTGTAATTTCCTTTGAAATACATTTCAATAAAAATCTTTTCTTTGACCCCTTTAGATACATAACAATTACATTACACAATATTTAAAAATAAATAGTTCAAATATCAAATATTATAAACTTTAACATTAAGCAAATAGGGTTCAAATTCGCGGTTAAAATTTGCCGGTATCTGGGACAATCTACCGTTTACTGGGGCAAACCTACCGGATACTGGTACAAATGGGTCTTTTCAAACTTAATTTAAATTAAAGTATTCTTAACGTCATATATATCAAAAGCTATAAAATTACTCGAAAACTAGAATAAATTATCTATAAACATCCGTAAATTTCATTTTTGTTAGTCTTTTAACTTTAACATAGCAGACCTGCAAAGTCAGCGAAGTTCAGAATTTCACGGCTATTGGGACGTTTACCTTACGCTTGTTACAACTACCATTTCTATCCTACCAATAATATCTCCATCCAAAGGTTGCCTGGTAGAAATCGCTTTTAGCGATAAGGCCGCGCAATGTACTGTATCTTACATATGTAAATTTCTTTAACATATTTGTAAAAGTATACAATAAAGTGTATAATAAAATAATATATAAATAATAAGTGCCCCCTATTACGCGGGACCTAAAAATTCATGGTGAAATGTGGGTGTAATATTACACCTCTGCCTACCCCTTCGGGGATACAGGTGTGACTGCGTGAGTCTATGCGACGAGACAACTACATTCAAACGACAGTTTGTGGATCACACAAAGTGAAACGTTATTGTGAAAATAGGTTATTTTTCCACAATAAGGACACGCAGCTCAATAACAGATCCACTACTTTTAAAATACTACAACATTCATGCAAAATGTTTGTAAGCTGAGTAATACTTTGCTCCCTGCATAAGCCTTGTTTAGGTCTGATTTAAGCACCTAAGTACATGCATTGAGCTACTAATTTAGTTTTTAAATGACGGTGTGCAGTGCATGCGCATAGAAAACTACTCAATTACGTACTAGATAGAGTTTCGCTTACTTTCTAACTGATTCCGATGCAATGTTATACATATAGGTGAAAGATTTAAGTATCTTGTTACATCCCTATTAATGTTACAAACAAAAGGATGCCTACAGCTACGTCCGCGCACTTTCTTTATTACAACTTTTCTGCCCGTCCCGTGGGAATATTAGGAAATCCCTTCTTAGTGCACCCCTACGGTCTCCAAGGAACAAACCAAATTTCAGCCTGTCTGTCAGTCAGTCAGTAACGCAAGGATTTTATATAGAAGAACAGACTAGCGGAGGCCGCGGTTACGCGTTATTAAGTGGCTACTGCTCCATATCCATGACCCTTAGCGTGATTCTATACTGGGTGTAAGGGACGGTGTACCGAAAACTGATACCAGTGATTCAGTACATAATACTTACTGAAAAAAATCTAAGAACTCGACTATTTTCCAAAAAATTGCTATGTAAACACGCAAACTCGCACTATCAGCTGTAACGGCCCTACAGCGGCGGGTGGTAGCGGCAGTGATTACGATGTACTGGTGCGCGCCCTGTGCGGCCGATGTCACGGCAGAGTAAACGCACCATGTACATGTTTGATTCTTAGAATTTTACAAGAATATTAATGCGGGTCGACTATAGTTACTATTTCATTACATTATATGACAAAAATTCAAAAGAAAAATCGGAAAATTAGTGAACATTTTCCGGAAAATTTGACCACCAGTGGCCTCAGTATTATGTACTGAATCACTGGTATCGGTTTTCGGTACACCGTCCTTTACACCCCGTATAGCCTAAGGCAGTGTTTCCCAAACATTGTTCTGCCATGGCCCGGTAATTTTCACATTGCCCCTTCGTGACCCATTGAATACTTTTAAACCCAAGCTGGTTTCATTACGGTTATATAATACACATTTATTAATAGTAGAAATGTTTTCTAATTATACAAGGTACTCAATTATAATATTTTGGTATCGCCTATTTAGTTACTAAACTATACGTCGAACGATAGTAGGTATTATTTTTAAAACGAGGCGGGAATGTTGCGACCTGGTATTTTATTTTGATAGCCCGGTACCGGGTCGCGACCCGGCAAATGGGAAACGCTGGCCTAAGGTCTTCCTCGATAACCACTACATCCAATACAAAAATAATCAGATCGAACCAGCCGTTCCTAAGATCATCGACTTCAACCAAACAAACAAACACTTTGGCTTATGGATAGATATAGAAATATAGATAACAGGTATGTAGTACCCATCGTCATCGTGTCGTCGTCCCTTTCTCACATGCACTGTTCTACATTCAATCGATGTGATAGTGCCTTACATATTCTCAGGCTGCTCTCAGGTATAGTTATTCGCTTTCTCTACTCCGGAAACTATCAGTAATCAGCACAAAAAGAAAATCTCTACGAAACCTCGTCTAGAATTTCTGTAAACTATTGCAGGAAATACTTATAAGAATGAGCTTTAAAACTATTTAAAAGACTTTCTAATTAGAGGACATTCTTGATCGATCGTAAGGGAGAGCGGTTTTCATCTCTAAAGTTAATTTACTTCCTCATTCAACTTATTGATGTAAGCAGGGACTTGAAAACGAAATGAATTTAGTTCTGTTACACATAACGTTATCACAGAACTTTATAAAATCTGTAACGTTACGGGAACTTTATTCTATGTATAACGTTATGGTATTATAACGTTATAGACTAACATATTAACAGAACAATATTTTCCATAACGTTATAGGTTCGGTAACATTATTGGCCATATCGTTATGATTCGTAACAGTTCCATTACGTTAATCTAGAAACTAGTAGAAACGTTTTAGGTTTACGGTACGTTACGTACGGTTACGGTGTAACGTTATAAATACACCCCTCCACACCGTGCGGTCGCTGCATTAGTGTCATTCAATTCAATTCAAGGTTGATGGGTTTGCGTTGTAGTTTCAACTTTCAGGCGTACAATTAAATTCGTGTGAAGTGTCACTAATAGGTATATTTTTGAGCATATAAATTTACATTTCTGTTTTCGGTGAATTATATTATTAATATAATGGGTGAGTATCATGTTTATATTATATATCTTATCATATCTAACAACTTTCTTTATTATTCCGTTAAATTATGTATTTAGCTACTGCTAAATTGTTATTTTGATACTATAGGATTTTAATTAGACTTGAAACGAATATTCGGTATTCAGCCTATTCAGGTAGATTTTTACAATTCGCCGAATGCCTAATAGCTATGTGCTATTCGGCCAAATACCGAATATACAGATATTTGCTTCTAATAATTGGCCCAAAATAAAGGTAAATTTTATTATTCAATAACGTATTCTTACTGTAAAATAGTATTAATTATCAAAAACAAAAAACCCGACTGACTATGTAAAAACTAAAAAGAAAACAAACAAGTCTAATAAAGAAAAGATGGATCAGCAGTCGGGACCCATTTTAATTTTTTGGGGCCTAATGGTTCCAGACTGCTGATCTACCTTTTCTTTATAAGGCTTGTTTGTTTTCTTTTTAGTTTATAAGCAGTGGGATTTTTATCCTTAGGACACTAGATAAGAGCTTCTACGGAATCCTATATTGTGGGTGGCTCGACATACACTTGGCCGGTTTTACCGTCAACATCGCCAATATCGTACTATGACGATCGAACAGCATTTTGAATAGTAGAGATCTGCAGATTTTAGGTGCTACTCTCTCTCAGAATATCATCGTTTCCCCTGATATTTGTGAGGAAGTGGTACTTTTTTACTACCAAAAACCAATAGAAACAAACCTGCTACTATTTTACTGTCAGAATAAGAAAGAAACTCCTGATATACTATGCGAGAGTAGATATCTATAGGTGTACATTACACTACATTCATCATTTTGCAACGTGTGCTATTTCTTACAGATGACAGAGACGATGATTTAATATTCCAACAGAATAGTCAATCAGACTTTATAGAATATCACAATGAATTTGAGAGCAAAGAAAATAGTGACAATAGTGAAGGTACAAATTAAATATAATATAGTAAATAATTGCTTTCGCTGCGTTCGACCGCAGCGAGACCGATTATTTATCTAAGGTTATAAATATGTTAAAGATAACAGTGACACTTATCTTTTCAGGTACGAGAAGTAGAAAACATACTTATGATGAAATAAATGACATGTCACAATCTTTACTTCTTCCACATAATTATTTATATAAACGAAAACGTTTACAAGAAATTAATGACCAAGATGTACAAGAGGAGGACAGAAAGGAAATCAATAAAAATAGTGAAATGAAACAAGACAAGGACGAACAAAATAATCAAGATTTATTCAATCAACATAATAAAGATTATCATAAAATAAACAGTAACGACGAGATTCCAGTAACTCAAAAGTCTAACTCTGAAGTAAGATGTATTCATTGCACTTGACAAAGAACTGGATAAGCGTAATTATTATTTTGGCAATTTACTTATCGGAGAACTACAATATTTGCCTCCATGTATGAGATCTGAAGCTTACATCAATATTTTAAACTATGTTGAGAAACTCAAACATAAACATAAACAAGAGCCATTGGACTAACAAAATGGAACCGCCTAACAAAATGTAAATTATGTGTATTATGCAAAACCTGGCGATGAAAAAGAGTGACCGTGAGTTTTATTGTCCGTTCTTTCTCATGGTTCTACCTATTGCTTTGCGAACGTGGCAGTAAATGTAAATGTAGAGTCTATAAGTAATTATTTTATAAATTTATTATTTTGACGTTCATAAGCGTCACATTGTGACCCAAATGAATAAAGGATTTTGAATTTGAATTTGAACGTTGTTGTACTTAATACTTAATTGAAGGAAAAATAATTATAAGAAGTAAAAAAACACTAAATCATGAAACGAAAGTGATGCCCGTAATTTTATAATCATTTCTTTTCATCAACAATTGTATTTTTTATCTAAATCACGCCACCCAAGTGAAAGCCGTAATTTTGTAATCATTTCTTTTCATCGATGATTATTATTTTTATGTAAATGATTACTGCGAATAAACAGAATATCTTCTATTATATCATCTTTTAAATTTAGTCTCAAATCAGACACAATAAACTTCATTGATGAAAATAATCTTTCGACGCTTACTTCAGTAACTGGTGTGGCCAATACAATTTTAGCTACCTCCTACAGCGCTGGGTATTTTCCTTGTTTCTGTTCCCAGAACTTCAAAACATCTGAAGACGAATCCAGTAGAGGCTCTTCTAAAAACATACTCAGGCTCTCTTTGAACGTCTGCACACATTCATCAAAAACTCTATGTCTCGGTTGAAGTAATGTTGAAATATTATCGTGTTTTTCCATATAACTATTAAGTAAAAATTTTCCTTATCAGCTTCTTCAAGTAGGTCTGTTTCTGCTCTCGTATCCTTTTCTTTATTACTGTTATCAATGTCATGAAGCTGCATTATACGAACATAAAGTGATGTTAGCACATTTTTTGTACTTTGTTGTTGGTCTATAGTTAAGGTAGAGTTAATTCGTGGATCCATTAACATAGCGTTCATAAAAGCTTGGTTGTTAAAAAGGCCACTTTGTCTGTCTTCTATATTAGGCATCAGTTCCCTGGCAAAAGTAGTGTTTATGCCTGATGTTTACAGGTCAACCAAGATAAGTAACAGTCCCCTACCGACAACTGTTCGGATTGCAATTTTAACATTGTTTTTTTCGCAGGTTTCAATGCAGCAACTATTTCTTCTGACATTTGCTAAATCGAATCAGCTAAAAAGAGATTTCTAGGGTCTGAGGAACATATGTCTTTCAGGCTCAAAAGACTTTGGATCATATCTACCGTAGAATTCCAACGAGTAGGACAGTCTAAAACAGGTTTATTCTTGTTTTGTGCCCTTAACCCTAGATTACAAACCTTCGTCGATTCGACTACGCGGGTTTGTTTAAATAGTGCAAACTTTTGCGCGCGCGATCGCACTGCTTCTACACTTTAGCTAATCTCAGTCGAACCGTTGCCCCCCTGACTGACGGTAGTGTTTTGAGTGGGGGGGCACCGTGAGCGCCGTTCCAGCAACCATGGCTCGTCGCATCGACGAAGGTTAGTATTAACGTAACATTTTGTCTTATTTAGTTGGTGAAGTCTTGCGTTATTTTTTTGTTTTGTTTATTTATTTTATTTACCTTTAATGCTTTATTATGCGTTGTTTAGATGTACTTCGTCAGTTATTATTAGAAGACGACAGCGATGAAGAAAATTCATCAGGGAGCGAGAGAGAAGACCACCTTGAGGCTAAACCCCAAAAAGTAAATTTATTTTGACTGTATCATGTGACGAAGGAAATATTAAATGTAAATACTAAAAAGCCCACAATGGTTGAATTTTACCACCAAACAAAAGGAGGAGTAGGCACTTTAGACCAGATGTGTTTGTTCCCTTGCTTCTTCTTCTTCTACTTCTTGCAGTAGAAAAACACGGCGCTGGCTGTCGTGCATTTCTTATGGAATGCTGAACATTGCATTTATAAATAGTTACGTTATTTATATATAACTACTGATATAGAGGCTAACAAAAGCCTTTATCAAGGCGTGAATACTAATCGAATCGCACATGCCAAAATATTGACAATACAACTCTTCAAACTGGTCTGCGGGGCTCAATTAAACAGATATTAAATATGCCAGGAAGTAGTACTTTGAATTCTACAATTGAGACTGGCGAAAATAATGCGACTGATGTACCTCCTGTACAAAAAAAAGGAAAATATGAGCCTTGTGTCCCTCCGCAAATCAAAGGATGACTAATAGTAGTTGCACCCAGAGCAGTAAAACGTTGTGCGGGGAGCACAAACTTGACGTTTGTCACAAATGTATAACTTGATAGATTTTTACCAACATTTTTGGTTCATTACTTTATTTCATTCGTTATTTCAAATATTTGAAAATTATTTTTCACATTTACTTTTGAGAATACTTATAAAAAATCTTTAAAAATATTACCATTGTTAATTTAGCATAAAACCTACGATCTCATTTATAAGGCCGTTTTTTTTTCATAAATTTACCATTTTGGTTTATGTAAACTTATTAATTAATAAGAAAAATATAATAAATTTATATTAAAAAAAAATATTCATGTTTGATTAAAATAAAACCAATTTTCCCCTTTATTAAATACCGTAGTCGAAAGTACGAAGATTCGTAATAAGTGTCGAAAAATAAGGTTAGTGATCTACGGTTAAAGCCATGCAATACGTTGGAGTGCGTAGCTTTTTAATGATTTTACGTGCTGCTATAAATAGGTGTTGTATAGTTATAAAATCATACACCCAGACTCTGAACAATTACATATCTGTGAACTCAAGTGCTCAATTCAGAAACCTGAGGTAGGTAGGTAGTCTGTTTGTGAACATGAACATGCACTAATTTAATTAGAAAATGCTTATGTTGGTACTTAGATACGTTTTAGTTCAGTAGGTATTTGGAAGAATGATAATACCGGGTTTAAGGAGTTGCTATTGAGACACCCGAAGATACTAAGTACAATATTTTTGGCTCTCTTTAAAGTCATAATAACGTTTATTACAAAATGGGGGGATGGGCCTCGTTAGCCTTGGTTGGCAACCTGTCTAGGAGAAGGAAAACTCCGAAATTAAACCAACTTTCAGGGAGCATACCCGACACAAAACCCCGATCTAACCTGCCTGTGTTGGTGGTCACAGGGCACAACTGACATTCCACCTTAGCCCCGTAAAGGTTTGTAATTACCATAAGAGTTTTATTACAGCCAGGAATATCACATATTGAAGTTATTTTTCGTCGTCATTTAATGTAAAATATCTGTACACAAAATTCATCATTTTACGCCCCATGATTTTACAGATACCTACTTAGTTTATAAATATAAATTTTATTTAAATATTATAGTTACACCTTACACTAATCGCACTCACAAATAAACTTTAAATTCAAACAATAAACTATGACTCTCGACAAGATCGAACAAGACGTAAACAAAACACGAAGAAAATGCGAGGTTGCCATTCTTGTCATTCTGCACGTGGAGAGACCCGGGGGGCCGAGAGAGGTTCGACCGCGTCGAACATGCGATAACGTTACAATAAAGCTGGCAACGTCGCATAACAAAATTAGTATTGTTACGTTTTGTGATATTATTAATAACGTAACTTTTTGATACTGTTCTTAAACGGAATAGAAATTTCGTTCCGTTATGTCATAAAGTTAGAACAAAATTAAGAATTTCGTTACGATACTAGTCAAACGTTACGAATTATCGTTACGAGAACAATACGTAACGTTATTTTCAGTAACGTTTCAAGTCCCTGGATGTAAGTTTTGTAGACCATTTTTGGGAAACCCATAACTCAACTTGATAGAAATTGGCTAATTACTTCGCGATCAACATGTCTTCATGAAAAAAAAAATATCTACTACTAAAAGAAGTAATTTTAGAATTCTTTATAATGTACTTATAACTAGGTCCGACGTTTGTCATCCGATTTTTATCGAACTCCATATACCGTGGCTTTACTATTCTGAACCCTCTGCGTAGCAGTGTGTCTTTTCGCGATTACTGTTCTTTGCCATAGTCCTAGCGATCATCATCAGTCCTGTATATAAGCTATCCCACTGCTGGGCATCTTCTCTCTATGGGAAGGGTAAGGCCATAGTCCACCTCGCTATCCAAGTGCAGGTTGGCAGACTTCACAGGTCTTTCGTGAACATTATGGAGAACTCTCAGACATGCGGGTTTCCACACGATGTTTGCCTTCACCGTTTAGCAAGTGGTAGGTAATTAACAATTTAATACGCACATAACTCCGAAAAGTCATTGGTGCGCGCCGTGGATTCGAACCCGGACCCTCTGCGTAGCAGTCTGTCGGTCTCTCCACTAGGCTATCGCTACTATACTTGTTAATCGCTACTATAGTCCTAGCGATATTCTGATTGTATCCAAGACTGACTGATGATGACCTTTTTTTTAATTATATAGTATTTTTTATAGACCCACGCCTGTATCCCCGAAGGGGTAGGCAGAGGTGTAATATTACACCCACATTTTGGCATGAATTTTTAGGTCCCACGTAATAGGAGGCGAGCCTATTGCCGTACCGGGCACATTATCAGACTCCGTGCTGCTACTGAGAATTTCCTAACGGAAAAACCCAACAACACTTTGCCCGACCGGGAAACAAACCCGAGACCTCCCAATCCCACGCGCGAGACCAACAAGGCAGTAATTATATTGTCTGGACTTTAAAAGAGACTATGACCTCTGAGTTTGTTTCGGATGTTTCTTCTCAGGGCACTCAGTTAGGAAACACCGGCCTCATCTAGTTTAATTTAAAAAAAGTATGACTTTGTTTAAGTGTTTATAATGAACCGATGAACAATTAATAATTGATTTGACTTGACTTTGACTTTCGCCGTGGACCCCGGGGCCTCCTTACAAGTAATCAGATTCGATAGAATTTTCGACGAACCGACCAACGCTACGCTTTATCCGTGTGGTGACGGATTAAGAATACGGAATGTCACCACCCCATATCA